>CM077834.1:26539840-27026445 GCA_039720395.1 Liquidambar formosana
CCAACTTCTAGAGGGTTCCTCACCCATTTTCTCAACCGATCGAGAGAGAGGGGATACGAGAGAGAGAGAGAGGAGACGGTGGAGAGATAAAGATTTTCTCCCTCCATTTTCATGGGTTTTCATGCATTATGAGCATGATTTCTCTTCTCTCGACCTCGTCATACACTTGATCTACTTCTTGGGAGTATTATTCATGGACTTTGTAGTTAGGGTTTCTTGTTTGGGTTCATGTACGTATGTGTTCTTGGAGCTTGCTTTTGGTGGATTGAGCTTGGATTTCATGGGATTTGGCATGGATGTTCATCCTCACCGAATTCTTTTGCATTTGTGAGGTAATTTCTCATGTATAAGGTTAGGGTTTGCATTTCTTTTGGGTTTTAGTCATCATATTCTCATATCTTGTATTTACTCATGCATATTGGGAGTTTTGGGTGGCGATTTGGAGTTGGAATTTCCATTATCTTCATTCAACCAAGTCATTTGGGAGCTAAGACTTGGATTGGGAGCTTGCATGTGCACTCTAGGGCTTGGACTTCACACCCACGACACACAAGATTGCATTTTCCACACATTTGGTTGAGGTAGGTGCAATTTACATGGGTTTAAACTATTGACATGATAATATGGTATATATCATCATAGTATTTGTTATTCTTGGAATTTAAAATATGGGTATTGATGATTTATTGAATAAATCTTGAGATAGAACTTTGGGTAATTGATGATATAGATTGAGAATTATGGGTTATCCTATGCTTTTGGGGAACTACAAATGTATGGATTTTATGGGTATTTTATATGGGTAATTGATATTTTTGGTTTATGATTTTAAGGTTGTAATCATAAAGGGGTATTTATGTTGTTATCATAATTTGGTATAATTGCGTGATTATTTTTCACTATGGTTTATGTGGTATATTTTGGAGATGATTTTAGTTAAAATCATTTTTATGGTTTATTGCACTGCATGTTGGGCATAATCATGCATTAATTAAATGGACTTAATGAATACTGGGTAAAAGTATTGCATAATAAGGGGTCACTGGAATTGGACTACTAGCGGTTAAGGGACTTAGCGGTGTTTTCCTTTCCTTTGGTCCTGGGTTACTTGCGGTCCCAAGCAGGGATGACAGCTGTGCTCCCGAATCTAGATACTTTCCGGTTCTAGGTAGGGACCCTTGTATTCCCGAAAAAGAGGCTACTTTCCATCCTTGCACGGTGGTGAGGGTGCAGTGTTGTTCCCTTGGAGGTTAGGTTAAATCCTCCCTTTCCGCGCAAAGACTCCTGCAGGAGTGGTCGGTAATTGATGGAATTAATGTAAATTGGACATGGTCACATGCATTGGGTATTATGCATTATTTGTTTTAAGTTATGGATTATAACTTATTTTGAATTGGTAATATACTTGGTTAGTATATTTTGTTTTAAATGATATAACTGGGATTTTATTTATATCATTGCTTTAGTTTACTATGTTAAATTGTATCTACTGAGTCATCGTACTCACGCCCATTTTCTTAAATGTTTTTCAATATTACAGGAAATGATTTATGAAGTTTATGCGGAGGCACGCTTACTTGGGATTTATTAATGTGGTTTATTAATGTATTTTTCATGGGATAAATGAATGTGTTTCATTAATTTTATTTTGGGCCTATGGTCGACAGATTTGTAATATTATTAAGGGTTGTAATTTTATCTATTTATGGATGCGAGTATATGTGGGAATTCGATGCATGGGATGATACCACACTTATAGATGACTTGGAAATTTTTATGGAATGAATTTTTATAACAGGTTTTATGATGGTATGTCCTATCTACGGATGGGTCATGTCCGAAAAAGGGAAAAGGTTTTAAAATGGTTAAAAATTTGACACCTGTCATCCTCTTTTACCAAATGATTTATTAAAATGAAGCTTGTTTTATCACTAATGATCACGGCTTAATTAATTTGGATCGTGACAGTTTTAGTATTTTATTGGGTTCATTTATTATGAGATACCATCATTTTCCTCTCTCTTGATATGGTATGTTAGCAAACTGTTGACATTTAATATCATGCAAGATTCTCCTTGCATTTATGCTCCATGATTTACATGACAATCACTTATATTACCATGTTATCTCCATCATCATTAATCACTTATATTACCATGTTTATGTCCAGCATCATCAGTTGGCCAATTTTAAATTTGATATGATGGGGCTTCTACCATGTTTATCTCTAACCCTGTTCCATGTAACTATTTTTTAAACAAGTCATCAAAGTGTAATTGGCTTGTAAAATAGTTACTGTATTTGCATAACAATTTAACACAAAGTGACATATTATGCAAATGGATAACTCAAATATTTTTAACAGGAATATGCTAAACGATTGAATCAATTTCATGAGATGTTAGATATATTAGCTTCCATCCACATACCACCTACACTAAACATCTCCCATTAATGTCCGCTCTGTTCCATGTAATTATTTTTTGGACTAGTCACTAAGATGTAACTCAATAATAGAATAGTTACAGTATTTCATGAACAGTTACACACGAAGCAACTATGAATCCTACAAAAATGGATATATTATGCAAATGGGTAACTCCTTTTTTTTTTTTTTTTAACAAGAATATGCCAAGTCTAAACGATTGAAGTAATTTCTAGAGACGTGGCATGGGGCTGTTAGCTTCCTTCCACATATTTCAAACCCATTCAGAGTAATGATACACTTTAAAAATTCCTCACTCGTTAAAATGAAAAAGTTACACAGAAACGTTTCATGGAAATCTTCAGCAATAATGGTGAAATCTTTTACAATAATGGGGCGTTGGATAGTGAAATCTTCAGCAATAAATGACCATGATTCATGGCAATTTGGGTACAAAAATCTCTTCAACAATAATGGTGAATTTATTTTAAACCACTTACTCAAAAAAGGAAAAAAAATCTATTTCAAACCTTTTGAATGGATAGCACTTAAAAGTGCAAGGGTATTTTTGTCCTGACATCAGTTAAGGGACTTTCGGCTTGACAACTTTTTATAATGGGAATTTCGTGTTCACAAGTCTTCAAAATAGGACTTCCGCCCCAATGCCCCTATTTTAAATATATTTGATTTTTCTAAATTGTGTATGCATTTGAAAACTAGAAATCTATACATTTATAGCGAAAAATTAAATTACACAAGTAGTTTGACTAGTATTGGAGAATGGTTAATTCATGGTGTTTTTCATAAGAGGGAGGCTATTGCTACCACATGAAATACTCTAAATCCTCCACTTAGTTTACATTTTTGTAAGGTTTTATAAAAATATGAAAGGTTTATATAAAAGCTAGCCATATTGTTCACCAGAAAACATTATTTTAAACAACTTTGTATAATAAAATTTTTCCAAAACTTATCGTTTAAGTGGAATTTTTTGGTCATTTACAATTTCTATTTCATTTTTACAAAATTTTTTATGAAAAATGGCCAAAAACTCTACTTAAAAGATAGATTTTGAAAAAACTTTATTTTACAAAGTTGTTCGGAATAATGTTTTCTAATGAATTACACAACTAGCTTCATAGAAACCTTTTATATTTTCCATAAAACCTTAAAAAAATGTAAACAAAGTAATGAATTTAGAGTACTTTATGTGGTGGCAATAACTCGGCTTTTTTCATAATTTGTTGTGTGTTTAGAAGAAAAAAAAAAAAAAGAGGAGGAAGGTTATATATCCTTTTCAACTGACCAATTTATAGAAGTTTAATTTGGGTTTATTGCACAAATGATCTAAATAAAGAATCAGATTGGGCAAGTGTCCAATTCACCACATCACTGGTCTAACCGGCTAGGTTGCTTTGATTTAATAGCACTGATATAGGTCTAATTGCTTGATGCCTCAATCCAAGTCCCACCATAACGTGCAAAATTAAAGAGTATCAATTAGTTGGGTTGTACTTGTATAAGTCATTGTCGTTAAACTTGGATGGGACACTGACCCGATTGTGAGGATAAGTCATTGAGTTACCGATTCAATGCAATGGATGGTCAATCAATTAGATTGCTTCATACAAATTTAGAAAAAAATTGAGTCTCATATAAAAGAAAAACAATAATAGACACGTGGACACATATTTATATATAAATAAATAAATAAATACTTGGGATATTCGAATGTTGATTAGTGCATGCTTGACGGACTCTTCCTCTACGGGCAACCCAGCATTTGGGCCACAAGGCCCGCCCCGTGGTGACATGGCAATGGCAAGCTTCCTTGTTTGCCGGGCAATCTCTCTGCTTTTCCTGAACGAAAACAACAGTCATGTCCCCACTTGCAACAAACCCTGCAATTTTTTTCATTATTCAAATCTGAAAAGCTCCAAAGCAAAGGAGAGAGTAAGCCTGCAGTCCCGCATTCTCATCCTCTCTGAGAAAGCGTTAAATCTCTCTCTCTCTCTCTCTCTCTCTCTCTTTACCTCTTCTTTTAAAAGCCCCAAATGGCAAACTGTACAGTAACTCCACTTCTTCATTTTCATGGGTTTTTAGGCCACCATTGCTAGTGACTTAGATCTTGTGCATTTGCTTGAATCCGAAGATGGGTTCTTCATTTTGGCTTCTGGGGTTGTGTGTTTGGGTGTATTTCTTTAGTTTTGGCTTCATTACTTTGAATTCAGAGAGTGTAGGAGGCAATGGAACTGTTGAAGGGACTGTTTTCATTGATGGGAAGAGTGCCATTGGAAAGATAAATAGTCATTTTATTTGTGCCACTTTGGATTGGTGGCCTCCTGAGAAATGTGACTATGGGACTTGTAGCTGGGATCATGCTTCCTTTCTCAATCTGGTATGTTTCTGTTAAATGCATTTGCTCTTTCAGATAGGTTCCATTTTATGAAAATGCAGATTAGAATATGGTTTTTGATATTTTATCATGTCATAATTATCATTCTCTGTTTAGTATGGGTGAACTTTGTTTTTGTTTTTATTTCTTTTTCCCTCAAAAATTTATGCTTCTGGTTTTACTTCTTGGGAGTTTTGATGGGGTAAGACTAAGATGATGAACTTTAATCAGGTTATTGTACTCAGAAGATAATGCTTATTGTACTCTAATAATTGCTATAACCAAATCCTCATTTCATAAACTTACAAAACCTCAAATTGGGTTTTCTTCATTTCAGGTTCTAGTATGTCATATATGTGTATTTATGGCAGTCTGATAGCAGAGAAAAGAAAATGCAGTGGTAATGATTTCTGAAAATTTTCTTGTTTTTCTTTTGCGCAGGATCTCAGTAACAAGATCTTGTTAAATGCTGTAAAAGGTATCACCTCATCCGTCACAGTATTTTCTATTTTTTCCAAAAGGAAAAAAGGCATTTTCTATTTGTTTTGCTATTAGGAGATGTTTCTAAACTTTTATGTGATCTAAAAGTACCTTGCTTCCAATGAGGTCCAGCTTTTTCACCATTGAAGATTAGATTGGGTGGCACTTTACAAGATAAGGTCATATATGAAACTGAAGACCATAAGCAACCCTGCATTCCATTTGCTAAGAACACCTCAGAGATGTTCGGTTTCACACAAGGGTGCTTACCCATGCATAGATGGGATGAACTAAACACCTTCTTCAAGGAATCTGGGTAAAAAACTTTCTTCCTCTGTTTTTTTTTTTCTTTGTAGTTTATATTTCTGCAAGTTGATTCATCATTCATCTGTGGTTCAATTTGTTTTAACTCAGGGCCGCGATTATTTTTGGATTGAATGCTCTCACTGGGAGGACTATAAAATCTGATGGTTCTGCTGTAGGAGCTTGGAATTACACCAATGCTGAATCATTTATACGTTATACTGTCAACAAAAACTACACCATCTATGGCTGGGAGCTCGGTAAGAACATCTCCATTTGTTGCTATTGTGAAGACTTTGTTATGTGGAAGAAGACCCCTGCAGACTCTTTTTAGATTCCTTCAGATGATGAAAAATGTACTCTTTTATATCACTCTAGGCAAGCATTAGTTGTACCTAGGTTGATTTTAGAAGAAGTGCTTTTCTTTCTCTCAAGACATCACCTATCCTTCCCACTGTCAGCTACCACAACTACTATTCTTTAAAATGCTTCTAATCTACATGCTAATTCAAATTATTATCAATTCTTATTGTTCTTGCATGATACTAAAAATCAAATCCATATGAAGAAAGAATCTAAATTTCGTTGATATAGAGACTTGGAACATCTATGTTACATACATTTTAATGTAATACTTTTTTATTTTATAATTTTTAGCTTTGACATACTCGTATTTACAAATTACAACCATTCTGTTCTCTCTCTTTAACTCCTTGCTTGAGATATCTACCAACTATTAGATATATCTTTGCTTGTCAGGAAATGAATTGAGTGGGAGTGGTGTTGGAACAAGAGTTGCAGCAGATCAGTATGCCTCAGACACAATCTCTCTGAAAAACATAATAGAAGATATATACAAGGGTTTCAAGTCTATGCCGCTAGTCATTGGGCCGGGTGGATTCTTTGATAAAAACTGGTTCAATGAGTACTTAAGTAAAACAAACAACTCCCTAGATGTGGCCACCCGCCATATATATAATCTTGGGCCAGGTATCTTGTTGGAAAAAACTGATTTTTGGTGCTTAAAAGTCCCAAGCCTCATAAAATTGGTTTAATTTGAAAGATTTATTTTAACCTTCACAGGAGTTGATGAGCACCTTGTTGAGAAGATTCTTGATCCATCATATCTTGATAATGAGGTTGGTAATTTCAGAGGACTCCAAAGCCTCCTCAGGAGTTCTGCAACTTCAGCGACTGCATGGGTTGGTGAGGCAGGAGGGGCTTACAACAGTGGCCGTAATCTTGTCACAAATGCATTTGTGTTTAGTTTCTGGTAACTATATTTTATTATTAAACTCTTTGATTTTTCTGATAGCTTCCCCGGTGAGTGCTGAAATTTTGGACATAACAAACAGGTATCTCGATCAGCTCGGTATGGCATCAACTTATGATACAAAAACATACTGCAGACAGACATTGATTGGTGGAAATTACGGTTTACTCAATACCACTACCTTTGTGCCAAATCCAGACTACTACAGGTTATTGAATCTTGAAATTCTTACATTACAGAGTCCTAATCCACAGAATAAAATATTTATGGTCGACATTCATGGAGTTTTCTTCTCAATCTTTATTTTTACTTTCTGCACCAATTTTTTTAAAATATAATTACTAGATTCTTGATAGAGCTCAAAATTAGGACAAGAAACCAGTTAAAAAGCATGAGATTCGAAATTTCTTACTTCTAACTCTCACATTTTGTGAGATTTACTTTATAAACACTGAAGAAAAGACAAGATATTCTAAAGCTAATTACCATAGTAAACTTAATGACATAATTTTTTTTTCCTCTTTTTGGTGTTTGGAAGGACTTAATTAGCCTCGAATAACAACTCATCAACTGCTGCTATTTCTCATTATCACTGAAAATTTTGCTCTTACAAAGTTTCATATATGACTCATTTTAGATACTATGTGCTTGATACTCTGCTTTATTCATTGCAGTGCTCTTCTTTGGCACCGATTAATGGGAAGAAACGTTCTGTCAACAAGCTTTTCTGGATCAAAGAAAATACGTGCTTATGCTCACTGTGCAAAACAATCTGTAAGTAATATCCTAACTTCAATTATAAAAATAGTTTAAAGGTAACTTGTTACTGTGATCTGATTAGATTTTTTATCTTGCAGCAAGCGATCACATTATTATTGATCAACCTAGATGGTAACACCACCGTTCAGGCCAAAGTTGCCTTCAATAGTACTTGGAGTTTGCGAAGCAAACATATAAATAGGCATCATAAAAGAAAAATTATTCGGCTCCCGCGAGGCTATACAAAAACCGAAGTCATGAGAGAGGAATACCATCTAACTGCAAAGGATGGGAATTTGCACAGCCAAACCATGCTGCTTAATGGAAACATTCTGACTGTAAACTCAACTGGGGACCTACCACCCTTTGAGCCTCTAACTGTAAATTCATCGGAGCCCATAAAAGTTGCCCCATTTTCTATTGTATTCGCTCACATGCCAAATGTTGTTCTCCCTGCTTGCAGGTAGTTGCACTAGATGGAACTGAAATTAGTTCCATTGGGTGATTGATCAAATAAGAAATAGAATACAATGCAATAAGTTCACATTTTTCCCCTGAATTTCATGCAATTTTTCTCAGTAAAAGACCAAAGTAAGCATAGGGATTTTTTTTTCTTCCCCCCCTTTTTTTTTTTGCCCTCCCCTTCCAAAGAAGTCAAAAATGAAGAAATAAATCCAAGGTAATAATGACTATTATGGGAAATAGAAAATACAACACCAATTTAATTGCGTGCATCATCCGTAAGTCAATTTCTGATATGCATGATCAAATTCATCAAATGGTTGGCCCACTAAATTGCAGTGTTTTTGAGAAGCTGTCCTAAATGGCCTGTTCGATAGAAATATGGTAGAAAATTATCCTTCTGCTGCTTGTTTAAATCAATCAAAACAACCAGTTGAAGGATCACTGGACAAAAGGTTGGTGAGATATTGCGTACCAAAATTCTTGATATGGAATGTGAACCCTTGCAACAACCATGTAGTGTGAGATCTCAAGCATCTTTCATTACTTTGGTGGCCAACCGGCACCAAATAGTCAAATATATACAACACATTTGTACGTTATCTAGGAAATTTCATTTGGACATAGCACAGATGCTATTCTTTGTATGTACACTTTCCACATATGATATTCTTTGTATGTACACTTTCCCCTCCGTGTTGCACAAGATATCAAAAGGCAATACAATGAATGATGTCTCCTCCAACTTTCATATACTCCAAGGGGTTGGTTGAGGTAGTCACAACACCTATGCTTTAGGAAATGAAAGGTGCTGGGTTCAATTCTTCTTACTCCCAAAGGGCCAACCATCAACCTAGTATTTATATTTGGGTTTTCACCCACTGCTAAAACATATACACCAGTCTAGTGGGCAATGATTTATTTTAGTAAGATTTTGGTTTGTGAAAATGATTTGTTGGTGTCGCGTAAGGACTCCAAGAAGTTATTCTTCATAAAGTCTTTCTTTAACTCTTTAAGTCCTCAAGGTTTGCTTTTCTTTTGGCAAAGAATATGTGGATTGCTTTAGTTCTCACTAAAGTGGCTTTCTCTTGTTGGTTGGTGGGAGGTGATAAATATTTAACTTTGGATCACCTTTGTATGTTTACTGTTAATTTGTTTGGGGTTCATTGGGTCTTTTCTTCGTTTACTCATGATCTTATTTTGGGTTGGTGATTAAGAAGGTGTAACAAAGAGGCTAAAATGGTTTGAAGAATGGCCCCTCATGCGATTTTGGGTAATTCTATGGTACCCAAAATTTTTTTAGGATACTATACCTACTTATCATTTGAAGTAATCCACACCCACTTACTACTCACTTACCATTTAAAATGATTCATTTACCATTTCAAATGACCCACTTACCATTTAAGGTGACCTTGTAGGTATGATACCCAATTTTTTGCTACGGTACCATAGAATTAGCCTAAATCTATACTTACTACAAATCTCTTTTTATGGTTTGTTAGCCATGCTAATTCTATCAAACCTTCTTTTGTACTTTTATAAATTTGAATCTTTTTTGTGCTTCTGTGTTTGTATATATTTCATGTATTTGGGCTAAGCCTTCTACTTCATCAAAGAATGGGCAGTGACCGTGCTTGAAACCAGGAACTAATTAGGTCTTAGTGTTTTACACCCCGATATCCATAAGATTATTTTCACCAACTCAGCAACCCAGACTCAACTCAGCAAATAATTACATTGTACAAAACATAATTGAGTCAAACAAAATTCTAGAATGTCGTGATCTAATGTATTGTTTATTGATTTAGATTTAGATTCGTCACAAAGAAATCTTATAATAGAGGAACTCAAATCAGGGCATTGGACGCTTGTATTTTAAGGTACAACATGTGGGTAACTATGGGTTTAGATTTGTTAAATAGAACAAATAGATAGCATTTAGATCCGTAGAGATCTTGTCTGGATTTCTTTTATTTTTGCTCAATGAATAAAGCAGATTTTTACAATGAGGTTCATGACTCCCAGACCGACCTCCTTACGTTGAGTTTGGCTAAATTTAGTTTCATGGGTTTTATGATCAAGACATTTATCTTATTGTAAGGGATCCTTTTTTTTTTTGTCCTTTTTTTCTTTTTTTGGTGCTTACAGTGAGGGACATTACTATTGATCAACCTAGATGGTAACAGCACTGTTCAGGCCAAAGTTGCCTTCAATAGTACCAGGAGTTTGTGAGATATATAAAAGGCAGAGGATGAGCCAAACCATGCTGCTTAATGGAAACATTCTTGACTTCTAGGAGACTTATTGTAGAATGTGAAACCTTGCAATAGCCATGTAGTGTGAGATCTTAAAAAAATTTCATTACTTTGGTGGCCAACGGACACCAAGTAGTAAAAAATATACAACACAATTATATGTTATCTAGCAAATTACATTTAGACATATACAGGTGCTATTTTTTGTATGTACATACAAAAAAAAAAAAACATGGTTAGCAATCAATTCCCTCTCAGTATTGCACAAGGTATCAAAAAAGTCAGCACAATGAATGAAGTCTCCTTCAATATTGATGCTTCATTCAGGATAATATATCCAAAGCACATTTATAAAGATCAATCTCTCTGGGAAAAAGTTTGAGGCTCACTGCTGGCAAACATCAACCATACGACTGTACCAGTCAAGTAGAAGAAGATTGATGGTGCAAATAATGACAGCTAAACAAAACAGATGTGCATCATAAATTAATCATTGTACCGTAAAAACCCAAAAAAAAAATGAAAAAAAGAAAAAAGATTATCTAGAAAAGCAATGAACATAAAAAGGCAATGAAGGTGGCAACTTACACTCCATGAATGAGTTGAATCGAGAAGATAACCGGTGAGAGCAACACCTACAATTCCAGGCACCGCCCCAACTGTGTTGGTAATACCCTGAGTGGTAAATTTCAAGAAAGAATCTCCTCTAATCATCAACGCTGAATTTTTTGGAAGTTAAGTAGCTAAAGACATACGATATTATGGAACTTTTAACCAAAAAAAAAGGTAAAAAGATCTTTAGTGCTAAGTAAGATGGTTGCCAACTTCCTCAGCAGGAAAGGAACGCAAAGTAGATATATAACAAATCTAAGACAGAAATTTAGAAAGTGCCCTGCATCCAGTACCATGCACTTGGCCCACTCCATATGCATCCAAACCAGGGGTTGGCCACTGGTTGACCCTGGATTCTATATGAATGATATTTTGACTCTGACCTAGAGTTAAGAATAGGAAGGCCAAAACTGGAATGGTTTATTGTCAAGAAAATTTAATAAATTTCAAAGTAATACTCGTTGATGGATCATTATTACTGTACTATGGCCCAAACATTATATAGCCGGATTTTTTATAAGAACTGATTGATGATTGGATTAAAATCCAAGCATAAATGGCCAAATACTAGCACTTGGGATAATATGCAAAACTCCAACAAGTGGCCAACTAAATGAGATTAATAAGTCTGAACACTAGTTGATCAAAAAAATAAATAAATAAATAAAAATTCTGAGCACTAAATGCAATACTGAGCACAAATTTCTTATGTTTATATTTTTTGTTCCACAAAAATAATAATAATAATAATAATAATAAGAAATAAATAAATAAAATAAGAAATAAAAATTCCCTTATAAGAGAGATGCCATTCAAAGACAAATTTGTGGTGTATTTCATAGACAAGGATAATACAGTAACCATATACTTATCTGTTGACTGGAAGTTGAGTAGGGTAGATAACTTGATGAACATGGGATTGACTCACCATGCACTTGACATCCAAGAACACTTATCCTATCCTAAGATGCTAATAAAAATTTGTGTAATATGATTTACCAGTTTGAAATTTATAAGCTTACGTACCAAAAGTATGCTTGCATATTCAGGTGATATGTCTTGATGGGTACAATAAAGTCCTGTGGGAAAAGAAATGATAGAAGTTATGGTCTTTAATGGAAGAAAACAATTATAGCTTTTCTTATTTTCCATAATCAGTCGATGATTTTGGATTGCTTAATACCTGACAAGGCAAAGCTCGAGAGAGCTAAGCCAGCAGTGAGAATCCCCACGATTTCCCAAGGTGGCAATCCCAGATCTACAGAGGAAAGAATCATGCAAACTGCAGGAGACAAAAAGGCAATTGTCTGGCAAATCTTGCGCACCTACATATACAAAAATGAGGATAAAAACTGGTTAAGAATGAAATAAAATTGAAATCCAAGTCTAACTAAAATTGATGCATGGCAGTTGAAGCAATAAATCTACTAGATAACAATAAAGTCAAAACGGCCACAAACTTATGACACTTCATAATTCATATCTAAAGAAGTAATTATCTTAAAACTACAGAAAAAGAATACAAAATCCATATCTAAAATTGTATCTAAATTTGCAAGTTCTTCATGATGTTATAGAAACAGTCTTGTTGATACCATCATTGATCAGAGATGCTGGACTGACCATTCCTTTGGGTGTTCACTTGTAAATCCTTTTTCAATGCTTTGATTGAGAATTCCTGTCACTGACTTCCTCCCTGCCAGGCTGATTTGGTTTGTGAAAGTTCCTCTTATGGTTAAAGTTTGGCTTGTTCTGCTGTTCATCAAGGAACTAGTACTCTAATGATCTGATTCAAAAGAGGAGACCCATGTGTGATTATGGTGGTCTTTTGGGCTATTTAATTAGAGAGAAATTCGAGAATTTTTAAGGGATAGAGTTTATTTCCTCGCTTCTTTGTGAGCTTCGGTTGATAAGCCGTTTGAAAGCGTTCCTCTTTTTTTGGTCATTAGGAATTGTATAGAGATTTGTATTTCCAAGCGTTTGAGGAGGCAAGGCACAAGGGGTCATTTTTATTTGCCTTGAGTGTCTCTTGGTTGTGGGTTGTGGGTTTTGATTTTTGGGGTGTATAGGGTGATATGGCTTTTGGCTGTAGGCTGCTTTTTTGGGCAGTGTGTAGGCTGGTCAGTTTTTCAGATTTGGGGATAGTTGTGGTTGGTTTTGGGGGATCATTCGTATGGCCCAAGGGTTTCTTTTGGTTTTTTACTTTGCCCTGTTGGACCCCTAGTCCCCGCTGTTTCCTTCTACTCTCATTAACACAATTCAATTCTTATAAAAAAAATAAAAGAACAGGTATTAAAATGTCATTATTCGGTGTCCTTGTCAAAGCAGAACAATAGAACGAAGATTATATTTTATTATCCTTGGGATTAAGCTGATCTTTTGACATTTCACAAGTAATTATTCAAGAAGTTATACCCACATGCCTATCTTTAAATTTTTAGGTAATAAAAGAATCACTGAATTTCCATTTTATGTGTAATCAACCAGAAAATAACTCCATTTCAGCTTTTCCTCTGCTTCTTATTTTCCTAGTGAAGGACTTCCATCCATACATATATATAAGCAGTCATATCCTGAAACATACAGCTATTTACAAAGAATAACGAGCACTATCATCTTAACATTCAAAATCAGATTAAAAAGCTGGAATCTAATACTTACAAAGTCAGGGTTCTGTTGATGTTAGAATCACATTTCGGGGATTAATGAACACAAGTGACAGAATTTTACTAAAAAAAAATTAATTTCCATTTAAATGTTGAATGAAAATCTAGACTTGAATGCATCCATGCTCTCCATACCTTAGTGGTTTCAACTCCATTGGAAATTAAGTTGTCAGCCAATTGGGCTGCAATGGTAGTCATAAGAATTGAACCCAATGGAGGAAGGACAGAAACCTGAAAGGCAAAAAATAATATTTATAATAAACATGTTCTTCGTAAATGATTACACTTGTATCTAACAATCAAATTTTCCATGTCCTTACAGGGACCATTTTTAAAATTATAAATATCCTTTGCACATGATGTATTGGTTCTTGTGACAATGAAGTCAAACTGATTTTTTCCATCTCCGTGCTAAGCATAAAACTCCCAAGTTATCAACAAACAGATCAGACAAATCATGCAAAATAGTTTGTAGTATTGATATATAATCACAATAAGGGAATATTAATGAGTAAATGGTGGGCTTAGTACCACGTGAATGGTATCATATGTAGGCCATCAAGAGTGGTGTGGGACTAATTCTTCTAAACTCAACGCTTCTTATATTATGCTTGTTAATTATCTCCCAGTTGCTACTACTGTAAGAAGACATGGTACTGTTTGGTTAGGATTTTGAAAGTTTTTACTTGCTTATAAGAACTAAATTCACTGCACTATTTTGATTTCACAGACAAAAATGTTTTTTGAATTTGTTAACTACTAGATGAGACCTACTCATAATAACTTTTTTTGGGTATCATGGAGATGCCGAACATAATACATATTGAATACAGAACGAACTGAAGTGGCCAACAAAAAAGAAAAGAAATTGGCCTATTTGAAATTACAGGATTCAATTCCTTTTTCAATTAACTGTATATTCAGAATCAGTAGTTTGTGCCAAACTGAGTTTGTATTCTTAGTCATACCTAGCAACTTCCTGACTATATAAATTCTCCTCCAATGTATTGATCAATCATTTTACCTATTTGATTCTCCTTTCTTGTCCAGATCTGCCTCAATACTTAGTCCACTGATCATACATTTCAGTTTAGTCATTAGAGATCATACGCTCTTTCTTATCCTCTTGAAACCTTCCCATCAATTGCCAAAGAAACCTTAAATCATATGTAAATTTTAATACTTTTAAGATCCAAAAAATTAAATGGAATCTACCCAGATGGCAGCTATCTTTGTGCCCCTCATCTTGATAACTCCCATCCTAACAGCAATGGCAGAGTCTCTATCCAAATCTGGTTACAGAGTCAAGCTCAACCAACAGTTCCCAGGGTGCCATGAGAATCCCAATCTGAACTTTAGAACACTGAACTAGATATCAGCTCAACAGATTGACATTGTTGGGAAGTTCCACATCCCACATCATCTAAATATTAGGTTTGTTACGGCTTCACAAACTTGTCTGAGCCCTCCACCTAAAAGCTTTGGTTTTTAGGTTGGAAACTTATCAGACAAGAGGACCTCATCAATAATTTATTCAAATTCATGTCACTCTTTTATTTTTATGTTCCTGAACAATTCTACAAAATAATGAACCCCTATTCCCTGGGTAAGCTATTCAGAAAAACCCATGATTCTAAACTGATAGAAACTAAAGAAGGATATAACTGTAATGATTGATCCTATTTTAATTTCATGAAAAAGTTTATTATCCCGAAATTTTTTAATTATGTTTCTAGAATTGCAGCTGCCAGAATAATTTTTGTTTCTAGCAAAATTCCATGGAAAAACAATGATTTTCATGTGCCCTTAACTTCTTGGGAGGCCACTGCTTTTTAGAAGTCAATCTCCAAGATTCACATTTGAAAAGAAATATGAGAAACCTTCTTTTCACAGGCACCAAGATTAAATGTAACCACACCACCTTCAATTAGATGTAACCACACCACATTCATATCGAGCTGGCAAAAACAAGATCTTACGAGATTGTCTTACTTCTTACCATATCAAGAAAAACCATCACCTAGTCCAGAAACCATCCCTACTTGGTTGTACACTCAAAACAGTAGATTGGATTTGTAAGTAGCAGTAGTATATAAAGTCCTTTTCTTGCCAAAATTCTCTTCTATGTTACAAGTTGAAAATTCATACCCTCATACCTGAAAAAGGTTATGCCTCAAATATAAACCACAATCACATGGCATCTAAGAAATTATCTAGCAACCATTTAAGCAATGTTAAACAATGAGAATTGTTAGCGCATACATGAAGCATTTTTCTATAAGTATAAGCTTACTCATATATCACACAATCATGGTGCAATTTGATTTGTGTCAAATCTGAGGCATGGATGACAATTTAGTTCATTCTTCCTTAAAAACCTGAAGAATGTGTGAAGGAATAAAATGCATACATAGGCTTACCCAAGCAGCTTCTGCCAAATTTAGGTTCAGCTCCTCACTGCATGGGATGTAAATTGAAAATTCAATTTCATAGCAATTAGAAGTATATAAGGAAAATAAAAATGTGTTTAAAACAGATTATATATGCTGTGTATTGAAATCATACGAAAAAGAAACTTTACAAAATAGAAGAAATGACATATAGAAGTATAATAAATCAGGGGTCGTCATGTCTTTCAAGTAAGATAACATATTACATGTGCAGAATTTATTAATAAAACATGACAGTTGAACAAGGTCACAGCTTCCAAAATACCTAAAATAAGTAGGGATCCAAGAGAGACAAGTATAGTGACCCCAACTACCACAAAAATGAGCATATATCATTGCCCAAACAGCTGGACTTCGGAAAAATGCCTTCCATGGTACATCCTACAACAAAACAAATCAATGAGAAAACCAAGTAAAATAAAACAACGGTTTACTAAAAAATAGGTCACAGATGTACTCAATGAGCAACAATAGTTATCATGCTATGCAGCAAGCACTATCACAAGAGGTAAATCACAACAATCAAACACACGCATTAGAATAGTAGATTTGCATGGTTTTGCAGGATGCCTAGGTCTATAGGGGAGAAGGAGATCAAATACATTATCAACAATAAAGATAAGGTTACAAGAACTCTCAACCTCTCTTCTCTAACCGCCAAACCCCACAGAGTATGAAGCAACCGCAAACCTACCCATAACTACAATATATATATATATATATATATATATATCCAAAAAAAAGCCTTGGGGGCGTTGCCTCCAAATCAATTGCAGATGATAAAGAAGCTTGGGTGCGGGATTGTGTTGATAGAGAGGGGGTCTTCTGCATTGGAATGTCACTCTTTTCCAGCATTTCAATGATTTGGACTTTGGAGTTAAAGAGTATTGTGGAATTCTTACATATTGTAGGAGAATATAAGTAGAATCATTACACTAATGTAATTAAGATACGTAGAATCATTACAATAATGTAATTGAGATACGTATCTCAGTCCCAATCTTTGAGATTGGGTTGGTGTGATTTGATTAGGAAGATAAATATTTGATTAATCTTATGTTTTCTCCTTTCCATATTTAGGCTATGTTTAGACTTCTATTTAAACCCTGATAAGGGTGGTTTGTAATCAAGCAGCAATTCACTTATGAATAAGAATTATTTTTTCTATATGGTATTAGTGTGGGTAGATTGGACCTAAATTTTTTTTCGATAGTTTTCATTCTTCCGGTGAGTCCTTTGTTTAATTTTCTTTCTCTTTAGTATTTCACCAAAAAAAAAAAAAAAAAATCCATTCCCTCTTCAAATAACTGAGTTGCCTTGTTATATTCAAATATCTATGATGTTCCTCTTTTGTCATCAATTTTTCGCTTGTGCAAAAGTTCAATTGGGTTTCAAAACCTTGGATTGATAGTTCGTTCAAGGGAAGAAGAAGAACAAGAAAAAGAAGATTTAAGGACTCTTAAAAACCCCAAGTTTATTGGTCCGTTGAGGTACATCATGGCACAAAGAAGCCTTATCCCATAGAGACCCTCTTTTTTTTTTTTTTTTTTTTTTTTTTTTTAGCCCATAAGGCTTATCTTCATTCTCAATTTCCATTCAAACGATCTTCACCAACAAAATCTAGTGGTGGAAGGACACCCAGAAAAGCATGCAAATGAGCAACAAGGCAAGGATTTAATGGCAAATCCATGAAGATTTTTTGCTAAAATCTACATTGTTGACAATTCCCTAACAGCTTAAACTTTTGGGGTCAAGTGTTCTAACATGGTATCAAAGCTTTGGTCTCTAGGAGGTCTTGGTTTCAAGTCTCCACACCTCCTCCCCCATTCATTTATCCCTTCATACCGTTTATTAGTTCAACTCAATCTAACTCATTGTCGTGTATCGGTTCATATCTCCACATGCGAGCAAGGGTCGCACGTGAGGAGGAGTATTAGCTTGATATACATTGTTGACCCATTCCCTAATAGCTTAAGCTTTTGGGGTCAAGTAGTGTTCTAACAAATATTTTATATGAGAGTGAAGGGATGACGTTTTGGTGTGGCACAAGGACGCAAAAAGGTTATTCTCGGTAAAATCTTACTATGTGACTTTGAGGTCTTTCAAGACAATTTTTCTCCCAGCAAAGCGATATTGGATTGCTTCAGTTGCATCAAAGGTGGTGTTTTTCACATGGTGGGTGGCTAGAGACAAATGGTTGACTTTAGATCAATTGATTATGAGAAGCTGGGCTATGCCCAATAGGTGCATCATGTGCAAAGAAGCAGCAGAAACAATTGATCACCTATTCCTTTATTGTCACTGGGCTTGGAATTTGTGGGTGCTTTGTTTCCATCTTTTTGGGGTTTAGTGGATTTTACCGGCTACTACTCACGACCTTGTAGCGAGTAGGTGTTTAGAAGAGAGAAGAAAGACACAAAGAAGGTTTGGAGCATGGTTCCTCACACTATTTTCTGGAGCATTTGGAAAGAAAGAAATTAGAGAACCTTTGAAGGAGTGGAAGTTTCTTTAATCGATCTCAAGTTTATTTTAGTTAAGAATCTTTTTTCTTGGTTTAATAGTCATACCAGCAGGCTATGTCCCTCTTTCTTACTTTTTGTTGACTCTCTAAAGCTCTAGATGGAGTTTTTTTTGTTGGCTAGTGCTTGTAAATGTCTTATGTAAATGGGCTATTCCATTTTGTTTTCAAAACAAATATTATCTTCATAAAATAAAAATAAAAATAAAAAATTTCATTTATATCATAATATGGTTGTCTTATTGGTAGGGGAAAAAATCTATATTTTAGTATCAAGAAAATCAAATTTTGGAGTGTTTAGTTGATATGCATCTACTGAGTTGTCACTCTCAATACGCTGGATAAACAATATAGAGATTCTGCTGCTGAGCCCAGCTATTCAAGGAAAGGTGGGAATGGTGATAATCATGTACAACCAATCCCTATCAGACTAAAATTCCATGCCCAGTTCCATGACTGACTGAATCAAGGAGCACACCCATATCAGCATCCATTCATGACTTGGGCTTTAACTCACATTTCTAACACATTATAATTTAATTTGTCACGATCAGTACATTACTGATAAAGAAAATAGGCTACCCAGAAAATTGCACCATACCTTTAGTGAGCCACTCAACTCTTTCAAAGAAGTAGTCAATGATTTATTTGTAGCAATGGACTGGAAACCTGTCAATAGAACAAATTGTGTTTACAATGTGTGGGAAAAAATCGCAAGCAAAGCATAAAGGACAAATATAGTAACAAATAAAAAAACATTCCTATTTATATCATTTATAAACATGCCAGCAAAATTAGATATGTTAGGTCCTATATTGTGTGTCGGAAAATTCTGATGCCAAAAACCCGATGTTGTAAATTTTTGTGTGTCCATTGAGTCTTTGTAAGTCATGTCTTGGTTTGATCAAGAAGGCAGATTGTGCTATTGGGATAATATTACAATCCTAATTTAAAAAGAATTAACCATTGCAAACATATGTTTTGGGATTCCATTATACATTCAGTTTTAATCTACTTCTGAAGTAATGAGATTAGACCGGTATATTATCAAAAATCCCATATTCATGATTTGATTGCAAGATTCAACAATTTATTATAACTGAATTAAAGGCATGATAAAAGTTAAACTGCATCACACAATGCAATATTAATAATTACTTAATGTTGAATTAACATCTGGTGGAGCGGTCAACTGACAAGTATATTTACAAAATAACAAGAAGATTTCTTTCCAAAATAAACTACAATAAAGGAGAAAAGGGAACAAGTGCTTACGTGGTATAGGTTCAACCCTAAGTGAAGGCCTTTCTTCTTTAACAAACTGAAACCCCAAAAACCTTCAAGATTTTTGGACAATAGCATGAATAAGAAACCATACTTAATGAAATCTTGATATTGGCAATTGAAAGAAAATACTGACTTTCAGATCAAACGTGGAAGTTCTTAGTAATAAAAATGAAAAGCATAATTGTTTTGAAACCAAGAAACATTTTCTTTTGTTTCACATGGAAGAAGATTCCATTTTTAACAAATTAAAATGTTATTTCACAACAGAGTGAATAGTCATAATAATAATAATTGTTTTTTGTTGATTTTTTGGATGAGCAACAATATACCATATATATATATGAGGGCTGATCATGTGCAGGATATCCCGGAGTATCCCGTTCGATCACGGCCGTCAGTGAGCGACAAGAGCGCATTCACACCCCCGCGCGTCACTCACGGACGGCTGTGATCGAATGGGATATTCGGGATATCCCACACATGATCAAAGCATATATATATATTAAAGGAGAAAAAAATTACAAAGGAGGATGAGAAGTTTTCCATTGTAACGCTTACAATATTAAAATATCAGTTACCAAATGTTAATGCTTAACAGCTTTTATAAAACTGGTCAATTAAACCAAAATATAGGAAAGGAAGGTAAGTGCATAATCTATATGTTTAAAAATTGCTAATTCAAAACAATCTAATTCCAAACAGTAGGCAAGTGCAACAATCTACGAGTTTAATAACAAATACTTACCAGGCTATTCCCAAAAAACCAAATATGTAAAATACAGATTCCCAACCAAAACTTTGGATGAGGGGAGGAGCCAAAAGAAGCCTGCAAGAAATAATTTGCAATGCTCAACACTTGGCAGATGTAAAATGTCAAAAGCATATCTTACTTGAACTTCACATTAGTTTTAAACCAGGAGAAGCATCTTGCAAAAATGTGCATTGATTTGAGCTTTTATTTATTAAACTGAGAAATTCACATTTCACTGTTCATCTTCATAGATGAAATTTCCAAGATCCAAAAAGAAAAGGCAATAGACTATAACATTACAAATAGAACACCATTTTTCCAACCTATTCCTCTCATCTACATCATGTACATTTATCGGATAAGCTAGGTACTTGCATAAGTTTGTTTCTCAGACTTAAAAGAACCCATGACTAGTAAAAGAAACTATAAAGGGTAGCGTTCTGCAGATAATTTTGCTTCACCCACAAAAATAAATGTTGTTTAATGTGGTCATACCATAGTAATAAAATGAAATAATGAAAAATCAGTGGGACTGCAGTGGACACAACAATAGCCATAACTAAAACTCATATTATCCTTTTGTGATGAACTATGGAAAATTTAGCATGTGTCAAGAGCAATCTTTCCCTATATGAGTTTAATATAGATGAATATGCACAGAGTGCTGTGGAATATTCAAGAAGAGAGTCAAACTTAATATTGATGGACTGATATATACTTGAGAAACTACATTTAAAATATATACAAGTATTAATAGAAATGTATGAACAAAGCGAACATGTTTAAATTTCTAAGAAAATAGGATAAACAAATAATTTGCACCTAATTGTTTATTTATTTACCTGTTTCCATAGAAATTTGAAGCTATCACTTCTTCTCAAATTTCCTTGAAATTTATCAGATAGCATTTTTTTTTTTTAAAATTTTTTTTTTTTAAAATTTTTATAATAACGGTGGAACCATCCCACAGCAAAGCCTTTTGGACCCACCCATGGAACCTAAACCCTCGGGGAGACTAGCGCAGCAACCCAACACCACAGCCCCCACTTAAATCTTAGGTTGTCCTGGCAGGGAATCGAACCCGTGACCATGCGCCTAACCATACAATCACAAGTTCGCCTTTACCAACTGGGCTATCCAAGGGTGGGTACAACATGGGCCCTTTTTAACACAAGAAAGCAATACCTTTGGAAGCTTGCTTGCCTTGTTTTAAAGAATACTTACAAAAATTTGACAAATAAGTCTAATAGATTTTCGAATATAACAAATTCTGATCTTTTCTTCACAAAATGGAATGGGATGATATTCCCCACAGATATTAAGCAGTCAAGGAATACAAACAAGTGTCTAACCTTGAAGGGGTTGTTATAAGCTAAATTTAATGGAAAGCCACAATATTTATTGGTTTGGATAGCATTAGAGAAGCTTTTGTGGATTAGTAAGATAAGATTTTCAATGTCTATTTCTGGTTCAGCAGGCACTGAAATGAAGTAAAAGCTAAAGGTTTCTTGCAAAGCTTTAAGGACCACTAAATGGGGCCCTTGGCAATATTACTTCTCAAACAATTAAGCACCAAAGAATTTTTTATAAAAAAATTCTTTTAAGGTATACTTAAACATCACAATAGGAAATCATATCCATGTACTTATTTTCTTGTTGACAATCTCTACTTAAGAGATTTATGTTCAACATGACCAAGTTTTACCATTATGTTTTGAAATAAATTTGTTCAATTCATTAACAAAAAATTAAAAAATTAATCGGTTCAAGTATCAAGCATGATCACAATACAATGATGAGCTGTTATGTACCCTTTTTAATACCACATTGCAATGGAACATACCCTATGACGCTTCCTACAGTCAAACCACCAAAAACAAATGATACAGCCCTTGAGCGCTCTTCCAATGGAATTTTCCTGCATATAGTGTTGGAAAATGCCAAATTAGTGAACCCAAAAAATGAAAAAGAAAAAAGACTGCACTTTAGCTACAAGTCATAAGTTATTCCATTAAAAAATGTGATGGTGACATCATAATTAGTGTCAATAGTAAGAGGTTATCCAATAACAAGGTTCAAAATGACTCTTTCTGCAGGGCAGAAACCATCTAGAAACCAATATAAAAACCTTATTGAAAATTATTGGAAAGTTCTTCATCAGCTCCTAAAAATGTCTTAAGACACATTGGCACTGGTTCAGAAACACGATATTTTCCTATGCTAGACATAAAAAAATACAACCAGTTCCCTCTAATTTTATGAAGTGGAATCCCCAAAGGA
Organism: Liquidambar formosana; assembly: GCA_039720395.1. Taxonomy (NCBI): domain Eukaryota; kingdom Viridiplantae; phylum Streptophyta; class Magnoliopsida; order Saxifragales; family Altingiaceae; genus Liquidambar; species Liquidambar formosana. The sequence goes on from CM077834.1 coordinate 26,562,760, forward strand.
ATGGCTTCTGTGAGTTCTGTCCCAACGAAAAATAATAAAAAAACACCTACCACTTAGGATGTTTGGGAAACTGCATTTCATTAAGCCAAAATGAGAGAAATTTTAGATAAAATTCATCAGGATTTAAAAATATTTCTTTGACGTTTAAAATTTCAATTTTAATTTAAAATAAGTCCATGATTATCAGAGCTTAAATACATTGATGATTACCAGAGCATTGATAAAATATAATAGTGAAAAAGGATTCTCTCAACATCTCAGCCAAAACCAAGAAATATTTGAATAAGCTGAAGAAGGATTAACGAATTTGCAAAGATAGTAGTCAAATATAGAGAAGAGAATTGACCGGGCACTATTCATCAGCGAATAGGAGCCAACAATCAACATGCTCTAGTAAAACTCACAGAAACTGATTGTCTAGGTAAATACCTACTCAAATTCACTCATAGCAAGATTTTCCACTTAGTATTCACATGTTTCTAGCTTTCAACTACATTCTCTCCTCAAAACTTCCAAAGCATACTTTCCACGCTGAGGAAAAAAAGGAGGGGAGAAGAGACTGTAAAACCCCACCCTTTCACTTGCAACTATATTGTCCACTTTGGGTTACCCTCGTCGCTTTAAAAGACTTTGGTACAAGTTAAGGATGTGGTTCTACATATATAGCCTAGTGACCTTCTCTCACCAGGCAATGTGGATCCTCTCTCACTTCACCTCACCCCACCCCAACCCACCCCACTTAAGAGGTCTGCTGAACTGTTGGACTATTAATCACCACATATCCCCCTTTTAAGTATAAAGTCCTAAGGGATTATTGGGAAAGCCCACATCCCAAATCAATTAAATATCGAGTTAAACATGTCTTCATATACCTGTTCAGGCCTCCACCTATCAACTTAGGCTTTTAGGTTGAAAACTTAACATGGTATCAAAGCATATTGTTCCAAGGCCCGTTTCATTCGTGAGCCCGTCTTTATTGTGCACGTGACAGACTCGTGCATATCTTGTTAGGCTTGCACGTGAGGGGGAATATTAGGAAGTCCCACATCTCAAATCGATTAAATATCGAGTTAAACATGTCTTCATATACCTATTTGAGCCCTCCACCTATTAGCTTAGGCTTTTAGGTTGGAAACTTAACAGGGATTAACAAGAAAGAGTCACCAAATGGCAAGAATACAACCCTAGGAACCACGTGAATTGATTCAAAAATCCTGTATAACCACACAAATTATAGCAAATAGAAAATATATTTTATCCAAAAATCAGTAAAAAGTTCATCAAATTAAAAAGCTCCTCTCAAGTACTGTTGATGTCTACATGCCTGGCAATAAGGTCAGTCGCAGCTGATGGGGAAACACCTTCTCCAATTCCAACCTAAGTTTCAAAGAGACAAAAAACATAAAGTTAACAGAATAGTTATATAACTTAGAACGCATAGTAAACTGAAACTCTGAAAGAGACAATATAAGTACCAAAAGAAAGCAAGAGAGAGATAGAGTGGGAGAGGGAGAGAGAGAAGAAGAAGAAGAAGAAGATGTATGAGGCATGAGCAACGAAAAATGATGTGAAAGAAAACTGAACTTCTCAATAATACCTATCAATGTTCGTGCATGTGAACTGACACATCTCAAGCTTAAAAATACTTAAGCCAAATCGGACTGACATAACAGAAGTTGACAAAAAGGGGGTTGGAAGAAGATCAACATACCAAAATCCTGCACAGGACAAGTCCAGGAATAAATCCGGCAAAAGAAGGAACAAGAGCTGTAGCCAATGACCAAGTCAAGACTCCAATCTCAAGAACTTTTCTGCACCAGAAAGAAGATAACTAATGAACAAGATGCATGTATCACACCACATAATTATTAGCACAAAACAAAGAAAAACTCTTCTAGTGCATTTAATGTGCTGACAATCATTGCAGACTCTGAACAAGATTATATTTAGCTAGGATTATTAGAGTTACAATTTGTAGAGTATTTTAGTTAACTACATTTTGTTTAGTTAGGAAAATACTGGCGGATAGAATTTATTTTATCACAGTCTTTCAACTAATGGAGTTAATTGTTAGCTGGAGTAAGATCAGATTCAAGAGTTGGTAGTCAATATAATGGGGATACACTACCCCACCATGACCAAGTACCATGCATGGAGACTGAGAAAGATAGTTAAGAAAACACCCCATATGGAGGTGTTTCTTTGTTCTCGGAGTTAATTTAATAGTTATTTTCTAGTTTTCATCTTTTTCCACTACAACATTTATACTCTTCCTTTTTCATCGCCATTGGTGAATGGTGATGCATTGGTTATCTTTTTCCTTTGTATACATGGTACCATGCATTTAATATATGTATCTCTATGTGTTTGATGGTCTATATTCTTACACATTACAACAACTCAAGATGTGATATCAGAATGAATGACTTTGTAAAATGGAATTGCTTGTGGAGCCTAACTGCTGAGATAGACTGCACAAGCACCATGCCAATTATGGATAGAGACCTGAGATTTGATTTTGATTGTGTCGAGAGTCCAATTGCTGAGACAGACTGCACAAGCACCATGCTGATTATGGATAAAGAGATGAGATTTGATTTTTCAAATACCTGGACCGCATGGGGACCACCATTTAGTGCGATCAAAACAATAATTTTGGGAACCGCATGGAAACCTATGGTTCAAGCTTTGGGATGATGATGGTTAATACAACAATGTGGACCACCATTTGTGTGATACTGATGCATACATTTGTCATTGCACAAGGTTCTGGTAGTTGACAAATGGAGTGACACCAAATATCAGGGCCGGCTCAACAGGGTAGCAATTGAGTCGGCCACTTTAGGCCCCACCATCCCAACCCATTTATTAAAAAGCCCCTGTACAAAAGTTCTCATTTAAAATTTTGGCCATAGGCCCCATTCAAAAAGACTTCATTTACAATTTTAGCCTTAGGCCACAATTTGAATTGGGCTGCTCCTTACACCAATGAGAGATCAACAAATGTTAGTACTTGGGTAATATTATCGATGAATGACAACATAGGCATACATATGAGTCCGACAGGATAATGGTTTTGTGACACAAGAAATCCTCCAAATATCAGTGGAGAAATGGAGTGATGAAGTAAGCCAAAACCATGACGGAGTATATAGAGCCAGATTTATAGTTTATCTACGATTCTGTCTTTTAAATAAATTAAAACTAATGCTTTCACAGAAAATTTGTAGGTGTTTTAGGGCATAGAACTTTTCATGTTTTCAGTTTCTGTTCCTGTCTTCGTTTCCCAAGTTTTTAAAAGTTATTGCATGTTTCAAGACCTGATGTGGAATATAAAAAATAGACAAAACACATCTGGAAATTGGTGATGAGAGCATAAGTGATGATGATGGTGAACAAGCAATGCCCACGCACCCTATTGGTGGCGAGGGTAATGTCTTATGGTTGCAGTGGTGGTCTACTGGTCCCTTTTTAGTTGCAACACAAGCCTCTGGCCTGAGGTGATTAAGTTTCTTGTTTTCTAAGGTTCTTTTTAAATCATTATTGTCTTGTGCTTGTTAGAGACTTAAGTAAGACTCAGGTTCAAGATTTGATTGTCTATAATCTGAATATTAGGATGAACCAAATACAGTTAGTTCATCTCCCCCAAGGGAAAAGGGCAAGAAAGCAGCCCCAATGGTGATGTGTTTCTGTTTTTTCCTGTTTAATTTGGAAGTCTTTTGTAACATTTTTAGTTTGACTGTCTTCTCTTCTAAACAAATCGTTGGTTTTTGTATTCTTTTGATTTTGGCAATAAATGATAAGTAACCATCTACGGGTACATTACCGGGTGCTAGATGAGCTTTCACCAATCCTGCAATTGGCAAAACTCACAAAATAAACCATTTCTCAATTTCCACCTCAACAAACATTAAACTAATTAGCTTGATCTAGATTTCAGAAGTATTCACTTAATTTCATGGGCATCCTAACAAAGATTCATGACATTCGCCTACTATCTTAGAAAGGCTCTCGTTGTCTGCACACAATCAAAACTATAACATGTTGAAATAAGTGCGAATCACATTATGCATAGCTTGAGCCTTCAAAACACTAACCTTCCACCAAATGTCTTTGAAAGCCATCCTCCAGGCAACTGACTTAGCGCGTAACCCCAAAAGAAAGACGACTGAACCAATCCAGCCGTCGATGAATTCCAACCAAACTGGTGCGACATTGGAATTATGGCAATACTCAAGTTCACCTACCCAATTCAAATTACACCCAAAAAGAAAAGGTTTTTTCAGTCCCAATATCAAGACCTGATAAGCCAACAAGCAATACCATACAACACAATTGACACGGCTAGTAACTTTTTCATTTCATTTAAAATAGGGATGCCCGTCATTGTACCACTAATTTCAAAAGTGTTCTTGCCTCATCACTCATGATATAGACAATTTAGTACAGTCCAAGGTGTTCGAACAAATGCCCAAAAGAAGGAAAGCAAAATGAATCACCTTATCCATGTTACAAATAATGAAGGCCACCGACGTGGTGCCTATGAGTTTATACCGTTGAGGAATATTCTTCCACGGAGGCCAATTCCAATCAGAACCCACTTCGCCAGACCCACTCTCCGACTCCGACCGACCCTCGGAATCCGATATCCGAACCGGCTCATCCAATTCATTCACGCGAAGTCCGGAGAGTACGCTGGGGACCCTTTCGCTTTCCACAACATCTTCTTTATCTTTAATGCTGGACAAAATTCTGAATTTTAACAAGCGATTTTTCGTGGGAAGTAGATGTAGCTGACGGTGTCTGAGAGAAGTATGGAAGATTGAGGTCTGTGAGTTTGTGTGGTGAGAAAGACAACACAAGTTCTCAGTTCTTAACGTGAATTTCGCCATTGCCCTTTATTTCTCGAAGAGAAACAATGAAGGAAGCTCTGTTCTAGTAATAAAGAAGTGAAGTGTTGGAGAAAAAAATTATGCAGAGTTGTGCACGTTTGGGTTTGAGCCGTGTAGGAAAGAGTGAAGGCAAGGCCGTGTCTGCGAGGTTTTCAGTGTGGCCACGGAAGAGCTGGCGTTTGTGGCTCCGATGATTTTGGGGATCTTGGGAAATATTTGGTTCTCGTCATTTCACGAGGTTTGTTGGTGGAGCCGTGGCGTGTGATCTTTTGCTTCTGGTAAGCCGCGTGGCAGGTGATTGATTGTTTGGTCCTGTATGTGCCACGTATAAGTACAATAGTTATAGTTTTGGGAAATACAAGTTAGCCCGACACTTTAACTTATACTCTATCATACTATGAGAAAATAAGAGAGTAAAGTTATAGAATCCTATTGACATGGCTAAATCTTAAAAATTGAAACAATCTTTTTTTCTCATAATAAGGCAAAATGTGGGGTTAACTAACATTTTCCTATAGTTATACCATATAGTTATACCATGTGATATGATAATGTAGTGTAACACTATAACTAATCCAATACACTCATGCCACATATCAACTTGTTGGAGAAATTCTATGACATCTGGTGTACCAGTATTTCAAGCGACAAGTGATCACATTTTATGCAAAAGTCATGTCACAATTGTATTAAGCGGTCACATTCTATGATAACCCAGTTACCACAAATGTGACTTGGGATTATTACAAATGTGGCCACTTGTAGTAGCATACTTCCTATTATTTTACCAATTTTTAAGAACTTATCTTTCTATTCTTTTTTTTTTCCTAAAATTTTTAAGAACTTATTTACAATAATATGTGGCGTGAATATATTAAATCAGTCATCCCATGCAGTATAATGGTTATACTAAATAATAGGTGGCTTATTTGATTCTCCATGTCTAAATTAAGATTGGGGAATGGCTATTGTAACCCCCCAAACCTATAAGTTGCCTCATCACAGTTTTTAATTAAAAAAATTATTATATAAAATTACCAAAAAAGGCTTATCCCTGCTTACCTCTCTCCGGCACCCACCCCACCAGCAACCCTCTCCCGCACACCTCTTCTTCCTTCCTCTTCTTCCCTCTTCTTCTCTTCTTCCTTTTTTTTTTCTTTCCTTCCTAGAACCCCTCTCTCGTCGGCAACCCTCCCTCCCGTCGACCTTCCTCCTCTTCCCTCTTCTTCTCTTCTTCTTTTCCTTTTTTTTTTTTTTAATTTTATTTTCCTTTTCTTTTCTTCTCCTCTTCCCTCCCATTGGCAATAGATCTGACTAGCAGAGGAAAAAAAAAAAAAGAAAGAAGAAAGAAAGGCCGTCACCGTCGCTAGAAAAAATGGAGGTTTTGAAAGAAAAAAAAAACCTCCCTTGCCTTCACACACAGATCTGACCAGCAGAGCGAAAAAAAAAAAAAAAAAAAAAAAGTCACATGCCGTCGCTATCGCTGTCGGCGACCCCCTCTTCTGCACCCCTCTCCCACAGATCTGACCTCCCTCGCTGGAAAAAATGGAGGTTTTGAAAAAAAAACCTCCGTTGTCGGAAAACCACAAATCTGACCAGCGAAAGGGGAAAAAAATAAAATAAAATAAAAAAGAAGAAGAGAGAAGAGGATGTCACCGTCGCCATCCTCGCCGTTGTCGTCGCCAGTCTTCGCCTTCCTCGCCGTCACCGATCTTCACCTTCTATCGGGGCTGTGGGGGAGTGGGATGGGTGAGAAGGGTTAGGGTTAGAATGAGGGGTATTTTAGTCTTTGAGAGGGGTAGGCATGTAAATTGGGGGGTGGGAAAATCAGGGTGGGGGGGCCTTATATCTTTGAGGGGTTGCAATAGCCGCTCCCTTAAGATTGACCTGGCCAGGTCTAGGACGGACCAACTCCAAGACCCCGTCAGGTTGAGCCTAGATAGGCCTCACACTAGCTTGAGGATGGGCGAACAGAAAAGATGAAGCCTAGGTGTATTGGGCTTGAGGCCTATTTGAAAAATGTGACTATCTAGATGAGAGGTCTTGACCTCGAAAATAATGTTGACATCCATTCCTAGGCATTAGAAACAAAAGTTGTTGGTAGTAGTTTGTATTTTTGCCTGGTGAGAAACCAAATGTTTCTCCATTTGTGTACAAGGAAACCAAATGTTTGGTCTATCAATGTGTGTGGTAGTTTCCAAGCTACTAAAATTGAGGCAAACAAGGAAGAAGGAAAGTTAAATAAGCAATAGCCTCTTAATTTGGATGTCACAAGAATTATAATGGTGCTATCTGGTTTTTCCGTAAGTTCGTAAACCAATCCACCATAAACTAAATATTTCAAGAAAATAAATGTCATCGTCACAAATGGTTGTAAAATTTTCAAATTATATTATTTCCCTCATCAATTTATTAAGGGCTTGTTTGGGCATCCAATTCAAAATTAAATAATTTAAGAAATTTTACATATTGTTGAAGGCATATAGAAATTTCTATGTGATTTTTTTAAGGTCTTCATTTCAAGTGGATGATTTAAGGTCCCTCTCCTACTGTATGGAAATTCAAAATAATTTAAGCTCTTGATTTCTTTATCCTATACGATTTTTTTATTTTTTTTTGGTCAGTAGCTTTTCTTCATATAAAGGGAGAGTTCTGTATCTAGCCACTGAGACCGGCCAGTTCCAACACCTTATTTCCTGTAGAGGTGGCTTGCAAGTGGATGATTGGACTGAAAAAATTAATGGGTATATATCCTCTCCGGTGACCGGAGGGTCCAGCCGGATGAAGACTCATTGTGGGGTCTAAATGTTCTAAACAGTTCAGATTTGACTAGACACCTGACAGGATCTAATCCATTTTTGCTTGTTTTCTTCTTTCTTATATGCTGAGAAAAGAAGCTTCAACGGTCAAGGGTAGCTCAATTGATAAGGGATAAAGAAGGAGAGGTCTTAGAGTTCAACTTTTATTAAACCTCTTAAGTTGCGTTTGATTTGAGCGAATGAAATGGAGAGGGAATGAAATGGGAGAATGAGAATGGGATGGAATACCAATACTTGGAAAAAGGTGAGAATGGAATGAAAAAGATAAGATAGGACTCATTTTTAATGATTTCATTCTTTAAAAGTGAAAATGATCATTCTTCTTGATTTGAAAGAATCCCCACAAAGGAATGACTATTTTATTCCCGACTACTAAACAATCACATTTTTGGGCTAATGAAATCACCATTCCATTCTTTACCTCATTCCTTCGTAACAAACATAACCTTAGAGCTACCCATCCAAAGTTTCATGGTTGTTATGGGTCCGACTTACCTGGTTCAAATGGATTGTGGGATCCTACATGGGTCCGGTTGGCTCGAAAGGTTTCCCAACTTTCCTTGTTAAAAAAAATTAATAATAAAAAAATAAAAAATAAAAATAAAAAAAGGAGGAGAGAAAATTAAGGTGCCTTCATTAGCTTTGATTAAGTCTTTATCCCATACTGCCCTGGCAGTTAGGTGGCCTGGCCAACCTCCCTTAATGAAAATTTGGGTTGGTGAGAGACCTATCTTATAAGCACAAATGCCATTTTTTGCAGTTTTTACGCAATACATATCACAATTTCAAATCTGAGTTGCAGAGACATCAGACATCTACCACTATTCAATGATGGAGTTTTTTATTTGTACCGTTGATGGTTCATTATATTTGAAAGAATGGTACATGTTGTCTAGTGTCGGATAAGATAACAAATAAATTAGGCTAGCCTTCAATGCGCTCGACTTTTTGCTGCATTTACTCCATATGAAGTCAAGCTGCATATACTACACATGGTGAGATAATTGAAATTGAATAAATAATAAACATATATGTGGATGAGACGACCGACTTTGGTATCGAAATAGGACTACTCATGAATAATGGTCATTTCAAATAACTGTTTACGCTTTCTGTCTTGCATGTATGAATTTTGATTGTTCATGTGCCTTTCTTGGATCTTTTGAAAGCTCTTAGACATACTTTGAATTGGTTTGAGTCTCAGGCAATAAATCATGGGCTTCCAAATTCATACATTGACGAGGTACGTGAGGTTGCAAAAAAAATTCTTTGCACTTCCAATGGAAGAAAGAGCGGAAATTCTCGCGAGCCATTGATGATTTTGAAGGTTATGGGAATGATTTAGTAGTTTCAGATAAGCAAGTTCTTGACTGGGTTGATCGCCTATTCCTTAGGGTACTCCCAGAGGATCAAAGAAGGCTCAATCTTTGGCCAGAAAATCCAAATGGCTTTGGGTACTTCTACATTCTCTATCTTTTTGATATGTTTTATTTTATTTTATTTTTTTAGAAAAACACCCCGTGCTAGGAGGGTGGGGGTTAGGGCAGACCCCCTACCAGGTTTATTAATCAAAGTGATAAGCATTACAAATACAAATGACCTAACTAAAGATGATCATAAAATACAATGAAACGTAAGTCAATAGGTTGCTTAAGGAATTCTAAAGAGTAGCAAAAATCACTCCTAGTAGCACCTTTAGAAGCCAAAAAATCAGCAATGTGTTGAACACTATATTCCAATGAGGACAAGATAGAGCGAATACGAGCACAAAGATACCATAAACACCAAGGAGTAGCACATAAGCCATTACTACAATCCACCAAGCTTTGAATCAGATTCTATGATTAACTTATAAGGATCTAAACCCATATCCCTATAAGTCGTAATTCCATCAAGAAAAGCTTTGCACTCTGCCACAATGTTTGTCACATAGCCATAAAAATTTGAAGTTGTGAGAAGAACTTCCCCCAAATCGTATCTAAGAATCCTAACCTCCACCAGAAGGGTTGTGGTTACCCTTACTAGTTCCATCTATGTTAAGCTTGAGAACACCAACTCGGGAGGATGCCACTTAATAAGCATAACTTTTTTTTATCTTAGGATCTCCAGCAAAAATAATGTAGAGGATTGAATCTGATTTGTTGGAATATCAAAGCTACAATGATCCGCCACAGCCACTAGATGAGAACGAATGTCGTTAATAACAAAATCAAGCGAAAAAGATTTACCATCATATTTCCGCCTTGCAACTGATCCTTACAAAGTTCGCAATACAGTATTAAAGGCAGAAATCTAATTAAAATGTGGACTATAAAATTTTTAGCAAAAGCTCTACATAGCCGAAGCATTCTAATCGTAGGAGATTCGGAATCAAACACTCGAATTCCAAATATTGTAGTAAAGTGCATCCAAACAGCTCTCACTAGAGGCCCGTTAATGAGAATATGATTTGCTGTTTCAACATTATTAAAACAACAGGGGCAACAACTAACCATAGGAACTCCCAAAACAGCGATGCGATCATCAAACGGAACAGCTTTCCTTAACACTTTCCAAGCAAATAATTTACAGATAGGGGAGCAGCCTGCTGCCAAATAAAATTAGAAGATCCATTAAAATTGGAGCATTTTTTTTTTATATGTTAACTGATGATTGAGAACCATTTTTTTATATAAACAAATTAACTATTTTAGTAATATCATCTTAGCATTATAGGATTCAAATTACTTTGAAAGCAATAACTTCTTCATGGAAATTTTGAGCGATATGGACAATCACATTTCTTGTTTATGTCGAACTCAAATAACCTTCATTTTTTTAAAAAGTGTAATTGTTATATCAGTTTCCAACGAACAATGAAAAAAGGGATGTGTTTCGATAAAATGAGGTAATTCTTGATCTTTATCAATCCACGAGCCTTTGTTTTTTCTTCCTCGTGCAGAGAGATGTTACATGAATATGCCATGAAGGTAAAGTTTATTACGGAACTTCTCTTCCAGGCCATGGCTAAGTCTCTGAATTTGGAAGAGAATAGCTTCTTAAGCCAGTTTGGACACCAACCAGTGATGCAAGGGAGGTTTAACTTCTACCCACAGTGTTCAAGACCTGATCTGGTTCAAGGCGTTAAACCCCATTCGGACAAGTCAGGAGCTAGTTACCGTTCTCTTGCAAGACAAAGAAGTGGAAGGTCTTCAAATTTTAAAAGATGATAGATGATTCAGAGCTCCCATTATTCCTCATGCTCTTCTTGTCAGGGTTGGCGATCAAATGGAGGTACCTCTCAGTCTAAGTGTCATGGTCACATAAAATAAATCCATCTGAGGGAGCTTAATATGCATGGCCCATTTTCACTAATTTAGCACTATCTTGTCAAACAAAAGGTCTCCTTTGAATAATAGACACTATTTGCTTTACCAGAAAGAGAACTTCCACTATTACATAATGCAAACGAAAAGATAGGTGGAAAGAAGTAAAGAAACATACCCAAAAAGCTTGGCACTGGAGAAATATATGGGCTTTCAAATCAATCCCATGATGGTTCTGTTATATTTGATAGGTGGAAAGAAGTAAAGAAACATATATGGGCTTTCTTTGTTACATTTGATATGAATTAATTTGTGCTAACACATTAAGAGAAAGAAATTTTCTACCGAATTTTTTGATTGATTTTGTATGAATGCATGCAGATAATGAGTAATGGAATATTTAAGAGCCCAGTGCACAGGGTAGCAACAAACTCAGAAGTAAATAGGATATCTGCTGGCCCTGTTTTATGAGCCAGAGCGTGACAAAGAGATTGAAGCGGCTGATGGCTTGGCAGATGAGAAAAGACCAAGGTCATATAAAAGAGTGAAAAATTATGCTCATACCAATTATGAATGCTTTCAGAAAGGGATTGTATCACTTGACGCAGTCAAAATCTAACTTCTCATCAGCCTCCTCTGCTTTCCTTTCCAGCAACTTGCTGTTGAAAGCATGTAATTCTATGGAACTCTTAATCTTGTCTAGTACCAGTTAAATTATGTCTTTGAGCATATGTTAGTGGAGGCCTTCTTTATTGTAATGGCAATACTGTACCCAAAAAAATGTGGTCAAGTCTTAGAAATAATAATTAACTTTGGTGTACAAAAATTATTTACATAATTGGATTTAATTGGGTGCGGCTTATGAGTCATGACAGGGTTGCCTGAATGGGATTAATAGTTATAAACATTTGTTTAACCAAAATAAGGGGGAAAACAAGGAAATATTATATGCATTACTTGCTTTTCCTTTCCTTCTTGTAATATCTTATAGGAAAATGCTACAAAGCCAATTCATTTGTCCAAATCTGCTTTCTCAGCTAACTGTGACAACTGATGTAACAGCCACATTCGAAAATGTTGAAGGCTTTGCTGTTTCATTGAAGCTGCATTCAAAATGTTGTCACTGTCCTTCATTTGTCACTCTGTATCTGCACCTAGTAGAGGATCCCCTAGAAAGTCAAAATAGAAGTTGTATGAACCAAAGCCAATCTTAACATCTTGTCGTGAACCCAGATTGGAAAAACCTTACCCCACTTATTGCATTATTAAATGGTTAAGGCAAAACACTATGCTTATTAACCCAACAAGAAAAAATAAAAAATAATTTTTAAAAAAAAATGTTTTTGATGTCTCTCATGAGATAATTATAATAATGTAAAATATAATAAAACAAAGTAAATGGTGCTGCAAATGTGCAAACAAAATCAAATAAAATAAAATAATAGTCTTGGCCGGTCTTTAATTTATTTGATTACCAATTTGTCAAGATCCACAGCCTGTAATTATTCTCTGGGTTTTTAAAATTACGGACAATACTAACAAATTTAGGATTCATGGATTATTTGGCACTTAGATGATATGAAAGTAAAAATTAACTTAGAAAATTATTGTGAAAATTTCAGATAAATGATTTCGAATGGAAAAAAAATTTAAGCTAAGAAATTCATTCTTCTAAGTGATGGAGTAGACAAACTCCTAAAACTGAAATGAGCTTTGAGTTCTTGGGATTGCTTTCAGGTTTTATATCTTCAGGTTGCCTACAAACATTGCATGAAAATAAATCTTCTTTTTTTGCATCAGGGTATAAAAATTTAACAACTCACATTAATTGGATCTTTATTATTCTAATGAAACAATTCTTTGCACTGCCAATGAAAAGAAATTATCATGAGGTTAAAATACCAAATGGGACTGATGGTCTATGCAACCACAGCCAACCATGACATTAGGCTTTTGTTTTAGTCCAACACATCATTCCAAATGAATCCCCCCCCCCCCCCCCCCCCCCCAACAAAAAAAAACCCAAAATTCCTAGTGACCACTCACCAGATCTTGAACACAATATAATTGCACAGCACTTGGCACGGTATGTTTCCAATCATCAACCCACTGGCAACATGGCCAGATTTCTACTTCCCACCAAGATGTATCACTCTAATTGAAGTGAATTCCACACTTGTATTTGACCTCAGATTTTAAGATTGGGTCAAACAAGTTTAGTCAACCACTCTCTTCCTTTTATCCCATCATTTGGTGGGCTTAGGTATGTATCCATTTTAATTTTTACATTTTTCTATGAGAAGATTTATCTCAACTCGTTAATGGATGCTCCATTGTGCAAAAATATTTCATATGTGATACAAAGTATAGCTTTTGAATGCTGCAGCTGGCATTTCGATTTTGTTGCTAATGCTGCTCGTGGAGCCACTGCAGTCAAATTTGACAAGGTGTTGGAGACATGTGGAGGTTGAGCATAGTATTACAAAGATGTTCATGATATCTATCCATCCTGCTCTGATAAACTTGCCTCATGGGTCAAAAAGGCCCCTTTGTGACAAAGAGTTAGAGAACCTGGTGCTTAGGTTTAGGATTCAAGTGGGATCCTAGGTCACCAAAGTTAAACCAACTTTAATCTTAGTTAATTAGGTTATTAACAATAATGTAATGACAACCAATGTGACAGTTTGTTCTGTTACAATTGTACAGTATTTATTAAAGTCAATATATATTTTTCTGATGCTGTATTGAAGCTGCCTAATATATAAAACATTACTTCTATGTTTCATTTGTCATACTATACCTGCACCTAACAGAGGATCACCCAAAAATGATACTATGTTAATGGACGAAAGCCAATCTCAGCATCTTTCAAGAACCTTGACGGCAAAATATTCTACCTGCTTGATGAAGACAAAACACCATGTTGGTCAACCCACTTATGAATAATGTGAATTGCATCTCTTGCAAGATAATTACAATAGAACAAAATAAATGCTAAGCTAAATTTGCGAGCAAATATATATATATATATATATGCCTCAGCCGTTTTTAACTTATCTAATTATCTACATATCAAGTAGAACAAAAGGAAATTGATGAATTGATCAGGTAATGTGTTGCATATGAGTACTCATGAGCCTGATGTTTCTGTCCAAAACTGTCAAAAACAGATCTATTTCCAAATACAGGGCACCAAATCACTAAAATCCAAGTAAGCTCCTATCAAGTTATCATTTGCAATTCTTATAAATAAAAAAAAAAAGGTTTTCATTTGCAGTTGTCTTTTATATATTGGAATAATTAGTATCCATGCACTTCATATTCGCTTGTAGATTGATCCACCAACCATCAGCACCACAGACTTTACATTAAATAGCAAACAATACCATGCTCTAAATAATCATCATGATACTAGTAATCTAGCAAGCAACTACATGGCTACATTTCTACCTCCTCCCATTTCCAAGCTTGTTCAAGAAATGTCAATTGATGGTGATGAACTGCCACCAAGTTATATTGTTAAGGACTGCAATTTTGGACCCCCCAATACTTCTGTTCCATCGGTTCCAATTCCAATCATTGATCTCAGTCTATTCTCCTCATCTTCATTGTCAATGTCTTCCAAGGAAGAAAAAAATGAGCTAGAGAAACTAAGATCAGCTCTCAGTTCATGGGGTTGTTTTCAGGTTTGATTTTGATACACTACCTTCAAACATGAGAAAATAAATGTTTCTGTTTTAGTATGGGGCTATGAAATTCTAACAGCTTGGAATCATGCTTTCTTTCTTGGATCTTGAATATCTTTCTTGCCTTCCAAGAGACTTCCAGGCTTTCATAACATACTTAGATTTGGTTTTTTGTCTTAGGCAATAGGTCATGGAATTTCAAGCTCATTTCTCGACCAGGTTCGTGATGTCACAAAACAATTCTTTGCCCTTCCAATGAAAGACAAACAGAGGCACTCTCGAGCAGTCAATAATTTCGAAGGGTATGGGACTGACCCAGTACTTTCAGAGAAGCAAACTCTCGATTGGTCCGATCGCCTTTTCCTTCATGTGCTCCCAGAAGATCAAAGAAAGCTCAAACATTGGCCTGAAAACCCAGATAATTTTAGGTATGTAGACTATATTATATCTTCCTAAAAATACATATTTGTAACAACAATACTAGAACATTAATGGAAAGCTATTTTGATTAAATGAAGGAATTCTTGACATTATTTTGATCCACCTTGCAGAGAAACCTTAAATGAATATTCCAAGGATGTGAAGTCTGTAATAGATCTTCTCTTAAAGGCCATGGCAAAGTCATTGAATTTGGAAGAGAATAGTTTGTTGAATCAGTTTGGAGACAGAGCATGTTTGCATGCAAGGTTTAACTTTTACCCTAGATGTCCAAAACCGGATCAAGTTTTTGGTGTCAAAACTCATTCGGATGGATCAGGAATCACCGTTCTCTTGCAAGATGAAGAAGTGGAAGGTCTTCAAGTGCTCAAAGACGATCAGTGGATTAGAGTGCCCATAATTCCTCATGCCCTTGTTGTGAATGCTGGTGATCAATTGCAGGTACAAATATGGCCTAAATTGGCATGGTAAAATTTAGTTGATATAAGACTTCCAAATACCATTGAGAAGACAGTTCTGATTTGAACCCAAAAGGATGAAACCCATAATACAAAGATCTACCAGAACAGTTTTAAATGGCATGGTACCTCCATATTTGGAAGTAGGGTCCCCTAGCCCCAAAAAACAGCCTCTTATTTGGATTTTGGTCACTGCCCACAATTTTCCAAAACAATGGTCCACAAGGTCTATCTCAGAGATTGAGATCAAGCATTTTTCTTCTGACATTTGAAATGAGACTAATCTGCACTAACATGAGTCTATCTTAGGAAATGACAAGGTACTGTTGAATTTTATAAATTGGTGTTTATGCATACATGCAGATAATGAGTAATGGAATCTTCAAGAGCCCAATGCACAGGGTAGCAGCAAATTCAGAAAGGGAGAGGCTGTCCCTGGCAATGTTCCATGTGCCAGATGCAGATCAAGAGATTGAACCAGCTGCAGGGTTGATCGATGAGAAAATGCCACAAGGATATAAGAAACTGAAAAATTATGTTAATGTCAAATATGAAGCCTTTCATAGAGGCGTAGAAGCACTTGATACGGTCAAACTTTAAATTTTCATCATCCTCATTTCCTCCGGTTTGTTCCAATTCATCGATGTTTATTGACTGGAATTTTGTGGGTGTTATTTCACTTTTTAAGTGGAATAATAGAGTGAAACCTGTTAAGCATATGTTGTGTTGAATTTCTACTTCTTGCTCTTTTCTCTCTGTGAATGGCAGAAGAGGCTTCACATAACTGTTCTATATATTGTTCCAAAATGTTAAATTCACAGGATTTGTGTTGGGCTTCAATTGGATCCATTCCCTAATGGAATAAGAAATATATTTTTATGATAAATCAAATAATAAGAATAGAAAAAATAATAAGAATACCATTGACAGTGTGGAAACATGTAGAAAACAAAGGAAGAAGGCAAATCCCTCTATCTGAATAATAAACCCTAAAATCCACTAGGGGCCCCTTAAATCTACAAGGAGTCCATGAATCCAGAGAGAGAATAAAACAGAAAAATTCTCTGAAATTTTATTAATCAAGGTCTAATAATCCTAATTTTAGACGTTAGGGCCTATTTGTAGGCTCTATAAAACCCTAATAACACTCAAAAAACATTCTAAAGTTTACCATAACTAAGATTCAAGCCTCTTACTTACTGGAGGGTTGCTGCTTACAAATTCCTAAGAATCGATTGTTCGGTCATCCATTGACTGGGTTAGTGATAAGTTCAAAAAGGAGAGAATATCCAAGTCACTGTTCTGTCATCAGAGAGCAGTTTATAATTATGAGGAAATGTCTCAAACTAGGAGTAATCGACGGGATTTGTATTCAACAATGACTGAACTGCAAACTATCCACTGAAAGAAATTACTAGTCATATGCATTCCCTGTTTTTTCCTTCACTTCTTGAAATATCTTATATCGTCACATAACATGTTGATACATTAATACTCAAATTTTACTTTAAAGAAAATGTTATTTACAGTATGAAACAATTAGTTCACAAAAAAAATGACTGTAAAATGTGGACACAACTCATTATTTTTCTAACAAATCAATCCCGGGGCTTTTCTGTAATATTGAAGCATCATTCAAAATGTTGTTGATATCATTCATTTGTCACACTGTATCTGTGCCTAGCAGATGACCATCTAGAAAGAGAAAACAAGGGCCAAAATTTTAGCATCTTGTCCTGAACCCAGATGGGAAAACCTAACCCACTTGCATTATTAAACGCACCACACTTATCAGCCCACTAGGAAATAACAAAAAAAAAATAAAATGTGCGTGATTATCTCCAATGAAATAATTATAAACTTATAATAAAGTAGACTGTAATAAAACAAAGTAAACGCTATGGTAAACGTGCAAGCAAAATCAAATAAATTAGAAGTCTCAGCCAGTCTTTAACTTAACTCATTACTTATATGTCAACTTGCACAAATAAAAGTAATAAATCTTGTAAGAGTCTTTCGCATGAAAATAATAAATCTTGTCAGGTTTTATTTCTTCACACTGCCTTCAGATATTTCATGAAAGTAAATGTTCTAATTTTTCATCACAGTATAAAATTTTAAAAACTCAAATTGAATGGATCTTTATGACTCTCCTCCCTTTGCACTACCACTTAAATCTTGGGTTGTCTTAATGAGGAATCGAACCTGTGATCAAGCACTTAATCACATAATCACAAATTGGCTCTTACCAATTAGATTATCCTAGTTGGGTGAAATAGGGTTATATATAATAAAGTTAACATACCAAATGGAAGTATGGAACACATGCTGAAATATATTATATTCACAGCTGTGACAGCCAACCATGGCAACAGGCTTTTATTCTTATTCAATTGAATATTTCAAATGAATCCCCATCAAGTCCTAGTGACCACTCACCAGACCTTGGACACTATATAATTGCTCATCACATGGCACAGTATGTTTCCAATCTTCATCCCACCAGCATATTCCCAATCTTCATCACATTGCCAGAATTCTACTTCCTGTTGAGATGGCATCACTGTCTAAGAGTGTCCAAGAAATGTCCATCAATGGTGATGAACCTCCACCACAATACATTGTTAAAGAAAGAAGTTTTGGATCCACAGATTTATCTGCTCCATTGGGTCCAATTCCAATCATCGATATCAGTCTCCTCTCCACGACTTCTTCGCTTTCTTCCGAGGAAGTGGACAATGAACTAGAAAAACTAAGAGCAGCTCTCAGCTCATGGGGAAGCTTTCAGGTTTTGATTTCTTTATAGTTTCACATTCTTTATGAAAAAAGTTTTCCAGGAGCTTGTGGGTTGCAGGAATGAATCTTGGGTCCAATTCTTTCTCTTGTTTTGTTGCTCAATGCAAAAATGATTCATTCTTTTCCTTTCTTTTCTTAGGCTTTGTTTGGATATAGAAAGAATGAGGAAAAGGAAAGGGAAATGCTGAAAATTAATTAAAAAGTTTATTTCTTTCTTTAGTATTTAGTAGATTTCTTCCTTTCATTTCCTTCATCCCTTTTGAGATCCAAACAAAGGCTGAAAGTGTCATTTAACTGTTTCTTGCATTTGAAATGAGTAATATGTGTCAACAAGTACAATATAAGAAGACAAAATGAATAAAGACAGCCTTAAATGAGTTTTGATTGCTCTCTTGTGGCTTTCTTGGATCTTTTGAAGCTCTTAAACTTTATAGGAATTGGTTTGAGTCTCAGGCAATAAATCATGGGATTTCAAGTTCATTCCTTGATGATGTGCATGAAAATGCAAGAAATTTCTTTACACTTCCTATGGAAGAGAAGAGGAAGTATTCCTGAGAACTTAATGATGCCGAAGGGTATGGAAATGATGTAATTGTTTCAGAACAGCAAGTTCTTGACTGGTGTGATCGCTTAACTCTTAGGCTACTCCCAGAAGATCAAAGAAGGCTCAATCTTTGGCCAGAACATCCAAATGGCTTTAGGTACTTCCTATTTTCTCAATTCATTTTTTTATGACAATGACTGGGAAAAAAAAAAAGCAATTTAATCTTTTTAAATGAACTATTTTAGTTAAAAATATATTGAGCATTACAGATTTCACATAATCACATCATGATCAACCATGAATGACATGGGCCATCATTTTTTCCATTAGTTTCAAAAATGCAATAGCCAAATCAGATGTTTTCTGTGGACTGTGGAGGAATAGCAGTTTCCAATAAAAAATGACCAATTGAAACATTTTGATAAAATGTGGTAATTTCAGATTGTATATTATAAGTGAGCCTTGATTTTTCTCCTCCTCACGCAGAGAGATCTTACATGAATATGGCATGAAGATAAAGTATATCATGGATCTTCTCTTCAAGGCCATGGCAAAGTCACTGAATTTGGAAGAGAATAGCTTCTCAAACCAGTTTGGAGACCGAGCCCTGATAAAAGGGAGGTTCAACTTCTACCCACATTGTTCGAGACCAGATTTAGTTCTCGGCGTTAAACCACATTCAGATAGGTCAGGAATTACTATTCTATTGCAAGATAAAGAAGTGGAAGGTCTTCAACTTTTTAATGATGACAGATGGGTTAGAGTTCCCATAATTCCTCATGCTCTTCTTGTCAATCTTGGTGATCAAATACAGGTACATCCCTAGTCTTAATTGGCATGATCACTTAAATGAAAGTATGAAACCACCAGTGGGGGGGCTTTGCTCGACTCCATTTTGCTAATTCAACATGTAAAAGTTCACTCTCATCATAAAATTGTCTCCTTTGTTTTTTAAACAATATCCTCTGGTGAATGAATATTTAGGAGAGCTTCCATTGTAAAGATTACATTATTCAAACAAAAAGGTTGGAAAAAAGAAGTGAAGAATCATACCCAATAAGCCTGCAACTCAAGATATATATGAACTTTCTAATCCAATCTATGACTGAATTTTCTAAAAAGTTTTATATAACTGCATGCAGATAATGAGTAACGGAATATTCAAGAGCCCGTTGCACAGGGTTGCAACAAACTCAGAAAGGGATAGGATATCTGTGGCCATGTTTAATGAGCCGGGGCCAGACAAAGAGATTGAACCAGAGGATGGCTTGGTAGACGAGAAAAGACCAAGGTTGTATAGAAAAGTGAAGAATTATGCTGCTATCAATTACGAATGCTTTCAGAAAGGAATTATAGCACTTGACACAGTAAAAATTTAATTTCATTATCCTCATCTCCTCTGTTTCCCTCCAGTGTATTGATGTTAATACTGTGGAATTTTAGGGGAATTCTGATTCTTTTTGGATCAGCGAAACTAGATCTTTGATCACATATGAGTGGCAGCCGTCCTCTAGTATAAGAATTTTAGAAGTTGCTTTAGATTACTCTTATAATATGTTGGAGGCAAGTAACATAATATATAAATATTATTTTCTTTACATCTTTTCAAGTTCATAAAAATTTACCAATGGTTCATTTGAATGCTGAATGCTGATAATTATGTAGGAAAATAAAAAAATGTATGCAGTCTTCCAAATTAATGCTCACTTCAACCCCAACTGATTATGGATTTTGGTTTTCCATAATTCCACATTTGAGTAAACATTGGCAATAAAATGCAGGTGCGCAGTCTAAATGGTATGTTCACTTACAAGCAATGCCTTTGATTGTGCCAAAGCTGTTGTAGCAGAGTGGTGTAGGCATGGCATAGGTGGGGTGGATATCTTGGGTTTGATTTTTATCATTTTCTAGGAGAAGAAAAAGATGGAAAACCTCTGGATATTTTGTGTGCCACTGTTTGGCAAGTTTACTGCACAGAAGTTCAACTAATCAAATGTTGTAGCCTTAAATAAGCTACAATCATTTGATGGTTTACTTATCTATTCTGTGAAATGGTGATCCTAGGGATAAAATGATCATAAAAGAACATAATAGAAAAAGGGAGACCTTTTTGTTTGTTTGTAGCCTAAGAGAGTTGGTAGCTACTAACAGTTTCACACCCTAATATGGGAATTCTAATCCCAAAAAAGTTTACTGAGTAGAAGGCTAGTCCTCCCTTCTCTTAACAGAGGCAAACCCCAAAGGAAAATATGTTACTTATCCAAAGTCAACTTGGCCCTTGTCAAGAAACTTGGTGACCAAACCTAATAACTTGCATTATTTACAATTTTACATGGTCCATGCATGTCAACCACTAAGAAATAATAATGTAAAAATTGTACCAACATCATTCAAAAGATAATTGCAATAAAATAAAATACAATAAAATCAGATCAATTGTTCAGGTAAACATGTAAATCAAGTAAAAAATAAATGCCTCTGCCGGTCTTTTAACTTATCCAATGACATGTATTCGATGGCACCAAAAAAGTAATGAATCAATATGGGAAGCTCTTGCATATGAGTTCCCAAATAAGACACTTTTGACGTTACATTTTTTTTTTAATATAAAAAAATAAAATAAAAAAAACAGATTTCAAATGCATCTGCAAAAATTTATGCACACAGCCTGTTAGTTTCTTGTTTTTTTTTTTCCTTTCACCTCCTTCCCCCACTTTTCACCTTTTGATTCCCTCGTTCAAGACTGCATTCTGGACAACACATTGACATTAGGTAAAAGTCCACAAATGATAATGACTAGTACTCTGAGCTAAGGAACAAGGAATAGGTTGTCAATGTGGATAATTTCAGAGTAATTCGCAGATTGGATTGGAAATAATTCAGTAATTACCCTGATAATTGGGATGTTGAATTGCACCTGATATGATTGGGTTTCATTTGCTTCCTAAAAATGTCAAAATTATTTCAACAGTGAATAACCGAGCTGCTTGGTTCGTGGCAAGTTGGCAGCATGGTTATGTTACTCAAATCACTCCCCAGATTGAAACCTACAAATGTGAGCATAAACTCACTGAAATCTAATATGCTGCCTCTCCACTTCCACCTCTAATTTTGTTCCATAGTCTGATCTAGACAGGGTGACCAGGTTGTTACTGATTATTGACTTATAGCGTGTCCCTTACTTCCCTCAGCATCACATTAGACATGGCAGCCTGGCAGGTGAAACAGCAGCATTGGGCCTTGGACTACACTAGCTAGCACCAACTCGAAAACGTTATACAAGCCTCTTGGAGTATGGTGTTATGATTAATACTGTGGCTAGAATCTCTGAAACAGAATAGTCCAAATATTAAGCTTTTGCCTTTTATTTCAAGGAATATTTTGCACATATTCGCTTGGAGCTTGGTCCACCAGCCATCAGCACCAAGGACATTAAATTCATAAATAGCAAACAATACTTTGTTTTAAATCATCACCCAGTACTTGTATCCTGGGAACGACTACATGGCTGAAGTTCTACATCCTCCCAAGGTGGAATCACCTTCCAAGCTTGTTCAAGAATTGTCAATTGATGGCGATGAACCGCCACCAAGGTATATTGTTAAGGACAGCAGTTTTGGACCCACAAATTCTTCTGTTGCATCAGTTCCAATTCCAATCATTGATCTCAGCCTACTCTCTTCTTCATCATCATTCCCTTCTAAGGAAGAAGAAGAACTCGAGAAGCTAAGATTGGCTCTCAGTTCATGGGGTTGCTTTCAGGTTTGATTTCCTCTGCCTTCGAACATGAGAAAATAATATAGGGGTGCGAAATTTGAACAACTCTTGAATATTTTTTTGCCTTATCAAGGTATTTTCATGCTTTTATAACATACTTGGAATTGGTTTTGTGTCTTAGGCAATAGGTCATGGTATTTCAAGCTCAGTTCTTGACAACGTACATGACGTCACAAAACAATTCTTTGCACTTCCAGTGGAAGAGAAACGGAAGTACTCTCGAGCAGTTGATGATTTTGAAGGGTATGGGAATGACCCAGTACTCTCAGAGAAGCAAGTTCTTGACTGGTCCGATCGCCTTTTTCTTAAGCTACTCCCAGAAGATCAAAGAAAGCTCAAACTTTGGCCCGAAAAACCAAATGATTTTAGGTATCTAAAATGTGTTATATCTTCCTAAAATTCATATTAGTAACTATTATACATTAACACTTAATAGTAATTTAAAGCTATTTTCATTTGAACAAGGGAATTCTTTATGTTACTTTGATCTAAAAACTTGCAGAGAAATCTTGAATGAATATTCCATGAAGATGAAGTCTATAATAGATCTTCTCTTTAAGGCCATGGAAAAGTCACTAAATTTGGAAGAGAATAGCTTCTCGAATCAGTTTGGAGATAAAGCATGTATGCATGCAAGGTTTAACTTTTACCCTGTATGTCCAAAACCCAATCAAGTTCTTGGTGTCAAAGCTCATTCGGATGGATCAGGAATCACCATTCTCTTGCAAGACAAAGAAGTGGAGGGTCTACAAATGCTCAAAGACGATCAATGGATTAGAGTGCCAATAATTCCTCATGCCCTTGTTGTGAATGCTGGTGATCAATTGCAGGTACAAATATGGCCTAAACTAGCATAGTAAAATTTAATTAATCGATATACATGGGTTGCCATGCTAACAATGGCCCATCAGGTCTATCTCAGAGATTGAGGAGAAGAAACATTTTTTCTTTTGATATTTTAAGTGAGACTAATCTACATTAACATGACTATCGTAGGAGATGACAAGCTACTGAAAAATTTAATAATTTGTTGTTTATAAAAACATGCAGATAATGAGTAACGGAATCTTCAAGAGCCCACTGCACAGGGTAGCAGCCAATTCAGAAAGCGAGAGGATGTCCCTGGCAGTGTTCTATATACCAGATGATGAAAAAGAGATTGAACCAGCTGCAGGGTTGATAGATGAGAAAAGGCCACAATTATACAAGAAACTGAAAAATTATGTTGCCATCAGTTTCGAATGCTTTCAAAGTGGGACGATAACACTAGATACCATCAAACTTTAAATTCTCATCATCCTCATTTCCTCTGGTTCTTTCCAATCAATAGGTCTGGAATTTTATGAGCATTCTTCCACTTCTTTTAAGTGGAAAAATAAAATGAAATCTGTTAAGCATAATGTTCTGTTTGCTTTCTACTTCCTGCCTTTGCTCTCTGTGAATGTAAGAATATTTTTGAGATAACTGTTCCAAATTTAACTGAAATGGTATTGTTCCAATAAGATAAATTGACAGGATTAGTGTTAAGCCTCAAGACAAGGCCAAGTAGAGTAAAATGCAGCAGGAAAAATCTGTTCCATTCCCTAAATGGAAAAACAGATACCTTTTTTGAATAATTCAATGATAAAAATGTGACAATCAATGCACTTACCGTTCTTAATGTTTCAAATGGTTAATGTGGCACATCTGGTCTTCAATAATGGTAATCTAAGCCTAAAAAATACCATAAAATTATAACAGACCATGCACATGGCCGAAAACGTTCTCACTGACCAAAACTCTTCCACATGGCCGAGGTCCAACGGCGATCACTCTGACAATACTATAAAAAAATCCAAGGTGTTTAATCATAGAGAACAACTTGTTAATGGTCATAAATGCATAATTTAATGTCAGAAATAGTTGGGTGCTGTACATGTTAGGTCACAACTTGCTGTTTTCAACACTTCTGCCGGTCATCTCTATGAGTAAGTATTATTTATGCTAGCCGGCACCTTCTAGTTTTGTTTAGCCACTTAAAAGAAGAAAAAAACCAAATTTTAAAGTGGATGGGATCTTTTCTCTTTTTATAATCATATATATCTATATGAAGTTGTCCCTTTGCCTTGGCTGTAAAGAAAGGACCCTTTATTTGGACTTTTCCCATAGCTCAAATTCCTGATGACAATGTTTTTCTCAGTTCATGAAATTGTCAAAAACTTTTGACCAAATCAATCTCCAATAATTCAAAGTTATAAAACAGAAGATACAGCCCTTGAGTAACTACCCGAATACAATTTGCACAATTGAAAGCTGACCCATATGGCTGCTTCTTCTTCTTTTGGGGTAATTAATCAAGTAGAGACTTTGTATACAGAAAATATTTATAAAAAAAAAAAATTTTTTTTTTTTAAAATGATAAAAAAAAAAGGCCATTTAAAAGGTATACAAAGGTTGCCAAGGTCATTTAATTTCTCAGCATTTGATTTCAATCGGGGATGGAGGACTGATCGAATGTATCTTACAATATATGCATTACATATATGTTATGTATTTGATATATTATATATGTACATTACATATATAATGTATTATTAACATATTGAGATTTAATATTTTCATTAGATTTATGTTGGTAACCTCAGAGATATCTCAACAGATATATCGACTTTTTATACATTAGAGAAATTTTAGTCCTTGGCTGGTTGTAGCATAGATTTTTTTTTTTTCAATACATCAAACACTTGATTGGACTGACCGAATGTATCTTACAATAAACCCAGAAGATCGAAGAAAGCTCAAATTTTGGCCTGAAAATCCTGAACCATTTGGGTAATGCCATGTGGTTAATTACCTGTTAAGAACATATAAGCAGATTATTAAGTATTTGATTGAATGGGATATGATCGAGAAATAACAAATACCTCATCCACCATGCCAATTGTAAAACTTGTAAGACTCGTGATTAATTCGACCTCTTGTAGTAAGCTTAACTTCATGTTAATAACTCTGCAGGGAAATTATCCATGAATATACGATGAAGTCACAACTCATAACTGAGCTCCTCCTCAAGGCCATGGCAAGGTCATTGAACTTGGAGGATAACTGCTTTTT
This sequence comes from Liquidambar formosana, assembly GCA_039720395.1. NCBI lineage: Eukaryota > Viridiplantae > Streptophyta > Magnoliopsida > Saxifragales > Altingiaceae > Liquidambar > Liquidambar formosana. The sequence goes on from CM077834.1 coordinate 26,588,568, forward strand.
GGACCAGTATGGAGAACGAGCAAGTGTGTACGCAGGATTTAACTTCTATCCTCCATGCCCAAGGCCTGATCTTATTCTCGGTCTCAAACCACATGCTTTCCAACCTAAAAGCCTACGCTTGTAAATGGAGGGCCAAACAGGTATATGAATACATGTTTAAACTCGATATTTAATCGATGTGGAATGTGGTATTTTTCCAACATGATGCATCAGAAATCATCATTCTTTTGCAAGACAGAGAAGTGGAAGGCCTTCAAGTCCTGCAAGATGATCAATGGCTTAGAGTCCCAATCATTCCTCAGGCCCTTCCCATCAATGTCGGAGATTAACTAGAGGTAATGTTCAACATGAACGCCTCCAAAGCAAAATTGAGTTGTGCAAACATTTTAGCTATCCTGTATAGCCGAAGTCAATTAAATCAAATTATAGTAGATTTTGGGTTCATAAGTTGCCCAGATTGTATACATTGTTTTTGTTGAGAACCAATAATGGCATGGAATTTGATACGGAGTTCACTCTGAATGACCCAGATTTTGGGTTTATATTTGCAGATAATGAGTAACGGAATATTCAAGAGCCCAATGCACATGGTGGTGGCAAACTCAGAAAGGGAGAGGATCTGCATGGCTGTGTTGCAGTTTACGTGCATATTTGAATGTTAAACCAGTGGAATTTTATGGGCCTACTGACCCTTATTTAGCAGTTTCCTTTTTTCCCAAATAACAAACAGTGCAGATAAATCGTCAAGCATTTGTTGAATTTCTAAATTGTAGATGATATTCCTGAACAGTATTTTGGTTCTACATTCAATATAATCTATAAAAGAAAAATGTTGGACCACAGATGCACCACTGCCATAATCTTTCTACGCATGTCATTGGGATGGTTTTGAGGCTTGCTGTAGATATGACCAGGGGCGTGTTCCAATGCTGAATTATTCATAGCCTAGGGACTGCCGGTGAACAACAAAGATCAACACCAGCATTTACTGCATCACGTATAATCACATACAGAGTGATCAAATATGATGGAAAATACAATTGATGATATACTTGCACAGAAAAATTAACTGGTCCACTAAATTAAAAAAATTAAAAATTAAAGTAATACTTATATGTCAACTTGCACAAATAAAAGTAATAAATCTTGTAATTAAGAGTCTTTCGCATGAAAGTAATATTTGATTAAGCCTAAATTATTTCCTATAGACAGCAACATATCACTGCTGAGTTCATGTGCCTCGTATCCTTGTGCATATCCATTCCTCGTATCCTTGTGCACATCCATATGCCTCGTCTCCTTGTGCATATCCATTCCACTGGGTCTGATCTGCCTGAGTTTGTTAGTTTGAAGGACTACATCCCCTTGAAAGTTGAAGAATTTGTCCTCCTAATAATTGGCATTCATTCAAACCTGCAAAAGCATGCTCAGCACAAGTTCTGTCATGAAATTGAACAAATCCACAATGTTTGCCAACTGGCCTTTCAAAATGCTTCAGCTTCCCATAATGGCCAAAAATTTCTATCAAGACGTCATCCATTACATTGGGGTCCAAACCACTAACAAATATAGTTGTATGTTTTGGATCATGCTCGTCTCGGGTCCCTTGAGTCGCCCACTTCAGTCGGAAATTCTGCTGCCCAGAATAAGGCATCACTGCTCCATTGTAAGTTTGTAAAATCCTCTCTGCCACAGCACGGGATACAAACCCAATAAAACCATAACCCTGAGATTGGCCGGTTCGTTTATTACGAATCACGTTTGCCCAACGGGCCTCTCCGGGTTGAAAACAGCCAAGGAGATAATCCTCGTCCATCCAGTACTGCAAGTCCCCGATCCAAAGCGACCGATTCTCGTCCAAGCCAGTCGGCGCCTGCTGCGCCACCCCGTACTGCTGTACCTGTGGCTGAGCCTGCATTGGCTGAGGCGGTGGCACAGGCGCCGGAACCCACCCAGCGGGTGGCGGCTGATGCGGTTGTTGCTGCTGCGGCGGCACCATCATCAACTGCTGCGTAGGCGGAAGCGGAGGCTGAGGCTGTTGCTGCTGATCCATCGACATTGGCTGCATCGAAGGCGGCACTACTCCTGTTGGTTGCATCATCTTATCAAAACCCTAGAACCAAAAACACAGAAACCCTGACCGTAACCGGAATTAAGTATGACCTTAGACTTTATAACTAGTTTCAGAACCGTGCGACGCACGGATTTATTTATAAAAAATAATATTACACTCATTAGCAAATTAGAATTTTAACTGAATACTTATTTTCTAATATAATATGTTAATTAAATTTAAAAGATGTAGATAAAAATAAATTAAATAATTCAATCAAAATAATTTTTAGTGTGATATTAGCGTAATGTATCACACACAATTTAATTATACTCCCAAAAAAGATAAATTATTTTGAAAAACAATAAAATTTAATGGTGAAAGTTTGTAAGAAATAAAGAAACTGACACATTATGATATTTGGTGGAAAAAGATTTAGACTTTCTAGAACCTAGCACATCCCATGATCATGGTTTTAACATGTTGATATATACCAAAGCAAGTATAGTCATTGAAGGAGTCTTTAAATCTGACGGTGCAAATTGTAGAATACATGAAAACGATGAATCTTGGCATTTCATAAGGGTTTCGAGTGGGTTTTACATAAAGAGAAAAACTAGAGGAAAAAAATCAAAAAATTGTTTGAGATTAGAGTATAAAAAGATGAGAGAAAAGTCTAGATTGAGAAAAAGAATAGGAGAAAAAGGCAAAAGGAGAAGAAAATAAGGGAAAAGATAAATCTTTTCAACTTTATATAATTAACCACATAGAAGAATTTTGATTACAATAGTTTTTTTTTTTTAATTTTATTTGCGTCGAAGGCAAATCAGGAGAATTTGAAGATTCCAACGTATCGCGTATTCTTTTTTAATCCTCCTTTCCTCTATTTGTCTCTTTTTTTTAATTGTAATTATTTATAATTTTATACGTTCAATTTTTAGGAGAGGAAATGAATGGGCATAGAGAAAATGGAGAAATATGGTACAGTTATCAAGTTTGGGTTGAACATTGTACAATGTGGATTTTCTAATTCTTCCATATAAAAACATAGATATATGCAATGAACACCAATCGTCAACTTACTTTCACTGTGTGAAAAATCAGTGAATACCAAAAATAAATAAATAAATAAATGGAGAATTTACGTTTTGGTCATCACTTCTCAGCTTAATACCAAACAAATAAAGTTTGTAGTCTTTTTTGAAGTACCTATACAGTTAATTTGTTGCAAGTTGATAGACAATACTCTTTATTTGGTATTAAGTTAGAAAGTGATCACTAAACAAGTAGTTTTCCCAAAAGTCACTAAAAGGAACTTTTTGGAAAAATCAAAAGAAAAATTACGTTTTAGTGACTACTTCCCAACTTAATGTGAAACAATAGAAATTAGTTGTCATTTTGGTAGACATTTACAATCAATTTGTAGCAAGTTGATAGATTAATATCCTTTTTTGATATTAGGTTGGAAAACTGTTACTAAACAATAAGTTTTCTAAAAAAAATTTCTCCATTGTATTTCACTGTTTCAGCACGTGAATTGAAAAAAAAAAAAAAGGGAAAAATTTTTATGTTGACACGTGGCCTTTAACAATGTAACCATTCCTCCGTTTTAGATATATATAATAGATACTCGAAACTTCACATGGTATTAGGAGCATGTTGTTCTTGAGCCTGTTTCACTCGTGAGCCCCTCTTTGTTGTTCACGTGACAGGCTCGTTTCTATCTTATTAGCCTGCACGTGAGGGAGAGTTTTAAAAATATACCATTTCCCACATTAATTAAATATCGAATTAAACATGCCTTCATATACCTGTTTGGGCCTTCCACTTATAAACTTAGACTTGTAAGTTGGAAGCTTAACATGGTATCAGAGCATATCGTTCTTGGATCTATTGAGCCTGTGTTTATTGCCCATGTACAAGGCCTGCATGTGATGGGGAGTGTTGGAAAATTCCAGGTCGATTAAATACACTCGGTGCATCTAAGTCCTCTAGCGCCCTAACCTTCTTGGATACAGCAGTATGTTGTGTTCCTCATATGCATGAACTTGTAAGTACAAGGAACCGAATAATTCTAAATCATTCCATCAAAATATTGAAAATGAAATATGAAATTCTATATAAAAGAAGTTTATAGATAGAAAGAGGAGTGGGAAAAGTATTCTAAAACTCTTATAGTTTTTTCATTCCAAAAAAGAAGAAGAAGACAACTAAAAACCATTAAAATGATAGTAGAAGAAACCATTTTCTTTTTCTCTTCCAAAGAAATATGTAACCTCCAATAATAACATGTTCACTAACTCATAATAATGAACAAAATAAATAAATGGCATGACGGTAAAAAAATCACATGTAATAACTAATAATTTGAATCATATATTTTTTTAAAATCTTTTTTATAAAAAAATGCAATAGCTACATGATATAACATAATTATAAATAAATAAATAAGAATTATGTTAATGTCGTATCTCTCCATATTGTATACTAGAGTTTGAGGATTTGTTATATCGACATGTACATGTCATGTCGTAAACATGTCGCATGGCAACGTCCCTAGGTCTTGGCTTATTTTTTATTCAAATGCACTGAATCAAACAACCTTCAAACACAAGCTGCGGCCCATTTGGCTTTTCTGAATCATTTAACTAGATGGGTAGTTAAGGGATTTACTGTCAACAACATACACCCTGCCATTGTTCGACCTCAGTTCCATGAAAAGTTCACGCATCCATGGGTGACTAAATCACAACTCAATTGTGATCTGAATAGAAACCCATCCTTTTTTTGGCTTCCAACTGCAGATAAGTCCCACATGCATAGCACGCTTTCATCAGGGCCATTGTCAAAAAGCAATCTCTGATGATGTCCTTAGATCTTGTCGTGAAGCCAGATTGGAACATCTTGTCGTGAACCCAGATTGGGAAAACCTAACCTCACTTAATTGCATTATTAAATGGTTAAGGCAAAACACTATGCTTATCAACCCGACAAGAAAAAATAAAATATAATTTTTTTAAAAAAAAATGTTTTTGATGTCTCTCATGAAATAATTATAATAATGTAAAATATAATAAAACAAAGTAAATGGTGCTGCAAATGTGCGAACAAAATCAAATAAAATAATAGTCTTGGCCGGCCTTTAATTTATCTGATTACAAATATGTCAAGATATACAGCTTGTTATTATTCTCCTGGGTTTTTTAAATTACAGAGAGTACTAACAAATTTAGGATTCATGAATTATTTGGCACTTAGATGATATGAGAGAAAATATTAATTTGGAAAATTATTGTGAAAATTTCAGATAAATGATTTCGAATGACAAATAATGTAAGCTAAGAAATTCAATCTTCTAAGTGATGGAGTAGACAAACTCCTCAAACTAAAATGAGCTTTTAGCTCTTGGGATTGCTTTCAATTTTTATTTCTTTAGGTTGCCTACAAACATTGCATGAAAATAAATCTTCTCTTTTTGCGTCAAGGTATACAAATTTAACAACTCACATTAGTGCAGCAACCCACTCGTAATGACCCTTTTTTAAAATCTTAAATTATCTTAACTGAAAAATCAAACATTTGATCACATATCTAATCACATAATCATAAATTCGTCGTTACAAATTAATCCCAAGTGAAATAAACCAAGGCTTACATATAATAAAGTTGAACATTACCAAATGAAAGTATATACACATCTTGAAACATATTATATTCACAGATGTGACAGCCAACCATGACTTTAGGCTTTTATTCTTATTCAAATGAGTCCCCATCAAGTCCTAGTGGCCACTAACCAGTTTACCCAAAAAAAAAAAAAAAAAAAAAGGACCACTAACCAGACCTTGGACACTATATAATTGCACATCACATGGCACAGCAAGTACCCAATCTTCATCCCCCGGGCATATTCCCAATCTTCATCACATCGCCAGAATTGTACTTCCCGCTGAGATGGCATCACTGTCTAAGAGTGCCCAAGAAATGTCCATCGCCGGTGATGAACCTCCACCACAATTCATTGTTAAAGAAAGCAGTTTTGGATCCACAGATTTGTCTCCTCCGTTGGGTCAAGTTCCAATCATCGATGTCAGTCTCCTCTCCACGACTTCTTCGCTTCCTTCTAAGGAAGTGGACAATGAACTAGAGAAATTAAGAGCAGCTCTCAGCTCATGGGGAAGCTTTCAGGTTTTGATTTCTTTTTAGTTTGGCATTCTTTATGAAAAAAGTTTTCCAGGAGCTTGTGGGTTGCAGGAATGAATCTTGCTTCCAATTCTTTCTCTTGTTTTGTTGCTCAGTGCAAAAATGATTCATTCTTTTCCTTTCTTTTCTTAGCCTTTGTTTGGATCTAGAAAGAATGAGGAAAGGGAAAGGGAAATGCTGAAAATTAATTAAAAAGTTTATTTATTTCTCAAGGATTTAGTAGTTTTCCTCCTTTCATTTCCTTCATCCCTTTTGAGCTGAAAGTGTCGTTTAACTGTTTCTTGCATTTGAAATGAGTAATATAAGAAAACAAATGAACAAAGACAGCCTTAAATGGGTTTTGATTGCTCTTGTGGCTTTCTTGGATCTTTTGAAGCTCTTAAACTTAATAGGAATTGGTTTGAGTCTCAGGCAATAAATCATGGGATTTCAAGTTCATTCCTTGATGATGTACGTGAAAATGCGAGAAATTTCTTTACACTTCCTATGGAAGAGAAGAGGAAGTATTCCCGAGAACTTCATGATGCCGAAGGGTATGGAAATGACGTAATTGTTTCAGAAAAGCAAGTTCTTGACTGGTGTGATCGATTAACTCTTAGGCTACTCCCAGAAGATCAAAGAAAGCTCAATCTTTGGCCAGAAAATCCAAATGGCTTTAGGTACTTCCCATTTTCTCAATTCATTTTTGTGTGTCGCATCATGATAAACCCCCTTCATTTTTTCCATTAGTTTCAAAAATGCAATTGTCAAATCAGATGTTTTCTGTGGAGGAATAGCAGTTTCCAATAAAATGAGGTAATTTCAGATTGTATATCATAAGTGGGCCTTGATTTTTCTCCCCCTCACGCAGAGAGATCTTACATGAATATGGCATGAAGATAAAGTATATCATGGATCTTCTCTTCAAGGCCATGGCAAGGTCACTGAATTTGGAAGAGAATAGCTTCTCAAACCAGTTTGGAGACCGAGCCCTGATAAAAGGGAGGTTCAACTTCTACCCACATTGTTCGAGACCAGATTTAGTTCTTGGCGTTAAACCGCATTCAGATAGGTCAGGAATTACTATTCTATTGCAAGATAAAGAAGTGGAAGGTCTTCAATTTTTTAAAGATGACAGATGGGTTAGAGTTCCCATAATTCCTCATGCTCTTGTTGTCAATCTTGGTGATCAAATGCAGGTACATCCCTAGTCTTAATTGGCATATCACTTAAATGAAAGTATGAAAAACCACCAGTGGGGGGCCTTTGCTCGACTCCATTTTGCTAATTCAACATGTAAAAGTTCACTCTCATCATACAATTGTCTCCTTTGTTTTTTAAACAATATCCTCTGGTGAACGAATATTTAGGAGAGCTTCCATCGTAAAGATTACATTATTCAAACAAAAAGGTTGGAAAAAAGAAGTGAAGAATCACACCCAATAAGCCTGCAACTCAAGATATATATGAACTTTCTAATCCAATCTATGACTGAATTTTCTAAAATGTTTTATATAACTGCATGCAGATAATGAGTAACGGAATATTCAAGAGCCCGTTGCACAGGGTTGCAACAAACTCAGAAAGGGATAGGATATCTGTGGCCATGTTTAATGAGCCGGGGCCTGACGAAGAGATTGAACCAGTGGATGGCTTGGTAGACGAGAAAAGACCAAGGTTGTATAGAAAAGTGAAGAATTATGCTGCTATCAATTACGAATGCTTTCAGAAAGGGATTATAGCACTTGACACAGTAAAAATTTAATTTCATTATCCTCATCTCCTCTGTTTCCCTCCAGTGCATTGATGTTAATACTGTGGAATTTTGGGGGAATTCTGATTCTTGTTTGGATCAGTGAAACTAGATCTTTGATCGCATAGGAGTGGCAGCCGTCTTCTTGTATAAGAATGTTAGAAGTTGCTTTAGATTACTCTTATAATATGTTGGAGGCAAGTAAAATAATTTATAAATATTATTTTCTTCAGGTCTTTTCAAGTTCACCAAAATTTGTCAGTGGTTCATTTGAATGCTGAATGCTGATAATTATGTAGGAAAATAAAAGAATGTATGCAGTCTTCCAAATGCTCACTTCAACCCCACCCGATTATGGATTTTGGTTTTCCATAATTCCACGTTCGAGTAAACATTGGCAATAAAATGCAGGTGCGCAGTCTATATGGTATGGTCACTTACAAGCAATGCCTTTGATTGTGCCAAAGCTGTTGTAGCAGAGTGGTGTAGGCATGACATAGGTGGGGTGGATATCTTGGGTTCGATTTTTATCATTTACTAGGAGAAGAAAAAGAAGGAAAGCCTCTGGATATGTTGTGTGCCACTGTTTGGCTAGTTTACTGCACAGAAGTTCAACTAATCAAATGTGTTGTAGCCTTAAATAAGCTACAATCATTTGGTATTTAAGGCTACAATCATTTGATGGTTTACTATCTATCATGTAAAAAAGGTGATCCTGAGGATAGAATGATTATAAATGAACAAAATAGAAAAAGGGAGAACTTTTTGTTTGTTTGTTTGTAGCCTAAGAGAGTTGGTAGCTACTCACAGTTTCACACCCTAATATGGGAATTCTAATCCCAAAAAAGTTTACCAAGTAGAAGGCTAGTACTCCCTTCTCTTGACAGAGGCAAACCCCAAAGGAAAATATGTTACTTATCCAAAGTCAACTTGGCCCCTTGTCATGAAACTTGGTGGCCAAACCTAATAATTTGCATTATTTACATGGTCCATCCATGTCAAGGGGGCTGATAATTGACATATAGCTGCTAGTTATGATGGTTGTACCCACCTATGAATAATGTGAATTGCATCTCTAGCATGATAATTACAATAGAACAAAATAAATGCTGAGCTAAATTTGCAAGCAAAATACATATATATATATGCCTCAGCCGTTTTTAACTTATCTAATTATCTACATATCAAGTAGAACAAAAGAAAGTGATGAATTGATCAGGTAATGTGTTGCGTATGAGTACTCATATGAGCTGATATTTCTGTCCAAAACTATCAAAAACAGATCTATTTCCAAATACAGGGCACCAAGTCACTAAAATCCAAGTAAGCTCCTATCAAGTTTTCATTTGCAATTCTTATCAAAAAAAAAAAAAAAAAAAGTTTTCATTTGCAGTTGTCTTCTATATATTGGAATAATTTGTATCTATGCACTTCATATTCGCTTGTAGTTTGATCCACCAACCATCAGCACCACAGACTTTACATTAAATAGCAAACAATACCATGCTCTAAATAATCATCATGATACTAGTAATCTAGCAAGCAACTACATGGCTACATTCCAACCTCCTCCCATTTCCAAGCTTGTTCAAGAAATGTCAATTGACGGTGATGAACTGCCACCAAGTTATATTGTTAAGGACTGCAATTTTGGACCTCCCAATACTTCTGTTCCATCGGTTCCAATTCCAATCATTGATCTCAGTCTATTCTCCTCATCTTCATTGTCAATGTCTTCCAAGAAAGAAAAAAATGAGCTAGAGAAACTAAGATCAACTCTCAGTTCATGGGGTTGCTTTCAGGTTTGATTTTGATTCACTACCTTCAAACATGAGAAAATAAATGTTTCTGTTTTAGTATGGGGCTATGAAATTCTAACAGCTTGGATTCATGCTTTCTTTGTTGGATCTTGAATGTCTTTCTTGCCTTACCAAGAGACTTCCAGGCTTTCATAACATACTTTGATTTGGCTTTGTGTCTTAGGCAATAGGTCATGGAATTTCAAGCTCATTTCTCGACCAGGTTCATGATGTCACAAAACAATTCTTTGCCCTTCCAATGAAAGACAAAAAGAAGCACTCTCAGCATTCAATGATTTCGAAGGGTATGGGACTGACCCAGTACTTTCAGAGAAGCAAACTCTCAATTGGTCCGATCACCTTTTTCTTCATGTGCTCCTAGAAGATCAAAGAAAGCTCAAACATTGGCCCATAAACCCAGATAGTTTTAGGTATGTAAACTATATTATATCTTCCTAAAATCATATTTGTAACTATGACATAATACTTTTTTTTTTTTTTTTTTTGATAAGAAGCTGGATATTATAGATGATCAAAAATCGAGATCAACAAAAAATTGATCCCTAATACAATCAGGAATCTCTTCAATCCAAACGCACAAGTCCTCAATGAACCTAGCATGCCTTGCAAGGCCATGAGCCACCTTATTGCCTTCACGGCGTGTATGAGAAAAAGATACCACAGGAAAAAAGCTAGCCGCATCAACTAAAATATCCTCAATAAGAATACCCAGCGGTGACAAGATGAACTCAGCAGCATTGAGGGCAGTCATCACCTCTAGGTTATCCCCTTCCACTTCCACTGAATAGAGCCCCAAATCATTTGCCAGCCTTACCGCAAACCTCACTGCCATAGCCTCCACCAAAATTGCCGGAAAGGAGCCAGGTTGGATCTTGGATGCTGCCGCAATGGCTTGGCCCTCCCCATCCCTGATAATCACTCCAAACCCAACACACATCAGCTCCTCAAAGATAGCACCATCGACATTAACTTTGAAAATACCCTCTCTCGGAGGCCTCCATTTAACGCAAGGAGCAGGAGCGACCCTCAACTCGTTCTCCGTCACAGCGGTAAAGTCTTTCCACAGTGAAGCCCCCCTTTCAACAATTACACAAGGCTCGTCCCTAATTCCATCAAACACGAAACGATTCCTGCTATGCCATAAAGCCCACATGGTCATCAAGATTATAGGAATCATTGACTTATCCGTGAGCTGCTGAATTGCATCCAACCAAGTACCAAAATCTCGGAACAGAGCATTATCACCCCACCGCCCCAGGCCTTGACAACGCCATACCAACACAGCCACACGACAATCATGAAGGACATGAATAATGCTTTCCTCAGCTTGCCCACACACAGGACATAAGGGATCAACTAGGATCTTGCGCCTCGCAAGAGAGGCATGCGTTGGCAAAATACCCTTGATAGCTCTCCAGACAAAATGCTTCACTTTGTTGGGAATGGGTTGTGTCCAGACGAAGGTACCCACTGCATTACTATGACCAGAGGAGGATCCCTCACCTACTATATTACTACGAGTTCTCCGTAATGTATCCATCTCCAACCTATAAGCACTGCGAACCGTGAAAAAACCTTTAGGATGATAGTGCCACATTGGCTTATCAACAGGTAATCTATTGCTGAGAGGAATCTGACAAATAGTAGCAGCTTCATGTGGTAGAAAAACCTGTTCCACCAAAGATGTCCTCCATTCCTTCTTCTCAACATCAATCAGCGCACTAACCGTGGCACCAACAGGGAGAATTTGCCTAGGCGATATTACCTTGAACGTAGTAGGGGTGGGTAACCACTTATCTTGCCAAATATCGACAGACTCACCATTCCCAATCCGCCATCGGACACCTCTTTCAACAATCTCTTTTGCCCCCCAAATACTCCGCCAAGAAAAGCTTGGATTAGTGCCAAGACAAGAAGACAGTAAATTGCAGTGAGGGAAATACCGTGCCTTAAACAATCTAAAAATCAGGGAGTCCTCATTAGTGAAGAGACGCCAAACCTGCTTAGCAAGCAAAGCATTGTTGAAAGTGCTAAAATCACGGAAACCCAAACCACCATCTTTTTTTGAGAAACATAAAAGATCCCATTTCAACCAGTGGATCTTCCTTTCAGTAGCCTTTTGTCCCCACCAAAAATTACTAATCATAGCCTTCATTTCCTCACATAGGGCCAACGGAAGCTTAAAACAGCTCATGGCATAGGTAGGAATGGCTTGCGCAACTGCCTTAATGAGAACTTCCTTACCAGCCCGCAACAGTAATTTTTCCTTCCAGCCTTGTAACTTCTTCCAGACCCGCTCCTTAAGAGTACTGAACACTTCTTTCTTGGATTTGCCAATAAGTGTGGGTAAACCCAAGTACTTACCATGATTTCCTTCCTGAGATATGCTCAAAATGTCTCGAAGGATAGCCCGCTGATTAGGAGCCGTGTTTTGACTGAAAAATATGGACGACTTGTCCAGATTGACCTTCTGACCAGAGACAACCTCATATTGGGATAAGATATCCCTGATTACACGTCCTTCCGCCTCAGTAGCTTTGCCAAATAAAAGGCTATCATCAGCAAAAAATAGATGGGATATCGTCGGGCTACCCCTACAGATAGAAATCCCTGTCAGTCTATGACTCCGCTCAGCCCTTCTCAACATAGCAGTCAGCCCCTCCGCCACAAGCAGGAATAAATAAGGCGATAGGGGATCCCCTTGACGGAGCCCCCTAGAAGGGTGGAAATAACCACATGGATTACCATTAAACATAACCGTATAGGACACAGTGCTAACACAAGCCATGATCAACCGAATCCAAGACTGAGAAAACCCCAATTTCACCATAACTTTGTCAAGAAACCCCCATTCCACCCTGTCATATGCCTTGCTCATATCAAGCTTCAACGCAAAATAGCCTTCCCGACCTGTCCTTTTATTTTTTAAAAAGTGCATCAGCTCAAAAGCCACTAACACATTATCAGTAATAAGACGGCCAGGCACAAAAGCACTCTGATGTGGTGAGATAATGTGGGGTAATATGGATTTGAGACGGTTGGCCAACACTTTCGCAATAACCTTATAAACCACATTACACAAACTAATTGGACGATACTGGGTTATATACTCAGGGCTAGCTACCTTAGGAATCAAAACTATATGCGTATAGTTAAAATTCTTTAGCATGGGACCACCCCTAAGGAAAGAAAGTGCGGCCTGGGTAATATCCATCCCTACAATATGCCAATACTTCTGAAAAAACAGAGCCGACATACCATCAGGGCCTGGAGATTTGCTAGGGTGCATTTGGAATAGAGCTTCGCGGACCTCAAGAGGGTGGAAATCCCGCATAAGGGATGCATTCATCTCATCAGTAACACAACGCTCCACCCCGCTAATATCACTGTCCATAATCTGAGAAGTAGGAGACAGAAAGATGTTCTTAAAATAGTCAACCACCATACTTTCAATCAGATTATCATCTCTCTGCCATTGCCCGTGACTATCCTTCAAGCCCCTGATTAAATTTTTCTTCTGACGCTGTGAGGCTTTTGTATGGAAGAAGGCAGTGTTTCTATCACCCTCCTTCAATCATGCAACCCGTGAACGCTGTCTCCACATAATTTCTTCTCGCGACAAAATCTCATCTATCTGTTGCATAATGCGCTTTTCCTCCCCAACCGCCAGAGCATTGCTTGGTCCCTGCTTAACAGCTCTCAATTGCTCCCTTAACTGCTTCAGCTGCCTATTGACATTTCCAAACTTAGAAGAATTCCAGGCAGACAACTTCTGTCTGGTAGTCTTGATTTTCTCACTCACACAATACATAGCAGACCCTAACCCCACAGTAGACCATCCCTCCTGGATAACCTGCTCACATTCCTCAGATCTGACCCACATTGCCTCGAAGCGAACATGCTTTTTTCTCCTACCTGAAGCCACTCTGTTCCCATCCGTATCAACTAGAATAGGAAGATGGTCTGAGGCACTGCACATAAGGTGCTCAACTGAGGCAAGGGGAAACATAAGACTCCAATCCATCGTAACAAGGGCTCTGTCGAGTCTTTCCCTAATACACTCCTCACCTGACCTATTGTTACACCAAGTAAACTTAGGTCCCTGAAAACCCAAGTCCCGAAAATTGCACCTATTAATTATCTAGCGAAAATCTCTCATTTGCCACTCTGCACGTGGAACCCGACCATATTTTTCCCCTGCTGCTATGATCTCATTGAAATCTCCCACGCACAGCCAGGGGAGGGCAGAATGAGAATGAAGCACCCCTAGTAATTCCCACGACAACTTCCTTAATGCCACCTCCGGATGGCCATAGAACCCCGTAATTCTCCAACAAACAACCCCTGCCTCCAAGACAAGAGCATCAATATGATTCCCTGAGTAGGACAACACCTCAATCTCCATACCTACTCTCCACAAAAGTGCAAGCCCTCCTGATCTGTTGTGAGCTTCATGAAATAAACCATGATTAAATCCCAGCCTAAATTTCACTCTCTCCATTTCAGCTTTATGGAGTTTAGTTTCCATCAGGAAAACCAAACTAGGAACTTTCCGCTTCACCACATCATGAAGGGCACGAACTGTGCGAGGGTTCCCAAGCCCTCGACAGTTGAAACTTAAGATTTTCATGGGGTCCGGCGGGACTGGAGTCCAGTCGCCACCGATATCTCATCTGGAATAATTTGAATCCCCTGCTCCTTTTCCACTGAACGCCTCCTTTTGCCTCCACCACCCAAATAGCCGGAACTGGGCTTCCCCTCCAAAGCATCCCCATTAATCTGCTTGCGTTTACCCACCGGTGATTTAACCGGGGAGGCACCCAATCGCCGGCGCGCACCACGAGCTCTGCGCTTCCAACTCCCTACCCTCCCCCCAGTGACAGCAGCAGATGGATGGGTTCCTGAAGGCTCAGCCTGAAAAGTGTCCTCCTGAGAAGAAATAAAATTACTCCGCGTGTCTAAATGCACCTCCTCACCAGACCCATCAATGTCTACAGTGGGCTCCACCATGTGCATCGCCTCACCAATCCCAATAGAACTAGTAGACCGTTCCATCCCATGACTGACATTCAAAGTGTGGGCCTCAATATTCGCAAACTGGGTGCTACCCATCTCAAAAGGCATAACACACGAGACCAAGCCTTTATTTACACCAAATGGTGGCCCAATAGGTCCACCAGAACACCCCTGTTGGCCCAGCCCGCCACTTGGATCCCCATCCTCCATTTGAAAATGCATCAGATCCCTATTATTACGGGTAGTAGCCTGATTGGATCCCTGAGTATTCTCCCGCTCCAATTCAAAAGCCATATCAGAAAATATCTCCTTACCTTTCACGGAAGTCAGTCCAGGATCCCCGCCATTTGTTATGCCATTTGGCTCCGCCATTACCGCTGTTACACTCCTACCATGGGCTGGCATTGATGCCGGAGCAATGGCACTAGGGGCCACATCGGAAACGGCAGCCGCCGTTCCAGCCAGCAAACCCCCATCCGAGGTCAGACCAGGGGATTTTGCGGGATGAGAGGAAGAAACACCCTTCACCTGAGCCTTCCCAACTTTCATGGGATCCGGAGCGCGCAACCACAAGCCATATTGCAATGGCTCAGCCAACCTCTCTCCTGAAGCATCAAACCGTTGGACACAGGCCCTCTCTGTATGCCCAATCAAACCGCAAAAAGAGCAAAAGAGTGGTAATCTCTCATACTTAAGAGACACCCACATTTTCTTTCCACCCAGATCCAGTATAACCCCGCGTTTCAAAGGCTTTCCCACCGGAATGCCCACCCTCAAGCGCATAAATCGGCCCCAACACACACCTTCTGCCCCGTACTCCATCTCAATAAACCTACCCAACTTCTCCCCTATCAATTGTCCGACTTCGACAGACATCCAACCGAACGGCAGGTTGTATACCTGTACCCAAAAATCAGCGGTATCCATAACCATTTCAGAGGGTTGGACATCCCCGTCCACCTCTTTCAACATAACCAGCGATTTATCAAAATGCCATGGCCCACTATCCAACACACGCCGCCGATCCAAAGGATGAAAAAATTGAAAGAGAAAAAGATTTGTACCTAGATCCGTGATCTTCAAGCCCTTCGCGGGTTTCCAAACCATGCGGAGTGTCGATTTCATCGCATCAACATTAAAAGCCCTCTCCGTGAGAAGCTTCCCCACGAGACAAAACCTCACTTTCTCCTTGCTGGCCCCCTGCATGTTGCCTGTAACAACCACACTCTCAGATTCTTCTTCCGTCAGCACAAAGCCCTTCCACAACTCCTCCAAGGAGTCCTCCATAACAGATGTCACTAGCGTCACAACACCAAGCACTGGCCCCCACACAAGGTCACAGAACACACCCTGTGGAAGACAAAAGCTTGCACTCAGGCAAGACAAAACTCCTACGGGGAGAAGCCTCGAGGAGACCTTCATATAGGTTGTAATTTTGTACCATTTATGACATAATACTTGAACATTAATGGAAAGCTATTTCGATTAAATGAGGGAATTCTTGACATTATTTTTGATCCACCTTGCAGAGAAACCTTAAACGAATATTCCAAGGATGTGAAGTCTGTAATAGATCTTCTCTTAACGGCCATGGCAAAGTCATTGAATTTGGAAGAGAATAGTTTGTTGAATCAGTTTGGAGACAGAGCATGTATGCATGCAAGGTTTAACTTTTACCCTAGATGTCCAAAACCAGATCCAAGTTTTTGGTGTCAAAACTCATTCGGATGGATCAGGAATCATCGTTTTCTTGCAAGATGAAGAAGTGGAAGGTCTACAAGTGCTCAAAGACGATCAGTGGATTAGAGTGCCCGTAGTTCCTCATGCCCTTGTTGTGAATGCTGGTGATCAATTGCAGGTACAAATATGGCCTCAATTGGCATGGTAAAATTTAGTTGATATAAGACTTCCAAATACCATTGAGGAGAAAGTTCTGGTTTGAACTCAAAAAGGATGAAACCAATAATACAAAGATCTACCAGAACAGTTTTAAATGGCATAGTACTTTCATATTCGGAAGTAGGGTACCCTAGCCCCAAAAAATAGCCTCTTATTTGGATTTTAGTCACAAGGTCTATCTCAGAGATTGAGATCAACCATTTTTATTTTGGCATTTGAAATGAGACTAATCCGCACTAACATGAGTCTATCTTAGGAGATGACAAGATACTGTTGAATTTTATAAATTGGTATTTATGCATACATGCAGATAATGAGTAATGGAATGTTCAAGAGCCCAATGCACAGGGTAGCAGCAAATTCAGAAAGGGGGAGGTTGTCCTTGGCAATGTTCCATGTGCCAGATGCAGATCAAGAGATTGAACCAGCTGCAGGGTTGGTCAATGAGAAAACGCCACAAGGATATAAGAAACTGAAAAATTTTGTTGCTGTCAAATATGATGCCTTTCATAGAGGTGTAGAAGCACTTGAGACGGTCAAACTTTAAATTCTCATCATCATCATTTCCTCCAGTTCGTTCCAATTCATTGATGTTTACTTACTGGAATTTTATGGGTGTTATTTCACTTTTTAAGTGGAATAATAGAGTGAAACCTGTAAAGCATATGTTATGTTGGATTTCTACTTCTTGCTCTTTCTCTCTGTGACTGGCAAAAGAGGCTTGACATAACTGTTCTATATATTGTTCCAAAATGTTCAATTCACAGTATTTGTGTTGGGATTCAAATGGATCCATTCCCCAAATGGAATAATAAATATATTTTTATGATAAATCAAATAATAAGAATATAAAAAATAATAAGAATACCATTGACATAGTGGAAACATGTAGAAAACAAAGGAAGAAGGCAAATCCCTTGATCTGAATAATAAACCCTAAAATCCACTAGGGGCCCCTTAAATCTACAAGGAGTCCTTGAATCCAGAAAGAGAATAAAAGAGAAAAATTCTCTGAAATTTTATTAATCAAGGTCTAATAATCCTAATTTTACACGTTAGGGCCTATTTCTAGGCTCTATAAAACCCTAATAACACTTAACAAACATTCTAAAGTTTACCATAACTAAGATTCAAGACTCTTACTAACTGGAGGGTTGTTGCTTACAAATTCCTAAGAATCGATTGTTCGGTCATCCATTGACTGGGTTAGTGGTAAGTTCAAAAAGGAGAGAATATCCAAGTCACTGTTCTGTTCATCAGAGAGCAGTTTATAATTATGAGGAAATGTTTGAAACTAGGAGTAATTGACGGGATTTGTATTCAACAATGACTAAACTGCAAACTATCCACTGATTGGAATTGATAGTCATATGCATTGCCTATTTTTTCCTTCACTTCTTGAAATATTTATATCGTCGCATAACATGTTGATACATTAATACTCAAATTTTACTTTAAAGAAAATGTTATTTACAGTATGAAACAACTAGTTCACAAAAAAAAAAAAAGACTGTAAAATGTGGACACAATTCATTATTTTTCTAAGAAGTCAATCCTGGGGCTTTGCTGTAATATCGAAGCAGCATTCAAAATGTTATTGATATCATTCATTTGTCACACTGTATCTGTGCCTAGCAGATGACCATCTAGAAAAAGAAAACAAGGGCCAAAATTTTAGCATCTTGTCCTGAACCCAGATGGGAAAACCTAACCCACTTGCATTATTAAAAGCACCACGCTTATCAGCCCACTAAGAAATAACAAAAAAGTAATTGAAAAAAAAATGTGCGCGATTTTCTCCAATGAAATAATTATAAACTTATAATAAAGTAGACTATAATAAAACAAAGTAAACGCTATGGTAAACGTGCAAGTAAAATCAAATAAATTAGAAGTCTCAGGCAGTCTTTAACTTAACTCATTACTTA
This sequence comes from Liquidambar formosana, assembly GCA_039720395.1. NCBI lineage: Eukaryota > Viridiplantae > Streptophyta > Magnoliopsida > Saxifragales > Altingiaceae > Liquidambar > Liquidambar formosana. Next base: position 26,607,219 of record CM077834.1, read on the forward strand.
TATGTCAACTTGCACAAATAAAAGTAATAAATCTTGTGAGTCTTTCGCATGAAAGTAATAAATCTTGTCAGGTTTTATTTCTTCACACTGTCTTCAGATATTTCATGAAAGTAAATGTTCTAATTTTTCATCACAGTATAAAATTTTAACAACTCAAATTGAATGGACTCTCATCCCTTTGCACTACCACTTAAATCTTGGGTTGTCTTAACGAAGAATCGAACCTGTGATCGAGCACTTAATCACATAATCACAAATTGGCTCTTGCCAATTAGACTATCCAAGGTGGCTGGAATAGGTTTATAAATAATAAAGTTAACATACCAAATGGAAGTGTGGAACACATGCTGAAATATATTATATTCACGGCTGTGACAGCCAACCATGGCATCAGGCTTTTATTCTTATTCAATTGAATATTTCAAATGAATCCCCATCAAGTCCTAGTGACCACTCACCAGACCTTGGACACTATATAATTGCTCATCACATGGCACAGTATGTTTCCAATCTTCATCCCACCTGCATATTCCCAATCTTCATCACATTGACAGAATTCTACTTCCTGTTGAGATGGCATCACTGTCTAAGAGTGTCCAAGAAATGTCCATCGATGGTGATGAACCTCCACCACAATACATTGTTAAAGAAAGCAGTTTTGGATCCACAGATTTGTCTCCTCCATTGGGTCTAATTCCAATCATCGATATCAGTCTCCTCTCCACGACTTCTTCGCTTTCTTTTCAGGAAGTGGACAATGAACTAGAAAAACTAAGAGCAGCTCTCAGCACATGGGGAAGCTTTCAGGTTTTGATTTCTTTATAGTTTCACGTTCTTTATGAAAAAAGTTTTCCAGGAGCTTGTGGGTTGCCGGAATGAATCTTGGGTCCAATTCTTTCTCTTGTTTTGTGGCTCAGTGCAAAAATGATTCATTCTTTTCCTTTCTTTTCTTAGGCTTTGTTTGGATCTAGAAAGAATGAGGAAAAGGAAAGGGAAATGCTGAAAATTAATTAAAAAGTTTATTTCTTTCTTTGGTATTTAGTAGTTTTCTTCCTTTAATTTCCTTCATCCCTTTTGAGATCCGAACAAAGGCTGAAAGTGTCATTTAACTGTTTCTTGCATTTGAAATGAGTAATATGTGTCAACAAGTACAATATAAGAAAACAAAATGAATAAAGACAGCCTTAAATGAGTTTTGATTGCTCTCTTGCGGCTTTCTTGGATCTTTTGAAGCTCTTAAACTTAGTAGGAATTGGTTTGAGTCTCAGGCAATAAATCATGGGATTTCAAGTTCATTCCTTGATGATGTACGTGGAAATGCGAGAAATTTCTTTACACTTCCTATGGAAGAGAAGAGGAAGTATTCCCGAGCACTTCATGATGCCGAAGGCTATGGAAATGACGTAATTGTTTCAGAAAAGCAAGTTCTTGACTGGTGTGATCGCTTAACTCTTAGGCTCTGTATGGATTGAGAGAAATCGAGAGAAGAGAAGAGAAGAGAAGAGAAAAGAAGAGAAGGGAAGAGGAGAGAAGAGAAGAGAAAGTAACTTTCTCTCCACCCTGTTTGGTTAGTTAGACCTCATTAATGAAGAGAAAAGGAGAGAAAGTAGTCAAAATTACATTAATACCCTTTTTTATATATTAAACAGAAGTTATGTAGGGATATATTTGTCATTTCATAACCAACTTATTACTTTTCTCTCCCTTTCTCTCCAAATCTCTCCAATTTGGAGAGAAAGGTAAATGGGTCCATTTTCTCTCCATTTCTTCCCATTTCCTTTCTCTTCTCTCCTAAATTAACAATCCAAACAAGAGAAATGGGGAGAAAATCATTTTCTTTTCTCTTCTCTTCTCTCCGTTTCTCTCAATCCATGCATAGCCTTAGGCTACTCCCAGAAGATCAAAGAAGGCTCAAGCTTTGGCCAGAAAATCCAAATGGCTTTAGGTACTTCCTATTTTCTCAATTCATTTTTGTATGTCAATGACTGGGAAAAAAGAAGGCAATTTAATTTTGAAGATGAACTATTTTAGTTAAAAATATATTGAGCATTACAGGTTTCACATAATCACATCATGATAAACCCCCTTCATTAAAATCATGAATGACATGGGCCATCATTTTTTCCATTAGTTTCAAAAATGCAATTGCCAAATCAGATGTTTTCTGTGGAGGAATAGCAGTTTCCAATAAAAAATGACCAATTGAAACATTTTGATAAAATGAGGTAATTTCAGATCGTATATTCTAAGTGAGCCTCGATTTTTCCCCCCTCACGCAGAGAGATCTTACACGAATATGGCATAAAGATAAAGTTTATCATGGATCTTCTCTTCAAGGCCATGGCAAAGTCACTGAATTTGGAAGAGAATAGCTTCTCAAACCAGTTTGGAGACCGAGAACTGATGAAAGGGAGGTTCAACTTCTACCCACATTGTTCGAGACCAGATTTTAGTTTTTGGCGTTAAACCGCATTCAGATAGGTCAGGAATTACTATTCTATTGCAAGATGAAGAAGTGGAAGGTCTTCAACTTTTTAAAGATGACAGATGGGTTAGAGTTCCCATAATTTCTCATGCTCTTCTGGTCAATCTTGGTGATCAAATGCAGGTGCATCCCTAGTCTTAATTAGCATGATCACATAAATGAAAGTATGAAACCACCAGTGGGAGGGCTTTTCTCGACTCCATTTTGCTAATTCAAAGTGTAAAAGTTCATTCTTATCATAATGTCTCCTTTGTTTTTTAAACAATATCCTCTGTTGAATGAATATTTTGGAGAGCTTCCACTGTAAAGATTACATTATTCAAACAAAAAGGTTGGAAAAAAGAAGTGAAGAATCATACCCAATAAGCCTGCAACTCAAGATATATATGAACTTTCTAATCCAATGTATGACTGAATTTTCTAAAAAGTTTTATATGACTGCATGCAGATAATGAGTAACGGAATATTCAAGAGCCCATTACACAGGGTTGCAACAAACTCAGAAAGGGATAGGATATCTGTGGCCATGTTTAATGAGCCGGGGCCAGACAAAGAGATTGAACCAGTGGATGGCTTGGTAGACAAGAAAAGACCAAGGTTGTATAGAAAAGTGAAGAATTATGCTGCTATCAATTACAAATGCTTGCAGAAAGGGATTATAGCACTCGACACAGTAAAAATTTAATTTCATTATCCTCATCTCCTCTGTTTCCCTCCAGTGCATTGATGTTAATACGGGGGAATTTTTGGGGAATTCTGATTCTTGTTTGGATCAGTGAAACTAGATCTTTGATCGCATATGAGTGGCAGCCGTCTTCTAGTATAAGAAGTTTAGAAGTTGCTTTAGATTACTCTTATAATATGTTGGACGCAAATAACATTATTTATAAAATATTATTTTCTTCACGTCTTTTCAAGTTCACCAAAATTTGTCAGTGGTTCATTTGAATGCTGAATGCTGATAATTATGTAGGACAATAAAAGAATGTATGCAGTCTTCCAAATGCTCACTTCAACCCCAACCGATTACGGATTTTGGTTTTCCATAATTCCACATTTGAGTAAACATTGGCAATAAAATGCAGGTGCGCAGTCTAAATGGTATGTTCACCTACAAGGAATGCCTTTGAATGTGCCAAAGCTGTTGTAGCAGAGTAGTGTAGCCATGGTATAGGTGGGGTGGAGATCTGGGGTTCAATTTTTATCATTGACTAGGAGAAGAAAAAGAGGAAAGCCTCTGGATATGTTTTGTGCCACTGTTTGGCTGGTTTACTACACAGAAGTTCAACTAATCAAGTGTCGTAGCCTTAAATAAGCTACAATCATTTGATGGTTTACTTATCTATTATGTAAAGGTGACCCTAAGGATAAAATTATCATAAAAGAACGAAATAGAAAAAGGGAATCTATTCTATAAAATAAAATTAAAGATTAAAAAATCTTTGTCAAGCAACATGTTAGTGGCTGAGTTCAAAGTGACAACTATAAAAAAATAAAAACTACCACTTCACCGTCCAGAAAATCTATGACAAATTTTTAACCAAAAAGTGGGACTCTTGAAAGTTGAAATCAATCCAAAATTACTAAATAGTCCGAATTTTCTGTAAGATGGGCCAACTTAATTGTGGTTTCTTTTTGTTCTTTTTTGAGTCATTTTAGCCATCATTTATTAATTTATTTCATTGATAAATGTACTGATTAGAATGCCTATAGTTCAGAAGAGTAGAATCTGCAGCAGTTGAAGCACAGAGAAACATTTAGGAACAATGGTGTATTGGATAATATTGTCTATCATGTGAGGAGTAAGTGTGGGCGTAATCTGTGCTTGCCAAATTGTAGTTTCGTAATGGGCTTGGACTATTCAGCTTTCAATTCATAGATTATGAGACCCTTTTTTTTTTTTCTTTTTTTTTTCTTTTTTTTTTTTTTTTTGTGTGTGTATAATGGGAGGGGTTTGAACCCTTAACCTATCCTAATCCTACCCATTACCCTCACCCTCTCTCACCACTAGGCAAGCCCTAGTAGCCCTAGTAGCTTAGACTGCAAGACCTTTTTGTTTGTTTGTTTGTAGCCTAAGAGGGTAGCTACTCACAGTTTCACACAAAAAAAGTTTACTGAGTAGAAGGCTAGTCTCCCTTCTCTTAACAGAGGCCAACCCCCAAAAGAAAATATGTTACTTATCCAAAGTCAACTTGGCCCCTTGTCATGAAACTTGGTGGCCAAACCTTATAACTTGCATTATTTACATGGTCCATCCATGTCAACCACTAAAAAATAATAAAAATAAAAATTTTACCAACATCATTCACAAGATAATTGTAATAAAATAAAATATAATAAAATCAGATTAAATGTTCGGGTAAACATGTAAATCAAGTAAAAAAATAAATGCCTCTGCCGGTCTTTTGACTTATCCAATGAAACGTATTCAATGGCACAAAAAAGGTGATGAATCAATCAGGGAATCTCTTGCATACGAGTGCCCAAATAAGCCACTGTTGCCGTTCACAATTTTGATTCCCTCGTTCAAGACTGCATTCTGGACAACATATCGACGTTAGGCAAAAGTCCACAAATGATAATGACTAGTACTGTAACATGTTGAAACTTTCAGAGTAATTCGCGGATTGGATTGCATGGAAATAATTCAGTAATTATTCCGATAGTCCAAATATCAAAATTTCATTTAGAATTGTCTTTTATTTCGAGGAATATTTTGCATCTATGCGCTTCATTTTCGCTTGGAGCTTGGTCCACCAGCCATCAGCATCAAGGACATTAAATTCATAAATAGCAAACAATACTTTGTTTTAAATCATCACCCAGTACTTGTATCCTGGGAACGACTACATGGCTGAAGTTCTACATCCTCCCACAGTGGAATCACTTTCCAAGCATGTTCAAGAAATGTCAATTGATGGCGATGAACCGCCACCAAGGTATATTGTTAAGGACAGCAGTATTGGACCCACAAATTCTTCTGTTGCATCAGTTCCAATTCCAATCATTGATCTCAGCCTACTCTCTTCCTCATCATCATTCCCTTCTAAGGAAGAAGAAGAACTCGAGAAACTAAGATTGGCTCTCAGTTCATGGGGTTGCTTTCAGGTTTGATTTCCTCTGCCCTCGAACATGAGAAAAATAAATGTTCTCTTTTCATGCAGGGGTGTGAAATTTGAACAACTCTTGAATATTCTTTTGCCTTACCAAGGTATTTTCATGCTTTTATAACATACTTGGAATTGGTTTTGTGTCTTAGGTAATAGGTCATGGTATTTCAAGCTCATTTCTTGACAACGTACGTGATGTCACAAAACAATTCTTTGCACTTCCAATGGAAGAGAAACGGAAGTACTCTCGAGCAGTTGATGATTTTGAAGGGTATGGGAATGACCCAGTACTCTCAGAGAAGCAAGTTCTTGACTGGTCCGATCGCCTTTTTCTTAAGCTACTCCCAGAAGATCAAAGAAAGCTCAAACTTTGGCCCGAAAAACCAAATGATTTTAGGTATCTAAAATTTGTTATATCTTCCTAAAATTCATATTAGTAACTATTATACATTAACACTTAATAGTAATTTAAAGTTATTTTCATTTGAACGAGGGAATTCTTTATGTTACTTTGATCTAAAAACTTGCAGAGAAATCTTGAATGAATATTCCCTGAAGATGAAGTCTATAATAGATCTTCTCTTTAAGGCCATGGAAAAGTCACTAAATTTGGAAGAGAATAGCTTCTCGAATCAGTTTGGAGATGAAGCATGTATGCATGCAAGGTTTAACTTTTACCCTGTATGTCCAAAACCCAGTCAAGTTCTTGGTGTCAAAGCTCATTCGGATGGATCAGGAATCACCATTCTCTTGCAAGACAAAGAAGTGGAGGGTCTACAAATGCTCAAAGACGATCAATGGATTAGAGTGCCAATAATTCCTCATGCCCTTGTTGTGAATGCTGGTGATCAATTGCAGGTACAAATATGGTCTAAACTAGCATAGTAAAATTTAATTAACGATATACATGGGTTGCCATGCTAACAACGGCCCATCAGGTCTTTCTCAGAGATTGAGGAGACGAAACATTTTTTTCTTTTGATATTTTAAGTGAGACTAATCTACATTAACATGACTATCGTAGGAGATGACAAGCTACTGTTAAATTTTATATTTTGTTGCTTATAAAAACATGCAGATAATGAGTAACGGAATCTTCAAGAGCCCACTGCACAGGGTAGCGGCCAATTCAGAAAGCGAGAGGATGTCCCTGGCAGTGTTCTATGTACCAGATGACGAAAAAGAGATTGAACCAGCTGCAGGGTTGATAGATGAGAAAAGGCCACAATTATACAAGAAACTGAAAAATTATGTTGCCATCAATTTCCAATGCTTTCAAAGTGGGACGATAGCACTAGATACCGTCAAACTTTAAATTCTCATCATCCTCATCTCCTCTGGTTCTTTCCAATCAATGGGTCTGGAATTTTATGAGCATTCTTCCACTTTTTTTAAGTGGAAAAATAAAATGAAATCTGTAAATCATAATGTTGTGTTTGCTTTCTACTTCCTGCCTTTGCTCTCTGTGAATGTCAAAATATTTTTGAGATAACTGTCCCAAATTTAACTGAAATGGTATTGTTCCAATAAGATAAATTGACAGGATTAGTGTTAAGCCTCAATACAAGGCCCAGTAGAGTAAAATGCAGCAGGAAAAATCTGTCCATTCTCTAACTAGAAAAACAGATACCTTTTTTGAATAATTCAATGATAAAAATGTGACAACCAATGCACTTCTCATTCTTAATATTTCAAATGGTTAATGTGGCACATCTGGTCTTCAATAATGGTAATCTAAGCCTAAAAATTACCAGAAAATTATAACAGACCATGCACATGGCCCAAAATGTCCTCACTGACCAAAACCCTACCACATTCTGGACAACGCAAGATCCAACGGCGATCACTCTGACAATACTATAAAAAAATCCAAGCTGTTTAACCATTGAGGACAACTTGTTAATGGTTGCATAATTTAATGTCCGAAATAGTTGGGAGCTGTACATGTTAGGTCACAACTTGCTGTTCTCAACACTTCTGCCGGTCGTCTCTATGAGTAGGTATTACTTATGCTAGCCGGCACCTACTAGTTTGGTTTAGCCACTAAAAAGGAAAAACCAAATTTTAAAGTGGATGAGATCTTCTCTCTTTTTATAATCATACTAGTTGGTGCACACGTGCGTTGCATGTGTCGATGTTAAATGTATAAATAATAATCGTTTTAAACTTGTAAAAATGTCAAAATATCCAAAAACTGTCATTAAATTAGGTAAACATGCATATGTTTGTAAGGGAATTCTAATACGAAAGAAATAATATAAGTATGGGCCAGGCTATTGCCACCACTCAAAATGGGGGCCTCTATTGGCACCCAAAGACTTGCCTTTTATCCCCCACTTATTTTATATTTTAAAATTTTATGAAAAATATAAAAGGTTTTCATGAAAATTAATCACGAAATTTACTAGAAAACATCATTTTGAACAACTTTGTAGAAGAAAGTTTTTCAAAAATCTATCGTTTAAATGAACTTTTTAGCCATTTATGAAATAGAGACCGTAAATGGCCAAAATTTCACTTAAACGGCAAATTGTGAAAAAACTTTCTTTTACAAAGTTGTTTAAAAAGTTGTTTTCTAATGAATAGCGAATTCGGTTTTTATAAAAACCTTTTATATTTTTCGTAAAATCTTGAAGTGTAAAATAAGTGGAGGATGAAAAGCAAGTCTTCAGGTGCCAATAGAGGCCCCCACTCAAAATACTCTAAGCCATCCATTAATTAAATCCCCTCATATTTTACTGAAAGCACCCCCTTATCTTCCTAAAATACCCTTAAGAAAAAATTCCCTAACATTTTTCCACCTCGCCCCCAACCTGTTTGGACCTATTAGTAAGAACAAAGTATATATATTCGGATTTATTAGTAAGAACAACGTATATATGTTCAGCTTTATAGAAAAGAACAACATAAAAATGTTCGGACCTTTAAAACCGAATCTTTATTATTTGTTCCGATTTATAAACACGAACACTTAAAATCCATTCACAATTACATATACCAATAATTCTCAATTGTTGTGTAGTTAAGTTGTTCAATGTTTTAAAACGGAACAGTACAAGCTTGTTCGGACTCCTACAGATAAATAATATCCATTTGTTCGGAGTTATATAACCAAACAATATCTACTTGTTCGGAGTTGGAAAACGGAACAAAATAAATTTGTTCGGACTTAGAAGTCGGAACGCTTTAATAGAGTTCGGTGTTACAGAAATGAACATTGTAAACATGTTCGGAGTGGAAAAACCGAACAAGACGAAATTCAGCATACGAAAAACTGAAGTTAAACTTGATAAAAAGTGTATAAATACTTACCTTTTGATTGCTAATATCATCTCTATCAATGCTTTTCTTGTCCATTATTTAATATAACATGAGAAACACTAATTTTTCATGTAAATATGGATTTAGTGTCAAGGTTGTTAAGGTTTGTGAGAGCATAAATTCTATAGATGGTAGAATATTTTGGAGTTGGGGGTAGAGTAGGGTGGGAATAGGAAATTTTTAAAGTCTTTAAGTAGACATGCCCTTATTGGTAAATTTACATTTAGATATAAAGAATTTCACAAATTGTTTAAATATTGGGGGGCTTAGAGTATTTTGAGTGGTGGCAATAGCTTGGCACTATAAGCATTCTATCTTTGAATCTAAATTTTTTTCTGCCTTTTTGATTTTTTGTTATCTCCATTTCCTTCTGACTCTTCATCCGGCATTTCTTTAATTTCTTCAGCAACGTAACTATTTTTTGCTCGAATGAAGTCATCAATTTTTTTTAATTTTATGATGAACTTAAACTTCCAGCTAGTCTGACGAATCAGTTTCATGTAGAACTTGGAGTTTGTATTATTCTGCCATAAAACGTAAACAAAGTTAGTAACATTGTGATTATTTGGCATATAATTAATTTTTGGTATATAATTATTTTATTTTATTTTATTATTTTGTTCAATTTTTTTTCATAGATTTATGTGTTTGGATCGAAATAATGAGTTTGTTTTGTATTTTTTTTATTTTTTTCTCCACTGATTTTTCTGGGTTTTCTCTCAATTTTCTTTCAGTTTTTTTTTTTTTCTCACGATATAAATTTTTTTTTTTTCAGATCTATTCTCTCTCTCTCTCTCTCTCTCTACCTCATCTCCTTTCTCTCCGTCTCTCTTTGTTTCTCAGTTTTTATCGTCTCAATTTTTTTTTCCACCGATCTATGTGTTTGGATCGAAATAATGAGTTTGTTTTCTATTTTTTTTTTCTTTTTTTCTCCACTTATTTTTCTGGGTTTTTTCTCTCAGTTTTCTTTCAGTTTTTTAGATTTCTCTTGTTTTTATTCACTGATATAAGTATTTGGATATGAGTTTTTTTTTTTTTCAAATCTATTCACCTTTAGTTTTAATCTCTTTTAGTTTCAATTTTTTTTTTCACAGTATAAATTGGCCAAGTATTGTTGGAAACGATTATATGGTGAATTTTATTTTTTCTTCACTACAAGTTTTCAAGCAATTGTTCTAAATGGAGACAAAGGTCCTACCAAATATAGTACATATCCAAGACAATCTCCATCTAACAGTCTCGTTTTGTTGTTGTACAAAATTCTCTCTAATTTGATTTATGTTTTAATTTTTTTTTTCCAAATCTATTCTCTCTCTCTCTACCTCATCTCCTTTCTCTCTGTCTCTCTTTGTTTCTCAGTTTTAGTTTCTATTTTTTTTTCACTAATCTATGTATTTTCGTTTCTTAGTTTTTGTTTCAAATGATTTTTCTTTCTTTAATTACAGTACCTATTATGATTATAAATTCATCTATCTAACTTATAAATTCATCAAAAATCAAACTTATTCTCTAACAATACCATATATATATAATTTGCAGTTTTCTAACAGTACCGTATATATATTATAATTGCAGAGCAAAACTTACCAGAGAAGGAAGAAGTCGCTGTTAATAGAAAAGGTGGAGAGAAGGTTGAAGCTACTCTTGATAGAGAAAGTAGAATTTACAATCTGACTGTTTATTTATTATATAGGAATTATAGTTTCCGTTTCTTTTGAATTCCTATTTGTGTTTTATATATTAAGTTATGTGTTTTAGAATATATTAAAGTATGTGTTCCGGCTGTTTATTTGTTATATAGGAATTATAGTTTCCGTTTTAATGAAGTTTCAATTATTTTTTTGAGCAAATTGTGGAATTGTTATTGAGCTAAGCCAAATAACACATCATCATGTCTTATATTCCTAAAGGACCATATTTAGTCTTCCTTTTTTATTTTTTATTTTTTATTTTTTTGTTATATAGGGTGGAGAAGTCTAGACCTTTGGCCTCCATTAATCCCCATTATCATGCAAAGCTATCACCCACTTGAACAATTAAACATTTGAGAAAACTGGGTGATTGATTCTTTGAATTCCTATTTTATATATTAAGGTATGTGTTTTAGAATATATTAAAGTATATGTTTTAGAATTATAGTTTCCATATTCCTATATATTTCTATTTATTATATAGGAATTATAGTTTCCATTTCCTTTGAATTTCTATTTCTATTTGTGTTTTATATATTAAGGTATGTGGTTTAGAATATATTAAGGTATGTGTTTTAGAATTATAGTTTCCATATTATTATATTTCCTATATATGTAGAAAGGTGGGTAGTTGTGTATTTAAAAATTAAAATAAGGATATATTAGTCAATCAAAAATTTTTCTTACATTCATCTTTTTATATTATAGGTAAATATAGATATATATGAACTTGTCCCTTTGCCTTGGCTGTAAAGAAAGGACCCTTGATTTGGACTTTTCCCATAGATCAAATTCCTGTTGACATTATTTTTCTCAGTTCATGAAATTGTCAAAAACTTTTGACCAAAGCAATCTCCAATAATTCCAAGTTATAAAACAGAAGATACAACCCTCGAGTAACTACCCGAGTAATTCTCATTGTTTTAGCTTTGGTTCCATCCCAATCACCTCATTACCGGGGGATCTTGTTCTCGCAAATAAGGTTGAAGGGAATGAAAACATATGCACTCTCTTATCTTAATTTTCAATAGTGAATTGCTTATTAAAAATTAAAAAATAAAAATAAAAAACTACCCGAATACAATTTGCACAATTGAAAGCTGACCCATATGGCTTAGCCGCTTCTTCTTCTTTTGGGGTAATGTTACAATCCTAATGTCTCACATCGGTTAAGTATGGATTTGACTATGTGTATATTAGCTCTTAGGCACCCTCCCCTTGTAAGCTAGTTTTCAAAAGTAAGTTTTACCTAAGGGTTTGTATCATTTGGTATTAGATAATAGGTGAGTGAAGCCACCAAAAAGGAAAAGATTGGATCAGTGTCGATAGAATTGCAAGTCGGTTTGCCGGTAGAGACTTTGTATACAGAAAGGTTGCCAAGGTCATTTGATTTCAATGGGAGTTTACCCAGGAACCAACCACCTAACACTTGCCAATGTCCCAAAAGCAAAGGTAATAAACATAAAAATAAAAGAGAGAGTGTTATCAACTTGCCAAGCTCCGCCCATATCTGTCACTTTTATCCACTGTGCCCTTGCTTGACCTCTGTTTCATGAAAGGTTCTTGCATCCGTGGGTCACCAAATCACAAACTCAACTTTAAATAGAGCTAGTCAATCCTTTTGGCTTGCAACTGCGGACCAGAACCAGTCCAAGTTTAGATATGGTTCCATCATGTGCATATCCTCCAAACTAACCAAATTGACTAAAATTCACTCTGTACACATTTACATTGCATTTCTTTGCCATTACCCAATTTGAACACTACCAACTTGTACATCCACCGCCGCAGACAACATGGCCGGATCTCCCCCTACTGCCAAGGAAGAGTCACTATCCAACTCTGTCCAAGAACTGGTCATCAACGGCGAAGAACTTCCGGAAAAATATATCTATGAAGAGGGTCATATTGGAGTTGTAGATGCCTCCCTTCCATTGATGGAGAGTCCGGTTATCGATCTTTCTCTCCTCTCATCTTGTTCACCAACTGGAGAAGAAGAACTTGAGAAACTTCGGTCAGCTCTCAGTTCATGGGGTTTCTTTCAGGTCTGATTTCTCCCTTTTTTTTTTTGGATAAGAAATTTTTTTTGGATAAGAGGTCTGATTTCTTAGCATCTCTTGAATAAAGATTACCCTGCTTTTTTGCTTCCTGCTATATGTTGTGTAGCTTAGACTGAGCACGGAAGAATTGCAAAGGGTATTGATAATCAACCTGATTAAACTGGACTTCAGTTGTTTTTTTTTTTACTTTCATTTTTCTTTACGAATCAGAGTGTTTTTTTATTAAAAAAAAAACAAATTGGAGTGCCATGAGCTTGAATCTCAGTGAATCGTGGTAGTAAGTTCACCCTGCCATTTTCAACTCAACCAGAGTTCTCCAAATGACTTACCTACAATTAACGATGCAGCAAGTAGAAGAGAATATTAAAGTTAGGCCTATTAAGACAGATTTTTCGAGTTCTAATTATCAGCATTTATATGCCGAAAATTCAAGAAAGCAAAAAATATTTGTCCTTGTTTGAGCTGATGTTAGATCTTTCATCACTCTTAATAACATACCACAGAGTTTTGGTTTTGGCCAAGCAGTCAGCTGCAAAGTTACCTTCACAATTATGGAGAAAGTAACTTTGCAGCTGACTGCTTGGCCAATTTGAGCCACGGATTACCCAGTGGGATCTCCATTTTTAGGGACCCGCCCTCCAGAAGTTATCAAGTTTCTTCTTGCTGATGATAGGGGTGTTGCTACCCCCAGATTAGTGTAGTTTTGCTTGCTTTGCTTGTTTGGGCTTTGTCCCCAACTTCACCCCAAAAAAAAAAAAGAGTTTTGGTTTTGGAATTTCAGGCAATAAATCATGGAATGACAAGTTCATTCCTAGACAAAGCGCGCGAAGTTACCAAGCAATTCTTTGCACTTCCGATGGAAGAAAAGCAGAAATACGCCAGATCAGTCGATGACTCTGAAGGCTATGGGAATGACACAGTTATTTCAGAACATCAGACACTCGATTATTCCGACCGAGTGTATCTTACGGTAAACCCAGAAGATCAAAGGAAGCTCAAAGTTTGGCCTGAAAATCCAAAAGCGTTCAGGTAAATTTCATGAAGTTGACTGTTTAGTAAAGAACCAGCTTACATGTATGTCAGATGGATCATTTGCTTTAGTTCCCATGTTTAAACAACATGACATGGGTGTGGATACTCGTACCAAACCTTTCAAAATAATAAACAGTCTTTAATCGTAAAGTAGATGAATCTAATACCTGGACACACACCTATGTCCGACACTCGTACCTAAGTCCATGTAACATATATAGCAAAGAACACAAAAGTTAGTTGTTAGATATTTGATTGAATTGTTCATGATCATCAATGAAATGATACCTCATCCACAATGCCAATTATAAAGCTCATAAGACTACCAGAAATTTCTTGTTATAAAATCACAAAATGGCTGAGACATTTGATTTCTCATTAATATTTTTGTTTTTTCCAATTGTCTACAACACAGTTCATAATTCTCTTGCTGATCTTTTGGCAAGTTACCGTACCGCCAGGGATGAAGAGTGGTTTTCCTCTTCTTCTTCTTCTCTTTTTTATTTTTATTTTTTTATTAGATTAGAGGAGAGCCAGTGGGCACATTATTTTTTATTAGATTAGAGGAGAGCCAGCGGGCCCTTGTGCTACACTACGGAGATAGCTCATCCCCTTTCCAAAACTGCTCCCTCCACACTCATTCATGAGAAGTTAAAAGTTAAAACCACAACCTCCTCTAAACCTTCCTCCTAAGAGGGGGAGAACATTATCATCATCCAGGGGACAATAATATTGAGGGGGAAAAAATTGCATGTTGAACAATATAACTTAACCTTATTGTTAATAACACTGCAGGGAAGTTCTACATGAATTTACCATGAAGTCGAAACTGATAACTGAGCTACTCTTTAAGGCGATGGCAAGATCATTGAACTTGGAGGATAACTGTTTTTTGGACCAGTATGGACAACAACCGACAATGTTTGCAAGATTTAACTTCTATCCTCCATGTCCGAGGCCTGATCGTACTCTCGGTCTCAAACCACATGCAGATGGATCAGCAATGACCATTGTCGTGCAAGACAACGAAGTGGAAGGTCTTCAAGTCCTGAAAGAAGATAAATGGTTCAAAGTTCCAATCATTCCACATGCCCTTCTCATCAATATCGGCGATCAAATAGAGGTAATATTCGACATGTATCCAGAGCAGACTGAGTTAGCGCCCACATTTTGGCCATGGGGTTGATAAGTTTCCAGATTGTGTCCGTTGTTTTTGTTACAACACCACTAAACGCCAAAACCTTAAGCTGTTAGGGAATGGTCAACAATGTATTTGAAGCTAGCACCCTCCCCTCACGTGCAGGCGTGCAGCCCCATCCCGCATGTGCAGAGGCAGACAAACGAACCAAAAAGAATAATCAGATAAACTATGGGGGACCTCCTAGAAACTAGAATCTGATAGCATGTTAGAACACCAATTAACTCCAAAACCTTAAGTTATTAGGAAATGGGTTAACAATGTAAATAAAGCTAACAATTCTCATTAAAACCAGTAAATGGTATGGAATGTGAATCTCACACACAGTTCCTTCTGAATGACCCATAGCACAATTTACATTATCTGACTGTAAATTATGCCTTTTAGAATATATGAAGTTTTGTATTATTAGTATAATTAATGCCATAAAAGTAGCTTGATGGTTAATAGTCCACAGCTGACTTATGTAATTAATTCTATATGATATCTGCAGATAATGAGTAATGGAATCCTCAAGAGCCCAGTGCACAGGGTGGTGACAAACTCAGAAAGGGAAAGGATTTCACTGGCTTTGTTTTGTGCTCCAGAATCGGATAAAGAGATCGGACCTGCAGATGAACTAATCAATGATAAAAGGCCAAGGTTATACAATAAGGTGAAAAATTATGGTGATACCTATTTTCAATACTTCCAGCTAGGGAAAAGAGCTATAGATGCAGTGAAACTTTAAGGTCTTGATCTTTTGTCACATGTTGCAGTTTATATGCATATTTGAATGTTAACCTGTGGGATTTTTGGGTCAAACAGACCCTTAGAAGTAATTAATGTAATCTTTTTAATTTTTCTTAATGTTTTTTACTAATAACAACCAATCCGGATAAATCTATGAGTAATTGGTGAAAAGGGGAAAGAGGCTTTAGTGTTCTAAATTGTAAAAGACGTTCTTCAAACATTAATTTTTTCTACGTTTAATATAATGAATATAGAAAAAAGTAGACATTGGCACAGGCATGTTTGTGTGATGGAAACCATTTCTAATCAATGACAAGAGTTTCTAATAAAGGATCCTCATTACACTACTTGTACACAATATTTGAGAAAGGATCAGAGACACACAAGAAGGAAACACATTTTCCATTATAGAACAAAAATGCAGCTATTGATAACAATAATGATTAGGAGGAAAAGAAGGAGGTGGAAGAAGAAGAAGAAAGAATCACATGTGCCATGCTGACATTACCTGCAAAGAACTTCGTAGGAGACACTAGCACAGGCATGTTTGTGTGGCTAAGGCCGTAACAGGCATACAAGCTGACATTAGCAGGGTGCTTGTGCTGGAAGAGCTCCTACCTTTGGGCGATGCTGCTGTATATCAGAAGCTCTGAAGTGGATGACTCTGGTAATTCGGCATTTTTACCATGACAAATGCTGTTGATTGAGAAGTGAAGCAGCGCGGCAACTGTTACAGTTATCATTGTCATAAATATTTCTTGTGCCAATGATACATTTCCTGAAGGCTGTCATAGAGCTAAAATGAAGAGAAAGAAAATTGACGATTAAGCACCCAGCAGAAAACCTTGCCCACAATTGTATAGTAATATACATATGCTCATGTTATAAGTTTGTAGACACTAAGGGGTGACCTATCCTCCAACTAGGACACAAGTAAATAAAGGATGAACAAAAACCTTTGGGGAATTGAAATTATAAGTAGAAAATAAAAACCTAATTCTCATACCAGCCACAGATCATGCTCATCAATTGCTTGGCCCCAGTCTTGATTTCTCAACTGTCCATTTCTCATTTGAACGAGTGTATTAAATATATATATATATATACACACACACACACACACACACACACACAGATCCGGTCCTATGAGGGCATGCTGATATAAGTAAAACACATACCTTATAAAATCAGACCTGCAGTGACCTCCTAGCCATAGCTAACTATTTTAGCAAAGCCACAGAAGCAAGTATTTCTTTCCTTTTTCACACTTGGTGGAGCAATTATTCAATATTGCAATGGCCTCCCCTGTGTGTCCAAGCAGCGCTGTATACCTAACCTGTTCATTAGGTCCAATCTAATTTATCTTCTCTTTCAGTATGAACTATGAAAACTTGCAGAGTTACATTCTTGATCTGTAGGTTTCAAACGAGGATCCTTTCAATGATATCAAGGGACTATGGATGCTCAAAGAAAGTGGACAAGGATTTTCAAGGAATTTGCTAGAACTTTACTCATGCATAATACATCTTGGGTGCAGTAAAAGGTTACCTAATCACTCAACTACATACATCAACATAAATAGAGAAGACAATTACACTCAGCAAAGAATGACGAATTGACTTGCAAAAAAAATAAGCACATTTCTTTTATTTCTATCACAGATCACAAAATAAACAATAATAATAACTTACAAATTCCGAAGGACCCCTATCCAATAGTAAGGAGCTTCACAACTACTACTCAAGTAAATGAAATACTAATCCCTTACAACAGGGCAAGAAACTGGAAAAGGATGAACAAAAACCCTTCAACAAATTGAACTCAACTCTAAAAAGCCTCAAATCCCACCTATCAAGGCTTGGCCACAATAAGCCTTTTTTAACCATTCAGCTCCTTTATGGCCTTATATCATACATTAACAGTCTTTTCTCACCGCCAAGAAACCATTATCTTTTTAGCCTTCCTCTTGTCCTTAAAGCACCTTCAACTAGAATCAAATCACTCCTTGCTGGGGCAGTCAATGGTCTGAGTTGCGACAACTGAACAGTCTTAGGCGACTCTTCACCATTTTGTCCTCAATTGGTGTCTTAAACAAATTAAATGTTAAGAAATAACTTTTTCCGCCAACGGGGTGTGCAAAGGGTTTCTGCACCTCCAGAATGTAACCTTCACCACTGGTTTCATTGGGCCAGACTTATTGTGGCACCATTGCGTCACAAAACTCCATAGCAAATCCTTCAAAACAAAAGACAACCCCAAGCAATCAATGCCAGATGATAAATAACATTAGCATAAATAAAATAATCATTAAATAATATATCTAAATCACTATAACTGTTTGATATAATTGCACAGTTAAATAGATTTATAAAAATCAGGTTCCATGATTTGTCAAAGATTTTATCCAAACAGTTTAATATGAATTTCTATAGAGCTTTTAATTATGCTAAAACAGTTAGAACT
Source organism: Liquidambar formosana (assembly GCA_039720395.1). Classification (NCBI taxonomy): domain Eukaryota; kingdom Viridiplantae; phylum Streptophyta; class Magnoliopsida; order Saxifragales; family Altingiaceae; genus Liquidambar; species Liquidambar formosana. Next base: position 26,625,311 of record CM077834.1, read on the forward strand.
AGCCCTTAAAAGTGATTTAACCTACAAATAAATAACAAAAGAACTATTCCTATTACTTACAAGGAACATAAAAGCTTAATTCTTTTGAACTTTGAGAGTCTCAGAAGGAGATGCCAGTGCAGCACCATTTTTATGTAAATTTGGCAACATAGGTCTATCTTGTGAAACTCGGAAATTTTCCGAATTCTCAAACAGTTGCTTCCGAATAATGCCATGCAATTGCCCAAAGAGCTGTTTCTTTAGCGATTCAAAAGCCAGATCCAACTTCTCTAGCTGCTCCATCGCATTCTTATTGTACATGAACAACCCATAGTAAAGATCAAAGCTATCCCCAGCTGTATTCTCCACTAAATTCAACAAAGTCTCATACCCTTTTGTGTTAATTGGTGTCGATTCCACCTCTAACTTCTCCAAAATCCTTCCCATCGTATGTGTAATAAACTGCGACCCTGCTGCATGCCGATCATGTTCTGCACAAGACATCTCCACCATCCGACATCCCTCTCGTGCAAAAATATCAAGAAATCTATCACACCGAGACACTCTTGACTCATCACTTCCCACCCTCACCTTATCATAAACAAATGGGAGACCTTTCCACCCATTTTTACCGCTCTCTGGTCCAAACATTGGGTGAGTGCAGAGAACATCAAACTCCAATGGCAAATTTTGTATAAACAAATTCCTTGGAAACTCCTTTACCGAAAGTACATCAACAAACAGAGTACTTCTTTTCAATCTCTGAACTGGCAATGAACTAAGAATCTGTTCCGTCGAAATAATTGAAGTACAGAGAAGAACTACTTCTGGATGCTCTTCGCAAAGATCATCAGCATTGGAGAAAAAAGAAACCCCTAATTTTTGAGCCACCTCAGTGTAGTTCGATCGAGAATAGGCTAAAACCCTGTGGCCTTGACGAACAAGGGTTTCAGCAAGGAACTGACCAAAGTTTCCGAATCCAACAATGGCAATTTTAAGCGTTGATCTCTGATTGAAGTGGATGGAGAACTGTGCTTTGTGATCGTACAGTTGAACCGCATCTTGAGACCTGAAGATTATTTTAAATTGTTAAAAGAACTTCACAGCATTCCCCATTAACTAGCCAAATGGAACAGAATCTCGCTAGGATTGTAGGTTTCAGCTTAAATTCATTGGACGAGGGGATTAAAAAAGAAGAAGGGGGAAAAAAGAAAGGTTTTCTTCTTCACCTCCTCACCGTGATATCATCCATGATTTCCAGATATTATCAGAATATATCAGTCAGATTTCAAGAACTCGTGATTTTCAAGGCAATTATTTCTTTCAGCTGTGATTTTCCGAAACCATTTCCCGCCATGGGCATCTCACTGACATAAAATAGAATAAATAAAAAGAAAATCGTGTTTTAAGCGAGAAAAACATATTTTTCTTTATTTACAATCTTGTGCAAAAAGTCTCATACTCAAATATACCAGCACAACTCAAAAAAAAGAAGTGGGAGGACTCCCACTGGTTCAAGAATGTTCTCATCAAACAGCTTCACTAAGACTACTTTCCACTACTTAGCACATGCAATAAACAAAACAAACAGCTTACAAGATAATTAAACCCACAAGTAAACTTAACTCAACAAAGCCTTAATCCCAACTACAAAAAATGAACTCTTTTATGCCATTCGGTTCTATCAACAGATGTATCCTCAATTAAACCCAAAGTAAATAGCAAAAATATTGTTTGGGGGCTTTACCTCATAGTTTCTGAAACCATTGCCAATGCAGCACCATTTTGAGAATGCTTCGTCCCCACTGAATTCTCTGGCAAAACGTGAACTTTCTCCACATTCCCAAACAACTGTTTCCTCAAAATCTCATGCAAATTCCCAAACAACTGTTTCCTAAGCGACTCGAAAGCCAAATCCAACCTCTCCAGCTGCTCCATCGCATTCTTATTGTACATAAACAACCCGTAATACAAATCGAAGCTGTCCCCCGCCGTATTCTCCACCAAATTCAACAAACTCTCATACCCTTTGGTATTAATCGGCGTCGAATCCAACCCCAATTTCTCCAAAACCCTCCCGACCGTATGCGTAATAAACTGCGAACCCGCCGCGTACAAATCATGCTCGGCGCAGCTCATTTCCACCATCCTACACCCTTCTCTCTCGAAAATGTCTAGAAACCGCTCGCACCTCGAAACCCTAGATTCATCGCTCCCAATTCTAACCCTATCGTACACGAACGGCAGCCCACTCCAGCCGTGCTTTCCGCTCTCCGGCCCAAACATGGGGTGAGCGCAAACAATATCGAAATCAGCAGGCAGTGTGCGAAGAAAGAGAGTCTTGGGAAACTCCTTGACGGACAGCACGTCGACGAACAATGTGCTACGCTTGAGGCGTTGGAGAGGCAGAGCGAGGAGGGCTTGTTTGGTGGAGATGATGGAGGTGCAGACGAGGACGACATCGGGGTGTTGCTCGCACAGGTCGTGGGGATCGGAGAAGAAAGAGACGCCGAGGGAATCGGCGGCGGCGGTGTAGTCGGAGCGGGAATGGGCCAAGACGGTGTGGCCTTGGCGGACTAGAGTCTTGGCGAGGAACTGGCCGAAGTTGCCGAAGCCTATGATGGCGATCTTGAGCTTGGAGAGTTTCTGCAAGTGGTCGGAGATTTTGGATTCGTAGTCGTACGGCTGCGCGGCGTCTAGTGATTTTATTTGGAGGCGGCGACGGTGGCCGTATTGGCGGTGGCGGTGGCTGTGGCGGTGGCGGTCGTGGTTGAGAGGGAGTGTTGAGGGGGGAGAGAGAGGGGCGTGGTGGAGAGGAGAGAGAAAGGAGGGTTTGGGTGGTGAAGGGTGGAGAGAGAAAGAGAGCATTGTAGAGTGTAGAGAGAGAAGAAGAAAGACACAGGAAGTTTATGTGTAAAACGAAGCCAGAGCGTGTGCTCTGTTTTGGTCATTTAAAAACTGGATTTAGACAGTTAAACACTGCTTAAAACAGGGTGTGTTTGTGCTGGCCTTGCTTGAAAGAAGTTTCCTTCACTTTTCGGAAGGGCAGAAATAGCGGGATGATTGGCAACAAAGATAAACGTGGCCAACGGGAAGTTCTCCGGATTATGCATGGGGGGACCATGGGAATTAGATGTTTGGACCCTACGAAAGGGAAGGTGATTCGGTCAGACTTCTCAGCGGATAATACGTGCGAAGAGACGCACTAATTAAAGACGGCAACATCTAAGTGACAAATAAACTCACGTAACCAAAAGCATACACCCTGCTCAATTTACACAAGCCAACAAAAGCTGACGGTGCAAAAATGACATTTGTGCTCATCCCTAATTCCAGAATCTAGATTGATGCCATTGAGACTCGAAAGATATCGCAAAGTCCAATTTTGCTTCCTAGCTAGCATATACACCTTTGATATAGAACATGGAGAGCATTGTAGCAAGCACTTTCAGCCTTAAACCCCTAACAAAAGCAGACGCAGCCTAACAAAACAACAATCCACCACCCTACCAAAACATCCCGTCTTATCCAGTAATCACTAAAAATATGTACATATATGGTCCGGGATCTCGGACAAAATTTCCTATTCGAGTTTCTATTTCAAGCCATGAGCCATTGGATCGGAATTACTTAAATCATTAATCTACATAAATTCCAATCTGACAACTTCTAAAAAAAGCCCGACCAGAAATGCCAATCCAAGATCCTAAACTGGAAATGAATTATATATGAGGGACTTTAGCCACAAGTTCTTAAAATTGAACTCGTGTAGTCATAAGTCCACACAAATTTCTTATATTGCTTAAAATCCATCTTTTATTTTAGTAGACCAAAATACCCACACCAAAAGCATTATCTCCCTCCCCAACAAAAACAAAAACCTTGAAACTCTGAAACCGTGAAACTGTGAAACGGCAAGTAACCAAACCGCGCGTTGATGTAAGCCATCGTTTCCTTGAACCTCCCTCCTTGAAGCTGAGATTATGGAGTTAGAATATGAGATCACAAATCTCAGAAGTTGTAGTGAACCTCCCTCTTTAAAGCTGAGATCATGGAGTTGAGATACAAGATTATAGATCTCAAATCGTGGCCATGGCACCACTGGTTCATCTCATCATTGATGATGAGGAAGGCATAGGAGATGACTTTAGCTTGGTCGAGTCTATGTTGCCTCCATCTTGTATGGTTACTTCTTGAAGTCTATCTCAATCAAGCACCATCTGGAAGTAAGTTTCTCTTTGGTTGACCAAAACCTTTCTCTCAGCCACAGAAATGCCACCACCCACTAGACTAAAGTCTTCTTTACCATTTTTTTCTTAGAAAAAAATTATATACTTGTTTTGTGTGAGACACTACATAGTTGGTCCACCTTAATGCAGTTATGGATGGAGTTAAAAAAACACCACTATGTGTCTGTGTGTTTAGAGCAGATTTATTTGGGAAAATCATAAGAATTGATGATACAACACTACCTATTTCCTTTTTCTTTTTTCTTTTTTTGATTGAGAAAACTCACATAGGGATGGTAAGTAAGTGTCAACCATGGTCAACCATAAAAGCAGGGACGGAATCAGGATTTTATCTTAGGGGTGGCTAAAGTATGAATAATAAAAATTTTACCTTTCAAATATGAGAATCATACTAAGATTCAAAATTAAATTTATTAATACATTGAATGGAAGGTAAATGACTTGACCTTACCTATACTTCTCTAAAACCATGACAAAAAAAAAAAAAAGAAAGAAAGAAAGAAGAAGAAGAAGAAGAAGAGGGGTTGACAGTAGCAATAAATTTGAAGAATGTTTAAAAAATAAAAATAAAAAGAAAGAAAATTAAAAAAAAAACCAAAAAAATGTACCTTAATATGTAGAAATTAAGTAGTGATTTTCTCTATCAAGATGCTTTCCGCCAACCGTTACTTTTTAGTGTGCTCAATGATTTTGTTTGACAGAAATCTGGGGTAAGGTTTTTTTTATAAAAAATAAATAAATAAATAAATAAAAAGGTTAAAACGATCGATAGGAGAAGGTGTTTGTTTTTTGTTAATTATTTTGAACATTTTACCTTTTGTATATATTAATTCTAAATTTTTATCCTTGGCTATAAATTGCCTATTTGACTTTTAAGGGATCATGTGAAAAACCATTGTACTTATTGGGAGGGATCATTGGTCGATTGTGCCAAAAAACCGAAACAAGTAAATTACATTTTGGTGACCATTTAGCAATATAATACCAAAACCAAACCCATTAGTAGTCATTTTGTATTACCCCGAATATTTATTAATTTATTTTATGTGTATATTCGGTAGAATTGTACATAGGGTGATAAATTTAAATATTTTATATAGAAAATGAAGATTTGGTCAATTGGATGTTAGAGACATTGTATTAAATTAGTTTGGGTGGAGAAGTAATTAGATATATATATATATATATATATAACCACTTGTACGGTGGAGGAAAGAAAAGTCAGAGAAGATAAGAAAAGAAAGATGAAAGAAGAGAAGAAAAGTCCAAAGAAAATAAAGAAGAAGGAAAAGTGGCGTGAGAAGAAAAGAAAAGAAGGAAGAAAGAAAGAAAAAATGGTGGGTAGGTGTAGAAGAAAGAAAGGAGAAATAAACGAAGGAAGAGAAAAAGGAGAAAGGTACGTGAGAAAGAAGGGAGAAAGAGAAAAGGTGAGAAGAAATAAATAGAGGAGAGAGAGAGAAGCAGGGACGGACGGATGCTTTCAGGAGATGGGAGCTCCAATTCCACATCTGCGAGTTGGGATTTTGTATTTATTGAATAGATTTACATGCTTATGGTGGTTTTTCATTTTATTCACTCATTTTTTAGGTAGGGGTTTAATTCTTGTACAGTAAATGATGATTATTTTGAAACATATGTTAAGATTTTATTTATGCAAGGTGATAATTATTGATGGTGATATTATTTGATGTCATGGATTATGATAGTTGACTTTATTGAGCCCAATATATTTGGGAATTGAATTATTATTGATCAGTGGATTATATTTGAGGTTTATGATTTGGAGCTCGTATTATTTGATTTATATATTATTTTGAATATATAAATACTTGCATGTGATATTTGAAACATTATTTATTGTATATAAATTGGATTTCCTGCTGGGCTGTTGTTTGCTCACCCAATATATTTTCAGGTTATCACTGTTGGAGGCACGTAATAGAGTTAGGGTTGAAATTTGGAGAGACTATTGTGTACATTAATTTTTATTTAAAGCTGATATAATTTTATTGATCAAGTTGGCTAATATATATTGATGATGAGTTTTGGGTTAACCATCGTTACCCGCAGCTGTGCAATACTCTGTATTTTCAAAGGAAATTTATTTTTGAAAAGATTTATTTGTACGGAGCTAAAAAAATTATACGTGTTTAATGTTTATAAATTTTGGGGCGTTACACATTTCATAGTAGGTTGATAATCAATTTGTAACAAGTTAATAGGTAAAACCTTGTTTTGGTATTAGTTTCGAATCTAGTCACCAAACAATACTTTCTCAAGACAATTTTTTGGATGGGAGGGGGTGGGGGGCCATGGCCACCCCAGGCCTAAGAATAGTTCCGTATCTGCTTGAAAGCTGTGAACCCATGGCTGAGTATGGTAATTGAACCCACAAAATGAAATTGTTTTCAAAACAGTTACATGCAACTGTTTTGAAAATAGTTATGATGTATGCGTATTTTCTCTATCTTTTTTCAATGAATTTGCTCTAGATCTCTCTATTTGAGAGCTTAGATGGCAATGTCAAACATTTTTCCATGTGCAACGTCTATTCTTCTTGAACGATAGCATTCATGAACCCACACTTTGAGAAATGTGAAGGAAAAGGCCATCTAACCATGGCTACCAGTTAAACAACCTCCATAGCAGCTTACATGAAGGTTTGCGGATGAAAACACAATGGGTTGTGACCCTCGTGATAATTGACTCGAAGCTGTAAAGGGCTATTGTACTTGGTTTATGACAAAAACTCAAAAGCTACTGCTACTGCTAGGTTTCAATGAAGGAAGCTTCCATGGCTGGACACTTCCAAGTGCTACTATGATCAATTAGGGCCACGACCATGGTAAGGATGGTGGGACAACCAAAAACGACCACCATGAAAAGATTGTTGATGCCTAAAACCATAAAATCTTTTAGAGGTAACAATTCTTTGGTTTGGTGCAGTCAGAGATCAATGAAGCAGTTGTGATGGATCTGTGATATGAAACTTAATCCTCTCTCTCTCTCCTTCTCCTCTTCCTCTTTTTCATAGGATATTGAAGTTAAAATTACACAAATATCCAAAATTTAAGTTTTTTTTTTCAAGAATAGTTATATATATTGTTTCAGAAAACCTACTTCATAGAGTTATTTTAGTTACAATAACTTAAACTTAATCATTTTGATAAGTTAAATTCAATCTCAAACACTTTGATTTAACTGTTTTCAAAGGATATTGAATCAAATTATATATATTTAAAGTATAACTTTAAAAATAAAAACAAAAAACATTCCATGTAACTGTTACACAAAATCCACTTTAAAAAGTCAAATTTAGTTACAATCACTTAAATTTTACCATTTTAATAAGTTAAATTTAGTTTCAAACACTTAGATTTAATTATTTTCACAAAATATTGAAGGCAAATTACACAAATACTCAAAATTTATTTGTTTTTTTAAATAATTATATGTAACTGTTTTACAAAACCTAATCCAAAGTGTCAAATTTAATCATAATCACTTAAATTTAACTATTTTAATAAATTAAATTTAGTCTTAAACACTTATATTTAACTATTTTTATATGATATAAAAGTCAAATTATACAAATATTCAAAATTTAACTTTTTATTTGAATAATTACATGTAATTATACATTTAGGCACAACACATACCATGTAATTGTTTTATTTTACTATATTTTTTCATATTCATCATTGGTCTCATTTCGAAAGGTCTTGATAAATAAATTTCAACGATATAAATTTTTTTGAAAACCGACATGTAAATTGAAAGTTATGTTAATTTAAAATTTAGGGTTAATTACTTTTTAATACCTTCAATTTTGGGGGTAGTTTCAACTTGGTCAAAAAACTTTTAACTTGTGTCAATTTAGGACAACTTTAAACTTTTTGTTGCAATGTGGTCCAAAAGGCTGACAGTCTGTTAGGGTTTTTGACGAAAATGGCATGTGCCGCGCACGTGATGCTTACATGGAATCCACCTATGTTATAGTCGACTATAAATTGTTATAGTTAACTATAAAACGATATAGTTTTGAGGGTCTTTGCTACAAGCCCACGTAACCCAATGTCTCCAGCTAACATTTCCAGCCTTCTCTATTTTTTCCGACATAATCATTCTTGCATCGATCAGGCCAACACACGAAAAAATTAAGGGGGAAAAAATCCAATCCCAAAACCCCTAAATCCCAAACCTATCGCAATGATAATGGAGAAACTCTTGTTACTCAAACCGCAGAAAGTGCAGAAAATTGCAAGGTTTGAAGACCGCCAACAAACTAAGGAAAATCAACTAGAGTGAGGAAGTTCATCAACGAGCTTAGATCTGAGAACCCCAACCTCATGTTCTGTCTCTTGTAGCTTCAACAACACTCAATCATCGTTTTCTTCTTCCTCCCTCCATCACTACAACTATACTTCCCCATTCTTTTCCTGTGCTCATCAATCAAACTCTGCATAAAGCCATAAACCTATCCCTCTTTTCGTGCAACACCATCACCTCTCCTCCGTCTTATTAATCCCCACCCACCTCAACACAGGAAAAAATTCCCCCAAATGTGTTGCACCTCCTAACTAAAACGTTTCCGTCACAATCTCTCGAAACATCCTCGCCTCCTCCACCTCCGCCACGTTCTCACCCTAGTACCGCTTCCCCGTGCACTTCAACCCATGGCCCTCCACAATGCCTCTCTATGGTCCTCTTCTTCGCCATGATCTTCACCAAGATTTTCTTTTCCACCACCACCACCAAGATCTAGAACAGCGAAACCCCTTTCCAATAGTTTCTCTATTTCTCTCTCAGAATCGCATGACACCTGCTGATATGGAATCAGACTGGACGATCGAGTTTTTGATGATCTTCAATTGAATCTCCAGTTGAATCGAACTGGATAGATCGTTGTTAAACAGATCTAGTGTTTGGATTTGGCGATTAAGGTTTGGTGAGAAGGCCGGAGATGTTAAACCAGTTGAATCGAACTGGTTTGGGTTTGGTGTTAAACAGATCTAGTGAGAAGATGAGACAGTTAAGGCTGACAACTCGTAGAGAAAGCTCTAATCGTGGTATTCTGTAGGTAGATACCAAAAGTTTTGATTTGGTCAAAGAGTTGCGAAGCGTAAGCGAGATTGCTGACCTGATAGAGTACGAAGGAATGGAGGAGTTCACTAACTAAGAAGGTGTCCTGTAAGAAGCCACAAGTGATGATGATTGAGTACATTTGCTTGAGATGCTCCACGATTCGATGTTTACATAACAAGGAGAAAAGGGTGTCGCATGAGGTAATGAGCTTGTTTATTAGGCCCGCCGTTGCAGACTTGCAGGCATTTAGTTCATTTTGGGTATCTTGGTGATGGGTTAAAGTTAAGGTTTGGATTTGGGGGTTTGGGTTTGAATTTTTTAAAAAACTTTTTCTCTTATGTTGGCCTCTTACAGGATTGACAAAACCCCATAACTGATTATGCTAGAAAAAATGGAGAAGGCCAGAAATGGTAGCCGGAATAATAGTTGGCCGAAGACATTGGGTAATGTGGGTTTGTAGTAAAGACCCTCAAAACTACATCGTTTTATAATCGACTATAACAATTTATAGTTGACTATACACACACGTGGATGCCACGTAAGCATCACGTGCGCGGCACATGCAATTTTCGTCAAAAACCCTAATGGACGTCAGCCTCTGGATCACCTTGCAACAAAAAGTTTAAAGTTGTCATAAATTGACACAAATTAAAAGTTTATAGACCAAATTGAAACCACTCCCAAAGTTGAAAGTATTAAAAAGTAATTAACCCTTAAAATTTTTAGACAAAAAATAATAACTTAAAGGTATAATTGACTTTATGCACTTAAGATTCACACAAAAACACTATCGTTTCATTTAAAAATGGATTTATGGCTGCATAAGTTTTTACCATGGACTTATGCCTCCATAAGTCCTATAAAGTGGACTTCTCCCTAATTTTCCCTTATATGTATACGTGTGTGTGTGTGTGTGTGTGTGTGTATATATACTAGTTATTGCACACATGCGTTGCACGTGGATTTTTTGTCAACAATAAAATGATTTAAAGATTATCAATTATTTTTCCTAAATAAACATATAAAAGATTGATGCTTCCTAAGATTTTTTTAACTTGAATAGAGATTGACCTTTGACAAATAACTTATTCATTGTCTACCAATTTTCTATACATCTACAATAAGAAACATATCAATGAAGAAATAAAAAAATGAATAATTAAAACCAAAATAAATAGAAAAAGTATACACTTAATCTCTAAAGAGAATTTAATTTGATTGAATTATTAACCATATAGCAAGTCCATTGTATTGTAAAAATTATATGCAAAAGAATAAACTAAATTTATTAATGAATTAGTAGTTTATATAATGTGACTTATACATCAACAAATTCTAATACATTTTAGATCACTTAAAGAATAAGTACATGCTCAAAAAGATAAGAGTCCTAGCACCAAATTACTATCATGGGATATTATTGCACTTCATCCAAATGAAACTTTACTACTACCTCTCTTCAACTTCTTTGTGTTTTTGTTTTTTTTTGCTTAAGAATCTATAGATTCCCACTTTGTAGTGAGACATTTCACAATACATCATTGGAGCTTAACATCCCATTAATTGAAACAATCAAAGATAACATAGCACAAAAACTAATCTTAGGATTCAAAAAATGGGAAAAATTATAAATCAAAAATAAGGCAAGATACCTCATCAACAACATTTAGAAACCTAAGTCCCTTGTTCTCCGGCCCACCCTTCAAATCACCCATAAACAGTATAATCTTGAGAAGGGAATTTTAATCTCCAAGAAAAAATCAGAAAGACAACATACAGATTGAGCATTTTTAAAAAAAAATAATAAAATAAAATACATACCTCTTACAAAGGATTTTTTTATCAGCAAGAAAAAATTAGAAAGAGAATGAGCATAAAAAATAGCTTTCAATTCTCATCGGATATTTCCAAGAACAATTTTTCATCAAAAGAAAAAATATAATTAGATGAATTACCACGTAAAATAAAGGGTTTAACGTTCAAACACAAAAGCATTTTAGCAAATTACTTATAAAACTCTTCCAATCAAATCAAAAGTAAGTGAAAATACTCACAGCAAAAATAAAAAATACAAAACAAAAAACTTAAATAAAAAAAACTATAGGAAAGATATATAGAATTTAAATGAAATATGATTGGATAAAATTAATTTCTCAGAGGAACAAAATTAAATAAAACCTAATGTGATTATTAGCATTCAAACCAAAACCCAACTAAATAAATTTCCAGCACAGTACCCCATATATATATATTATAATTTGCAGAGCAAAATTTACTAAATGAGGGAGAAGTCACCGTTAATGGAAAATGTGAAAAAAAGGTTAAAACTACTCTTAATAGAGAAAGTGAAATTTACAATCCAACTGTTTATTTATTATATACGAATTATAGTTTCCGTTTCTTTAAAATTCCTATCTGGGTTTAGTTTTATTTAATTATTATACGAATTATAGTTTCCTTAGAATTCTTATTAAGGTATGTGTTTTATATTGCTATATTTCCTATATATGCAAAAGGGTAATTGTATAATTTCCTTAGAATTCTTAATAAGATATGTGTTTTATATTGTTATATTTTTCATATATACAAAAGGGTAGTTGTATACTTAAAAATTAAAATAAGAATATATTAGTCAATCAAAAGTTTTCTCACATTCATCTTTTTATAAATAGTATAGATATAGATATAGATATATCTGGATGCATTTGTGTGCGTGAACGCATATAATACATCTATTACAAAGAAAAACAACAAAAGTTGGAAACAAAATCGACAACCTGCTCTTACCAAGTAAAGAATGACAAATCATTCCAACTCTTCACAATATTGACCATTATCATCATTATCACCCCAAAAAATGGGGAAAATTTTCCTCCGCCGACTCATCCTCCGAAAAATGTAATTTTCAAAAATTAACATACAGTACTTCCTAAATATACTCAAAAGGAGTAGAAAGAAATTGACGCAGAGAACTAAACAAGACGATTGAGGTGCAAGTTCAGAATAGATAAAACAAGGAGGAATCGGTGGCTCATCCGCGCTAGCATGACTTATGCTTTCTCTTAACCAAATATCTTAAAGAGCAGACCACCATGGGTGGCGAAAAAGGGAGCAAACACAAGCGACTCCACCGCCATTAGCTTGATGAGAATGTTGAGCGATGGTCCTGATGTGTCCTTAAGTGGGTCCCCAATGGTGTCACCAATCACAGCTGCCTTGTGTGCATCTGATCCTTTTGGACCAAGGGTCCTCGCATGCTCTGAAGCCCCAGCCTACCATCCCATAATCAATTCCAGATATTAGCCACATTATAATACCAAAGCAGCATTAGCCTACCATCATAGAGGAAGCTTTTGTGAAGTCCAATCAAATGTTTACCTCAATGTACTTCTTGGCATTATCCCAAGCACCACCAGTGTTGGATGCAGAGATAGCAATCTGCCAATGTGGTTGGGAGAGACATGTTCAGAGCAAAGATTTAATTGGAACACATATAACAGTATCTAAAAGAACATGTTAGCATAGACCACAGCATCTAAGCTTCATAGAACATTACAAATGGTTAATTTCATAGCATTATTTAATAAGTTCATCCATGATGAGGGCGCTTTCATAATGAAAATTTGTACATGAGACCCTCATAGGGGCCTCTGTCCTGCCGAGTGTCTTGGGATTCATGTCCCTCGACTGAGAGTGGGGAAGCTCATTAATACACGATTGAGAGCACCCTCAACAAAGCTTCTCTCTTATTTAATATCACTTGCCTATTCTTTCAAAATAAATATATATAAAAATAAATAAATAAATAAACAAAAACAAAGCATAAATATTTAAAACCAAGACAACTATAAATAACAGCCAAGAGCCCATTATTATATCATAAATAACATTATTGTAATTATTTAATAAAGAACCCATTATGGATATTTTATCCAGCAATTATTTTGCATTACCTGTACACCAGAGACAAGTGATCCGGCTAGGACACCAGACAGAGTTTCCACACCAAAAAAGATCCCAACAATGAGGGGGGTGAGCATGACAAGGGCACCAGGCGGGATCATCTCTTTAATGGAGGCATCAGTGGAGATCTTTACACAGGTAGCATAGTCAGGCTTGGCAGTGCCTTCCATGAGACCAGGGATGGTGTTGAATTGCCTGCGCACTTCCTCCACCATCTTTAGAGCTGCACTTCCAACACTCTTCATTGTCATGGCAGAGAACCAGTAAGGAAGCATGGCACCCACAATCAAACCGATGAAAACTTTTGGAGTCAAGACATCTACTGTTGTAATAGCTGCACGGCTCACAAAGGCACCAAAGAGGGCCAGGGACACAAGAGCTGCAGACCCAATTGCAAAACCCTACAACAGAAGCACAAAAGAATACATCAAACAGGGAGGATTCAGATGAAAACTTAGTTGCATTCTTAAACTTGATATATCTGTGTAGTTGAAGAAAAGAGATTGACCCCATGGTCCTAAGAATTTCTAAAAGCCAGGTTATGTCTGACTTGTGTAATTAGAAATGGGGCAATTTAAATATCCATCCTCCAATGAATAGAAGACGTTAAACAGGACAAAGCAAAATATACTGCCAGGTAGGCTGCAATCTCTTGTTGTGGGGTTCGCTACTAGACCTTGGTCCCATGGAAGGTCCATGAAAACCACCAGTGACTACTGACTACACATCAGAATTCCATCACATACACAAATCTGCAACTTGAGATACTACCCAATGGCCACCCCACAGATTACAACTATTAATTAAAGTAGAGAAGCTAATTGCTCAAGCACAATTGAAAATAAATTTTTGAACCTTTCCAATAGCAGCAGTTGTGTTTCCTGCAGCATCAAGGGCATCAGTTCTCTCTCGAATTCTATGGCTCATGCCAGCCATCTCAGCAATGCCTCCTGCGTTATCACTGATGGGACCATATGCATCGATGGCCAATCCAGTAGCAATGGTGCTCAGCATTCCAAGGGCCGCAACCGCAATACCATACATAGCAGCAAAGCTGAAACTAACAAAAATGCTGAGAGCAATTGCAAAAATAGGAATAATCACGGACTTGTAACCCAATGCAAGGCCAAAAATAACATTAGTTGCAGCTCCAGTTCGGCAGGAATCAGCAACATCTTGCACAGGGCTGCAAAATAATGTGAAGCAGGAGTTAGTTTAGGGATCCTTGAGCAACATAACAAGGAGATATATAAATGCGATTAAAACCAGATTTACCTGTATGCGTTGCTAGTATAGTACTCAGTTACAAATCCAATAATAAGCCCAGCCCACAAGCCAACACCAACACATAAGAACAGCTGCCTGCACGCCCAAATCAATGTTAACATGCTTGCAGTGATGGTCTTTAAAATATATCAACAGGCTAGTTAAACAACCCATGTAACTAATACAATTCCATTCTGTTCTACAGAGCTTTTGAAATGAGTCCAGTTTGATTTTTTACAGCACTCAGTAAGGTTCCCAGGGAGCAAAAATTCACTGGTGATCTAGGAGTTGATTCACAAAATCCCAGTCATGGTGCATTTCGTTTGCAAAAAATTAAATTAACAATCCAGAATATTCTTCTTCATTTCTCACTTTCCTTTTAAAGGAGAACAAAAAATATATTAAATTGAACCTTACAATATCAAAATGATATCTAAAAGTACAGGGCCAAATCGCATGTTTTTAGGATATTAACTGGCCTCATTTTGTCTTTCTCTTGTCAATTTATCATTTAATGCAAACAGTTCGTATCAAAAGACAAATAATTATAATGCAAGAAATGTCCCAAAAGAAGAAGCAATGATGGAGCTTACCAGTTCTTCACATCTTTCTGGGTTCCAAAATTGAAGATGGTGAAGGATGATGGAAGGGCAATCCAACTAACAAGGGCAATTCCAACTGTCATTAGAATGGTTGAAATGATGAGCTGCCTCTTCAGTGCTGGCTCAATT
The DNA here is from genome assembly GCA_039720395.1 of Liquidambar formosana. Classification (NCBI taxonomy): domain Eukaryota; kingdom Viridiplantae; phylum Streptophyta; class Magnoliopsida; order Saxifragales; family Altingiaceae; genus Liquidambar; species Liquidambar formosana. The sequence continues at coordinate 26,640,585 of CM077834.1, forward strand.
TGATTTACAGCCTTGATCTCAAAGAAATCAGTTGCGAATAAGGTGGTGATCAAACAAACAAGGATCCCCACTGAACTGATGATGAGAGGATACAACATTGCAGTCCATTCATGATTGATCCCAAAAGAGGAGATGGAAGCAACAATAAGGGCAGCACAAGATGACTCAGCATACGAGCCAAAAAGATCAGATCCCATACCAGCAATATCACCAACATTATCACCAACGTTGTCCGCAATAACCTGGAAAAATAGAAGCAAACAAATATATTAGAACTTACAAGCCCAAAAACAATTTCAGGAAAACAAAAAAATTTCCAAAGAGTGATATTTCATACAGCTGGATTTCTGGGGTCATCCTCAGGAATGTTCCTTTCAACCTTGCCAACAAGATCAGCACCAACATCAGCAGCTTTTGTGTAGATACCTCCACCAACTCTACCAAAGAGGGCCATGGAAGATCCACCAAGACCATAACCAGTTATAGCCTCAAAAAGGCCTTCCCAATCATCGCCATAGTAAAGCTTGAAAAGGTTGATGGAAATGTAAAGCACCAAAAGACCATTGGCAGCAAGGAGGAAACCCATAACTGCACCAGATCTAAACGCAGTGATAAAAGCCTTCCCAACACCCTTTCTTGCCTCCAGGGTGGTTCTGGCATTTGCGTAGGTAGCAATTTTCATCCCAAGGAATCCAGAAACCACTGATGTGAAAGCACCAAGCAAGAAGGATATGGTACTGAAGACAGCAGTTGCAAGAGCTGGCTTGCACAGCTTGGTCTTGTCATACATGCAAGGCTGGCTTTCTATGCTGAATCCATCCACAGAACCAAGGAAGAGGAAAATCAAAATTGCAAAAGCAACTGCAAAAACGCCAACATACTGATATTCGGTGAAAAGGAAGGAGGTTGCTCCTGTAACATCCATGTACCCAAAATTAGGAAACCACAACTCACTCGCCAGATTGGAGACAAATTTTGAATAGAGTACTTGCACAAATTTAAAGAGAGAGAGAATATCTAAGACAACAACCAACATTGTAAATGACTATCATGAACATACCTCACCATCAAATTGAAACTCTGGTTCAATAATGGAAAGAGTACTGAATATTACAATTTAATGTGAATAATTTATTGGATTCATCATCTACATACTAACCCAATAGATATCACCTAATGAACCACCGTACGTCGCAATTTATTCAATTTCATATCCAATAAATTGTGCGTATCGTCAATTATACATTGTATCCAAAAGTAGGAAATATCAAAGGATTAGAATATTTAAGCCTCCACAAGGCAATTTACATCTTGAACGCATAGTTTATGGGCAGAAAAATGGAAATTGCCAAGCAATGGATCTCACTAAATGAATCTACATAGTAAAACATTACAACGATAATATATTTTTATTTTTTATGAAGTATTTGAATTTCATGTCCTAATTTACAAAGTCGGAAGTAAAATCCATCCAGCGCCGGGTATTTTTATCACTTTACACATGCTACATATCTTTAGGGTCTAATGTAGGATTACAGGGCAGCCAGTGTAAAAACCTTAGATCTAATAGGATTATATATTAATATGCATCCTGCTAATAGAATTATATATTTATATGTATACTGCATAAAACCCTTAGTCAAACCCATATGCAAATAATTCCTCAGATCTGGTATAATTTCAATAAGTTAAAAACTCACCACAAGGTAAGATTGGCATTTAAATAGGGCCACGTTTTTGTGGTTGATAGTAGCACATCATAAACTCTCAGAGAATACATACCAGGAAACATCACATTAAATTATAAAATTATTCAATTATGACAATAGTCCAAATTCTCATCCGTAAGTCTGTGCTTGCACATGTGCTAATAATAAAGAAATGTTGTACTTTAAAACTCTTTAAAAATAAAAATAAAAATAAAAATTGTAGATCTCAAAGAAATTCTCAATTTCTAGACGTACGAAAACAAATGATAACTATATGAATTTATGCAGATTATAAGAATACTTATGACCAACATCTGTGGGTCCAAAATAAGTCACCATAACTAAAAAGATTCACCAAAGCGAACAACAACAATAAAGACACTGGGATGGTTTGTCACTGCTTGAATTATTCACAACTAAGACTATGATCAACCATTGTAATAAAAATATATATACATATATATATTTTTATGGAAATGATAACCTGCCCCACCGATGAAAATTCCTCCACGATGCAAATCACAGCTGTAAATCAAGCACGGATGATCAACAACAGCAATTTGTGTCCCAGATGAGCGGATGAATTTTCATCAGCACGACACACAGGTGAGCATCCCTCTGTGTGTGTGTGTGTGTGTGTGTGCGCGCGCGCGCGCGCTTACGACCCAACCAGTTAAAGATACACAAAATCAACACCAAAAGCTAAGGCCTGTTTGGCCATGTTCTCTCTCTCAAAATAAAATAAAATAAATAAAAAAGCGCAGAAATCATGTTTGGAAAAGCATTTTCAAAAACTATTTTCTGTCAATATTTCCTGAAAACAGCAAATTTTCCCATTTCATGGGAAGATAAAAAATGATAATCCCGATTTCTGCTTTCCATTTGAATAAAACCACCGTAAAACCAAAAGCTCTCAAATTTTTTTGCTGCTTTCCGAAAACATGTTGCCGGGAACTGTTGTCAGAGAACATAGCCAAATAGGCCCTTAATTCTCCCATATAGAACCCTAACCATATCTGAACTCCATAAAGCAAACCATACATTAAAGCACGAGAAAATGTGTAAAAACCAAAATTTTACCCAACAGAGCAAACAAGACCTATAGAGATCACACGACTCCAATTCAGAGCAACCCCGCAAGATCTACGACAACAACAAAGATCTAAGCTTTAATGTATATATATATACGTATATATCACCTTCGGAAATGGCCGTTTGGATTTCAGAGCATTTGAGAACGACATTGTGGTCGTTGAGACCTTCCTCCTCTTCAATCAGATACTCGCCATATCCATTCTTCGCCGACTCCGCCGCCGATGAATCTCTCTCCGGCGACAACTTGACGCGCGAGACGAGGAACCACTGGACCAGAGAGAAACACGATTCCGACTACGGCGCACGCCGGAATCAGGATCTGCGTTCCGATGTCAGGCAGAATCGCCTCCGTCTCCATGACCAAGTCTTCGCCGGAATGCCAAGCTCCGTCCGGTGTGTCGGCCGGGAAAAAACGAGAATGCGAGAAGTGAGAGGGAGAGAGCTTGGGGATGTTGAGTCTTTTGGGTTTCACCCTTTTGGTGTGACAAATGAGGGTTTATATATACACATGCACATATTGCAGAGAGAGAGAGAGGAGAGAGAGGAGAGAGAATATTTGTGGGAATATATGTGGGAGAGGAGAGAGAGAGCGCGTGTGGTGAAAAAAATAGATAGAAATATAGAATACGGTAAAAAGAGACCATTGCTATTGATAGGTGAATATGGTTTGTGTGAACACGGTTTTGCTGTAGAAAATGTCTTAACACCATCCTTTTGCCTTTGATTATGCTTTAATTAGCGATGGAAATAATAGCTAACAGCTCATGCATCCACATCATATTTTTGTTAAAATATATATTTTTTAAATAAATTAAAAATCAGCCTACAATATTATCAAAACCTTTTGAACGACTAATCTCTTAAAATATGGGTAAAGTTATTACTCATTTCCAATAAAAAAAACGTTCAAAATGAAAAATAAGCGAGAAGTCGATCTTAAGAATTTAGGTTTTACTAAGTGTAAGTTTCAAAAATTACTGATCCAACTTATTTTGGTAAATGATATTAGAAAATTCTCCTGCTTTTGTAATCTTGCTTTTGTCGCTAATTGATTTAAAATGTTAGAATACTTTGTTTTTATGCTTCGGTAATCAATTACGACTTGTTGATCTAGCTTGATTATTCAAAAAAAAAATTTGTCAAAGTAATTAAAAAAGACAATCAAATTTTGGGTGAAAGGTTTGAATGGAATGTTAATCCATAAATATTCACATGCTTAAATTATAAATACTATGTAATTGGGTATAATAAGTTAAAGAAAGTTGATAAGGTGGCTAAAGTTGAGCCTAGACGCAACTGGTCTTATAGGGTGAGCTCCAAAGTTCATTCAGGACAAATGACTTCGAAAAGCCATCAAATTCCGTATGAGAAACGTATTAGTACCACAAAAATTCTTAAACACCTCTTTAATTTTAAAATTTTCAAAATTTTATGAAAAGTTTTCAAGAAAATTGGTCATTTTTTTATATTTGTTTCGTTTTCTTAAAAAAAATTCATGAAAAATAGTCAAAAAAATCAAACCTAGATGACGAATTTTGAAAAAAATTTATTATACAAAGTTGTTCAAAATAATGTTTTCACCGGACAACATATCCCGTTATCGTAAAAACCTTAAATATTAATCATAAAACATTGAAAATTTTCAAATACCTTGGGTGCTTAAGAATTTGTGTGATGACAACAATACCTTCTCATGACATATTTGTGAAAAACTTGAAAATGAAAAGAACGATTAAAACCTTTAACAAAATTTATTAATAAATTCCCTTTTTTGTCAGCTTTGGTAGTGTCCATATTCCACGTACCTACAAGGCCACGACAACACAACACATTAGTATATTACCAGAGGTAAACATCAATTTAAAAACTTGTTAAAAATTAAGGCACGTAATCTATAATAAGATTTTTAATAAAAGAGTACGGTTATAAATTCTTAAGTTTTATTCTTAATTAATCTCTCTAATGAAGTGAATATTGCCTCATCAATACAAGGAGATTTTAATGTTTTCTAAATGAGTACCACATGAGATAAAAACTTGTTAAAAATTAAGGCACGTAATCTATAGTAAAATTTTTAATAAAAGAGTACAGTTATAAATTCTTAAGTTTTATTCCTAATTAATCTCTCTAATGATGTGGATGTTGCCTCATCGATATAGGGAGATTTTAATGTTTTCTAAATGAGTACCACATAAGAGTATCTCCAAGGGTACTAGTTATTTTTTTGCTACTTTAATTAGTAAAATAACATTTTTTTTTTTTTTTTAGCTAACTAGTTATCCAAGTGAGTATATTTATTTTTTAACTATTTCAAATTTTTATTAATAATTTTTCTTTTTTTTAATCATTTGGTAGAGAGATAAAAAAGGGAATGATGTATATAAAAAAGACAAGTGTAATTTTTTTAACTAAAAATAGTTTAATTAGCGAACATTTGCTAACTAAATATAGTTAGCCGAAATTACGATAACTAAAATAGGTAGTCATATAACTAGTTCATTAGAGAAAGAAAAAAGTGATTTGGCTAACTAAAATAGTTAAGTGGGTTAAATATTTAGCACCATTGGAGATGCTCTGAGTAGTTACATCATTAATTTTAAATTAAAAAAAAGTAAAATATATATATTTAGGAATTAATAACTACAGCTGTTGAAACTTAAGATTTAGAAATTTGAATATCATAAGGCCTATTTGTGTTAACGTTTGAATGTAAACTAGTTCTATATAATGTACAATTTACCCATAATTCCATATGACAGATAATGAAGAAATGAAGATTCAAATTGGGAAACCACATGATTTTAAGTTTGGCAAGATAAGATTCAAAATTATAATAAGGACTATGCTATTTTACCTATCTATTTCACCCACATTCTTTCACTCATCTATATGTGGTAATTTCTTCTTATTTCATGGTGATCCCCACATGTTTGCTTTTATCTATACACTTTCAACACATAAGGTGGATGGTAAAGGTGGGTGACAAAAAGATAGGTGAAGTAGCATTTTCTTTAAAATAATAACTCCCAAGAATTGGCATTAGGTATGGTGTAAAGGTGACCAATGACCATGCAAAAGTTGGCAAAGATGCATTATCAAGGGCACCTTCTTTGCGAAGGAAATTAATGATTTAGACAAGGCAATCCACATGGAAAACGACAACGTTATTCACTTCGAGAGTATCTCGTCCTGTAAAAGATTTGTTCCTTCCTTGAAGGGGACTTCATTTTCATTTTTCCAATTATCACTCGAGGCTGAGGTGGCATCTATTTGGATAACTCCGCCATGCGTATTTTAGACGCATGTCGTGCCCGAATTTGCTTTTCCTCCCACTTTCACCTCCCTTTTCTCCCACTTGCTCCTTTTCTTATTTATTTATTTATTTAGGTTCATTTTTGGTACTCACGTGATTGCATCAATAATTTCATGTATGTCATGCATTGAATTGGGTTCAGATTTGGTGCAATTACTGCATGGTATAATAAATGTAAAATCAATGACATGTGGTAAGAAAGAAAAATGGAGGGTTAAAATACGAGAGATACATGTAACGCCCATCACATAATACTCCTTTATTTCTCCTCCTTGTCACATATCATCGATCTTACCTTACTGCACCATGCAGTAACTGCACCAAATCCAAATCCCATTACCTCGCTCTATACTTTACGGTAAAAATATAAAGTATGAATATCAAAATAAGTCTTAAAGGTAACTTAATTAGCAAAGGATTTCACCTCAAGAAGTAAATTCAGGTATTTAGTTCAACTATTTTTAAACCTCTTAAAGTGTCATTAAATTTACTTGATTCATTTAGGTTGTGGGGCCTTATATATATGGGTCTAGGATTTGTCCAAAGAGTTTTCTCATAAAAATAAAATAAAAATAGTAATTTAAAATTTGATATAACCTATATGGTTGTAATGTCTCATTATGCAACTTGTAGCAGATGATCTCAATCTTACTAATAAATGATAGTCTAATAATATTACTCCTTCTCTCTTTTAGTGAGTGAATGATCTCGGCCTCTCGATTGTATAATAAAATGAAAAAGAAAATTAAATGAGAAGGAAGATGAATAACAAATTCGTTGATGGAGCTTTGTTACTTTGGTAATTAGGGGTTTTGTCGTCATGGTACTAAATAACCTAGAGACAAGACTCCAGTTGGGACATGGGAAACTAAGTCAGTTGGGACACCAATTGGGTCACTTCCCAAAAAAAAATACAAAGGAGAACGTCCGGCCAGTTGGGTGGGAGAACGTTGGGACTCGGCCATCATGGCTGGTTAGTGGTCACTGTGGTCTGTGGGGCCCCAGCCCAGATCTCTGCACCATCCCCAGATCTGACCTTTTTCCTTCTGGGACAACATTTTGCAACCACACCCTTTTTTGTTTTTAGATCTCAAACTTTTGTGGGAAAATAATTAGACCTCACCCTCTTGTGGGGAAGTCTATATATATATATATATATATATATATTTTGTCAATACAGCATTTTACCATGGCCAAGTGAAAACTAGACCTCGCTCCTAGATTGGGTTCGGTGGGTTTGATATGGTCCAATTGTGATTCGACCCAAAAGTTCAAATCAATAATCAAGTTTAAAGGTGAAGCAGTAAAAATTTAGTAAGGTTGTCCAACAAATCGAATTCCTTGCAAGCAATTTGGGTACATTGGGTAATTTCAAAAAGTGAATAATGGTTTATTAATATTTACATCTCAAAAAGTAAGTCTTCGAAATTGACTTCGGATACTTTTTTTAAGTCAATTATCAATCAAGTTTATATTGCGTATTTAAACGATGTTGAGTAGGCAATGGTTTTAGGGATTGGATTCGGTGCTGAGTTGTACCAAGGTAATCTATATCCTTGAATGAGAGATTGGATGACTTGGATTGAAAGTTGAAAAAGTTACCCAATGAGGTCATTTTGGTCATTTTAGTAGCACATTTTCAACTTTTAATCCAAACCATTCATTCTCTCGATCAAAAATGTGTATTACCTTGGTATGGTGTTGAGTTTTATCAACTCAGCACCAAATCCAATTCCATGGTTTTACCTGTATTATTAATCATTCCGAGCGTCTAAATATCCCAAAGGAATGAGCCTAGCTCAACCTATAGTATCAAGCTCAATTGTCTCATAAGCCAAGCTTTGTAAACCTCAGGCGTGGCTTGATTAGATTCATTGGCAATTGAGGTGGGCCTTGTGCAATTATAGTACCATAACCCCCAAACTATTAAGTTGGTAGGGTATATAACGTTCACCAACTTTTGGGATTTTTTTTATTATTATTTATTTATAAATGCTTGGAGTATATTGTAATCACCAACTTGCTTAAGAGGAATTCGAAATAATTCCTCAATAAGAAAGTTATCATTTTAAATAATTTTAATCACTAACTTTTTGGATAGAAACTCTCTTCTGGGCATTTTTGTAAACACCAGCTTGAACCTATCCGTGTTCAAGAATTAGTCGTTCCAAAGGTTTAGATATCCTAAACAAAGAATTGAGCCTAACTCAGGTTTAAATATCAACCACAATTGCCTTGTAAATCAAGCTTGGGAAACTAAAGGTGTGGTGTGGCTTGATGAGACTTAAATGGCAATTGAGGAAAGCATCATGTAATTATAGTAAAATAACCCCCAAACTACTAGGGTTTTTTGGCCACAATTGCCTCGTAAGTCAAGCTTGGGAAACCGAAGGTGTGGTTTGGCTTGATGAGACTTAAATGGCAATTGAGGAGAGCATCATGTAATTATAGTAAAATAACCCCCAAACTACTAGGGTTTTTTGGAGTATATTGTAATCACCAACTTCTTTGATTATTGAATGGACCTATTTTCACATCCTTTTATACTAAATACATTTCCCTCCATGAATAAAAATAAGGAAAAATGTTTGAAAATAAGACATAAGGAGTATGAATATCTAACGAGAAAGGATATGGAAATAAGCCCACCCTTAATCATATTGTAATCACTAACTTGCTTTAGTTTAAAAAAAAAATCTCAATTTTGGCGGATAAACAAAATATTTTACTCCATATTACAATAATCAACACACTTTTCAAGCTTCTTAACAAGCTCGAGTTTGTAAAGACATATGTGGACCAACCAAATCAATATGGGGATACTATTATTAATGAGTCCAATGACATGTACGTATCTAATTTTTTTTTCTAATAAAAAAACATTGGTGAAAGGGATGGCCACTGGCTAAGTGTTCCAATCATAGTGAAATGAGAATGAAAAAGAGGTAGAAAGATGATGGTGGATTGACAAATATAATTGGGAATGTTGAATATTAGAATGAGAAGAAGAGAGAGACCTAGAAGCGACAATGATGATATGAATGAAATCAAGTTGATAAATCCATGCACAAAGAGGTAAGATGGGTTTAGTGCTTAAGGGACACGGGACACGTGGGTTGAACATGCTGAAAGTAAGTAAAATTTAATTATATAGTGGGTTTTGGTACCCAAAAGGGGATTTAGTGGGTTTGGAAGAGATGGATGATGTTACTATGGAAAGTTCCCTCCCTCAATCATCAACCTGCACATAGCATACTTACAAGTTAGAGTGATAACTCCACACTGGTTGTAAGATTTTTTCTTTCTTCTTTTCTTTCTTCCATTTTTTTTTTTTCAAATATTTGTGGATCCTGTTTTTAAGAAATCTCAGTTATTTATTATTGCTATTATTTAGGCACCGTTTAATTGCACTTATTTTAAGATCGTGTTTTTGCTTTTGAAAGCAAAAAATTGTAAAAGTAAAAAGCACTGTTTGGTTAAAAGAACTAAAAAGGACTTTTAAAAAGTAAAAAGCAAAATATTTTATTTTAAGCAAAAGCATTGAAGATTCGCTTCTAAAAGTCATTTTTATCTTTCGGACGAGTTTGACCTTAACTCAAAAAATTTACAATCGAGAGAGATTGTACTTGTCTTAGGCTTCCATTTGGGCAACGATAATTCGGTAAAGTTTCCCGTTACATCTAAAAGATCACTGGCAAAATCAATTTTACCAAATGTGCTTTTGATTTTGTTGCTTCTACTTAAAAGCAAAAAAACAAGAAAGTAAAAAAATGACTTTTTCTATTTTTAAAAAATATCTTTTAAAAAGTGCAACCAAATGGGCCTTAATCTTTTAACATTTTTTTTTTTTTTTTTTTTTGTCCACTTGCAAAGTTACTTTTATGGACCAAGTTCCATAACCTACTGGGATTGCAAAATTTAATTGTACCCACTCTATATCATGAGACGACTTGACTTTAGTATGGATGATTAGAGTTGTAAGTAACAGTGCTTTGAAAAAAAAAAAAAAAAAAAAAATGCTCTGAAACAGAGGTTCTGCTAGCTTGTATCCCTCTCTCGTTCATATATTCTTTATTTGTTTGTTTTACTTGTTGGGAATCAATTGCAGATAACAGATGAGTTTTTCTTGGAATTTCATGTTCTCTGTTGAGGCAGAAGGCCAAGTTTACCTCGAATATCTCACGGGAGCGGCTATTGCAACCCCCTAAAGGTTAAGTTCCCCCCCTGTTATCTCCACCCCCAAAAATATATACCCATCCCCTTAAAAGTCTAAAGTACCCTTCACCCACCCTACTCCCCCCCACACGAGATCTGGAAGAACACCTCACGCTCCGACAACAGATCGATGAACAATGGCGACGGCGACTGCCCTTCTTCCTATTCTTTCTTCTTCTCCTCTTCTTTCTTTCTTTCTTTCCTTTTTTTTTTTTTTTTTCTTTTGCTTTGGTCAAATCCGTGTGTGAGGCAACGGAGGTTTTTTTTAAAAACCTCCATTTTTTCCGGCGAGAGACCACTCTCTGTCCTTCTTCCTCTTCTCCTCTTCTTTCTTTCTTTCTTTCTTTCCTCTTTCTTTTTTATTTTTATTTTTATTTATTATTATTTTTTTTGCTTTGGTCAGATTCGTGTGTGAGGCAAAGGAGGTTTTTTTCAAAACCTCCATTTTTTTCGGCGACGGTGACGGTCAAATCTGGCCACATCTGCTGTCGACGGGAGGGAAGAGGAGAAGAAAAGGAAAGAAAAAAAAAAAAAAAAAAAAGAAGAAGAGAAGAAGAAGGAAGAGGAGGAAGGCCGACGGGAGGGAGCTTTGCCGACGAGAGAGGGGTGCGGGAGAGGGTTGCCGGTGGGGTGGGTGTTGGAGAAAGTTGCCGGAGAAGGGTGCCGGAGAGTGAAACAGGAGGGGTGGGTTCAGCATTTTGGTTAAAAACATAAAGCCCTTTTTGGTCATTTTGCAGCATCATTCTTCTCATTAAAAAATTTGGGGGGGGGGGGGGGAGGCAACTTAACCTTTAGGAGGGTTGCAATAGCTGTTCCCATATCTCATAGAGACTAGGCCCGACCTTGAAGTAAGCCCACCCAGCAAACGTCTAAGACCCCAAAATTTTAACAAAAAATAAAGGCCCCACCATTATAGTAAGTAAAAAAAAAAACATTTTTTAATAATTAGATGAGCAAAGATCCCAATCCAAGTTTAAGGGTTTTAAATAACTCTTAAGTTCTTAACTCAAGTCCATGTACAATAATCTAAATGGTCAAATAATTTACTAAACTTAAGCCCAAAACCAAAAAATAAAAATAAAATTGTTGAGTATAAATTTCATTATGCTTGTGAATATGTATAGAGACCCTGTTTTAAGAGTTCGCCTAGGGTCCCAAAAAAGTCAAGACCAACCTTGATAGAGACATGAAGAAAACTTTAATTGAGATCATTAAGTATACTTAATTGCCTCTTGCTTAATCCTACTACGTACCCTTTGCAATCTTCATAACTCTAGATTTTGGTTGAAAGAGTGACTTTATTGTTTTTTATTATTCTGAATATTGTACAAAATTGTTTATATGTAGCTTTGCCTTAATGGAGGATTTCAGCAATGACTCACAATACCTATTGGATTCATTTTTCTTTAATTCAAATAGTTAAAGAACTCAAATGAGTAGTTTTGAGAATTTAGTGGAAACTAAGGAAAATCGACAATATATATTATTTTATTTTTCGTTAATTCAAATTTCAAATAGTTAATGTTGGAAAGTACTTCATGCCATATACGTCGCTAAAATATTAGGTTTGATATATATATTTTAACATAGTATTAGAGTTCATTTTTTTTGGACTTGTTTTATTCGATGACTCGTCTTTGTTGTTTACGTAATAAGTTTGTTTATGTTTTGTATTTAGGTTTACATGTGAGAGAGAGTATTGGAAAGTCTTATTTTCCATATCGTCTAAATATTGATTTTGATATATTTTCATATACCTGTTTCGACCTTTCACCTATTAATTTAGATTTTTAGGTTGGAAATGATTATAAACTTACAAAGCATATTGTTCTTGAATACTGACTGTATGTGAACCCATCTTTACCATATCCCACATACATTTCTCAAATACTAAATTTCAAAACTCATCAGCTTCCAATTTTATGTTTCTTTTGCATTTCTTTTCAGAATTTTAAATATTAAAAAAAAAAAGAAAAAGAAAAGGGTTTTGAACTTGTGGTAACACGTGTCACCAATTGAGAGACGATAGGTGGAGGGGGCGCTGAAAGGGCACGGCTTTGCGGTTTCTATCTGCACGTTTTCGTATCCAACAACTACGCTCTCTCTCTCCCTCTTTCTTATAAAGAGAAATATTGACCGTACGTCCGAGGTGGAGCTGCTGTGTGTTGTTCCGTTGCCTTCTGCTTTTTCACCGCAAAGCCAGAAAAAAGCTCCGACCGACACCCAAAAAAACCCTAGACATGGCGGTTTTCTAGCCGTAAACCTCAATCCCTAATTCTCCCAGTGTTATTAATGGCGAAGCGAAAGCGTACTGCACCTCTCCAGGCCACAACGCCTCCCTCATCTCCTCCTCCTCCTCCTCCTGGTACTCTCTCTCTCTCTCTCTCTCTCTCTCTCTCTATCCCTCGTGTCTATGTTTTTGTTTCTTTGCATGTTATATGAAGATTAATTTATTGGAGTTAGAAGCTAGGTTTCTCGATTCACGTTGTGCTCGAGTGCAAAAAATTTAAACCCAAATTTTGCTTTCAGAAATCAGGAAAAGTACTTTGGGAATGCTAAGTGAATGTGCTTTGGTTTCTGTGTTTTGATATTGACGAGATGTTATATGGGTTGAGATATAATTTATTTGAGCTAGAGGTTTGGATTCTAAATTAGAGTACAATTCAAAGCAAAATTTTGTGTTCAGAAAGCAAAAAAAAAAATGTGCTTTAGGGTTGCTACGTAAATGTGCTTTGGTTTCTGGGTTTGGATACTTAAAAAAAAAAAATAAATAAATAAAAATAATTTCCTTCTTGTGTTGAGAAGATGTTATATAGGTTGAGAGATATGATTGTGATCGAAATTTTGAGGAATCTGTGAAGATAGAATGTGGGTAATAACATAAATGTGTTTGCTGTTTGTTTTCGTGTTGCAAAATTGTGGAATGTTGTGCACTTTGAGTTTTGAAGGGAATAATTGATAAATTTAGTTAGACAATAGGTTGGGCAGCTCGTGTTTTTGTTACCATTGATGAGAAGATTGGGTTGCTAAGCCCTTCATTGGGATCTTGGGAAGAGCGATGGAAAGGAGAGGAAAATGATTTAAATCGGCTAAGAATGGAATCCAAGTTCAAGCATTTTTAAGCTTGTTCCTTTCCCACATACTTTCCGGGGTCTAATCAGAGCCTAAGAAAATTTTGATAATGCTTTGCGACCTTTTATTTGTTGAATGTATGGCTTTAGTTTTGAGAAGGCATTGATGGAATAAAGTATTGGGATAAATTGATGACCCTCTAGGAGAACCTTTATTTGTTGAATGTATGCTGCCTTCCTTGCCCCTCCCTGCCTCCCTCAGGTGCATTCACAGTTTCATGATTCATTGAGTTACTTTGTTGTTGAAACTCACTTTTAGCCAAGAGCTGAACTGCCTTTTAGATGTTAAGTCTTCATAGACCTGAGCATGTTACACTGGTTGTTTGTTTTATTTTTATTTTTTAAATTATACAAATACAGGTTATAGTAGAACTCAAACCTGTCCTTCTGAGGATGTACTCCCAGAATTAGGGAGCCTCCTCTCAAATCCTACTTTGTGTAGCTTTTGCATGGTTGTGATTAAGCTGATCCTTAATACATCTGATTTTATTATGTTCGTACCTCCGTCAAAGCCCTTTCAAATTGCATTTTCCTTCCTTGTCACATTAATTTCCTGAGCACTGATATGGCCCTGTCATGTTTGAATGAACAAAATGCTTATGACTGTTTCTTTTGTTATTGCATTTTGCATTTAAGCCTTTACTTACCCCCTTTTTTCCGACATTACCAACTTCTGTTCTGATATCCCATTTCATAGCTGCACATGAGCTGTTGCTTACCCCAATTCCAGTTGTATCTATATACTAAAAACTTATTTTGACCTTACTACCAAATTCAAGATAAAAGACTTTCTAGCTAGCCTTGTCTCCTCGACTTGGGGAATGTTCCAAGTAATGCTTCACATTTCCTTAGCTTGACAAGGGGAATGTTTCAAGTAATACTTCCACATTTCCTTAGTGGCACCTCTAGACTTCCTCCAAAAGCCTTTTGAGTTTCCGTGTTTTATACTCAATAAGGATTTAATATTTTTCTTTATTTTTTGATTCCTTGTGTGCTGGATGCTCAGATTGGTTGATCTTCTTATTTTTTCTGGATCTTTTGGTTATTTTTTGGTGTGGTTGATAAGGGTGGTGGAGTGGTGGGGGTTGAGGTCTTTAATTCAAAACATGAATGTCCATACTACATTCTTAGTATAGGTGTTGTAATCCCATCTTTGTAAGAAAGAAGAAAGCAATAAGATTACCAGTATGGAATTGAGGATCCTATTGTATTGTTTATTTAAATAACTTGATTAAGGAAAATCTCTCACTTTTACTCTTCTAGAATGGAAACACAAATGATATGTAAATAATCTTTTTTTTTCCCTGCATATTGCAGATATGATGCCATGCTCATCCAGAATGAATTTGGTGTCGAGAGAGGTTAGTCATGTTAATTCCTGCTTATCCAAGCTTTTCTCTTGTGTTGTTTTTAATTTTTGTATTACTTACTAATATTATAGAATTATCCTCATTGTTTTCTTCTGATCCACCATTTGGTTGATGCAAAGGAGGATGACAAATGAGAGTTTTGGAATATACAGTTTAACGGGTTGGAATAGTTATTGCAGGATTTTCTTTTCTCCTTTCATCTTCTTGGAAAACCAATGGATCATAACTGTTCATTCTTTTTCCTTTTGTGCAGAAATCTTTGCTTTCAGTTGACTCTAGTGAACTAAAGCCTCTCTCATCTATCATGGATGTTACAGATAGTTCCATGAAACTACAAAATACCCACCCTTCTCTTTCACATCATCATTACAATCTTAGTCGTTCAATATTCTTAAAACGTTCCCGTCATTACTATGGCCATCAATACTTTCGGCGAAACTCAATTAAACATGCCAATACATCAACTTCCCATGGCAAGGGTACAACTCCTTTACGTAACGAGGGACTCTCCGTCAAGTTGGCTAGTCAATGCAACTTGGATTCTAGATGCCATGCAGGTGATTATTTTTTTATTTTTATCTTTTTATGTTCATGTGTGCAAATTTATTTAAGGCTCTGTTTCTTTTGATGGAAAGTAAGATTAGAGAAAGTAGTGCATCATGCTTTTGGATGATGCTTCTATCATTATGGTATGGTATGGTATTAGTACTTAACTAATGGATAGGATGTGGTAAACAGGGCATCTATACCCAGCTTATTTTCTAGAAAAAAGATCCCAACAAAAAATTTCAGGAAGTTCTATTCCTTTGTTTTGGTGAACTATAAACTACTTCTTCGACTCAAAGATTATTTATGCTCCACATATTGTTTTGTGGAACACATTGGTTTAATTGTATCAACTATTGGTACAGCCTAAGATTTACAATGTTGTCCTGTTACATGTTTTCAGCTTAAGTTTAGTTCTTTTATTTATTTTATTTTATTTTATTTTTTCAGAGAATAGGGAGAAAGCATCTTGCAGGCCAGAAAGAATTAGGTCCAGTTCCTTGGTAATGGATGCAGCATTACCTGAAGTGGTAAAGATGGTATGTGGGATATGTCAGAAGGTGTTAAGACGGAAACCTTATAGTCTCGGAAGCACACTGTCTAACAGTGACCTCTCTGTTGTAGCCGTTTTAGTTTGCGGTCATGTTTATCATGCAGACTGTTTGGAGCAGCAGACATGTCATGAAGATAGACGCGACCCGCCCTGCCCCATGTGTATCAGCTTGCTTTCGAAGTTTGATGCCTCAAAAGGACAAGAGTGATTGTATAGATATATGTTGACTTAATACCGGCTAAACCGACAGTTTAGAAGAGACAGGACATATGTAGATTGAAAAATAGGCAGATGATGTATTTCATGCAGACTGTTTTACAGGCTAGGATCTTGATTGTGCATTCTATCACAATTTTTCCAATTGTTTTAGAGTGTTAAAGTACAATCTATGAAGTTCCAGTGTATTTCAAGCACCTATGTTTACCTGCTGGGCCTTTTCTAAGCAAACGTGCTATATTAATAATTCAGATACTTTTTTGGTATGATTAATAATTTAAATTGGATTTTATTTTTGTTTATATTAATAATTCAATTTTGCAACATATGAGAGACTACTCTCTATGTGAAAAAAGACATGGACATCGATGGTGTCAATGGTAACCTTAAAACCAATAAACTGAAGCTTGGGTATGGTGGTCCAAAATGATATCAGTTTGTGTGTACAAGATAAATAAATACAAGAGCAAAGAGCCGAAAGCAGAAGTTCTAGTTACTTAGGCTTCTTTCTATGCCATTCAATTTTTTACTCTGTCATCAGGCCATTTTCCCTTCTTCTTTTATCCCCAGTGACAGTGAAATTATGCTGTCTCTTATCACTAGCTATGGCCAGGAGAGATTGTATCTCACCTGGAGGGTACGATTAACCAGAAATAGAAAAAACAAAAAACAAAAAAAAATATGAAGTTAATTATATTAGTAGAGTTTAAAGGAGACAATTCTCTCCAATTGTTATTTTTTGACCAGATCCAAGTAATGAGGTCCTGTACTAGATGGTTGATATATATTTACCTGCAGGGCCTTTTCTAAGCAAACGTGCTATATACTTGGATAAATATAGAAGATTTAGTTGGATGCTTCATGTATCTAGCTGGGTGTTTCTTCATGGTGTGCCAGTGTGACAAGATTGTGCATGCTTGCATGTGTGATTGTGAGTGTTCTGTTAAATTGAAAGCAGGGGAATACGGTTTTCAGTGTATTACTATAGTTGGATGCTTCATGTATCTAGCTGGATGTTTCTTAATGCTAGCAATAACTCATTTGCTGTAGAGTGGAATTTCAACGTTTCAATGAATTTCATGGAGATCAGCTACATCAAATGGGTATTATGATTGGATTAACACATTTATAAAGAGGATGAATGGCCATGGTCATCACTCATAATTTTTCCTCGCAGTTTGAAATTTAGCCTATGATTTGTGAGTTTAACTTTGAACCTCCATTTTTTATTTTCCCCTTTTAGTTTGAATCCCAAACTTTTTCCTGTGACTAGGATACACTCAAAAGTTCTACCATAGGGTTGATGACACTAACCAAATGAAAATAAATCGAAGATTTATAATGAGTCAAAGCGAAGAATCACCAGGATGAGGAACACCTACGACAACGGAAGTGAAGATCTATGTTGAATTACACACACACACACAACACACAAATGAGGAAACAGTCTGCCTGAAATAATATTTTAGCATGGTCCAATGCAATTGAAATCAAACATAACGCATAAATGAATGATTGAATTCTGATCAATCCTGCTACAGAAATATGATTTTCTTATGTTAAAAAAAAAAAAAAAAAGAAGATTTTCTTAACTATATACTCACCAAAGATTTATTGGTAACTGTTTTAGGGGCTTCCCAAGTGACCAGAGTGTAAGAGATCATGAGTTCAAGCCACCAAGCTGAGAATATGGAGTACCTCAGAGAATGGCATAGGTTTAGGGGTGATGCAATCTGGGTACTCCAGATTAGAAAATAACACACTACAAGAGTCGTTCATTATAAGTGAAAATTCACAGCAAATCCAAGTTGCTATGGTCGAGAATACATTAGTACCTACAAAGATATAAAAGCTGTACAATATTGGACTGCAAATTGGAACAAAGAAGAGTTATAAGGTTGCCTTGCAAGTAGCCTTATTATGCCCCGCTTCTTTGCACCTTGTGCAACAGACTACCCTTTTTAATTCTCTGAGATCTTTGGTCTGATTTCTCTTCTGTTGGCTTGGTGATCGAGAGGTGCAAGGAGGAAGTACACGCACAGCGTCTTCTTTATCCACAGGCTTGCCAATGCCGGGCACAGGGTTTATGGACTCAGAATACGTTAAACAGAAGCTATCGACAGTGAAGTATCTCGAACAATAATCATAGACACCTGTACCTTTGCAATTGAAGACGGCAATAGCATGCCGGCAAGGCAGCCCAGTGGCTTTCCACCCCAGGCAACTACAGTCCCAATTGTCAATATTTATGACATTGATGCTATCATCATGAACCTCAAATAAGGAATCAGATGAGAACAACACCTTAAGACCCTGTGCTTTTAAAGTTTCTTCTTGTAGTTTTTCCTCCTTAGATGGAGTAAGCTTTGCAGACCACTTACTTGAAACCATTCGACGATTATCCATCAACTCCATCATCATACATCTTAATGCTTCAATCTTCTGAATTATGGGTAAATCCCGCACATCCTCCATCAACTTAGAGTATGGCTCTGCAACATTTACTGTAAAATGGTTATACCGCTCACCCTTGAATAATGCACTTGTCCAATATTCAGGCTCAATTTGCATGACCCAATTGTAAGCTATTGAAGATACTCGTTTAATCTGCTCAGTATACTTTCTGAAGCCATCAAGTCGGACAGCATGGGCAGCAGCTAGAAAACTGACAGGTAAAGAACCCCTCCCATCTCCATGGAATGGACCTTTCAAGTTTCTCTTAAAGTTTTCCATAAGGTGGTATATGGAGTAACCATGGTGAGCATTCTCAAATACCTCAAGCACAGATTTCTTTAATCCCTTCTCTCTATCAGAGATAAAAGTTAAGGATCGAGAAGTTGTCACTGCAGATTTTAACTGCTCTAAAAACCAATGCCAATTATCATCATTCTCGGCATCAACTACAGCCAATGCAACTGGGAAAAATCCATCATCCCCATCCACCGCAGTCGCTGCTAACAATATTTCTTGGTATTTTGATTTTAAAGATGTAGCGTCGAGAAAAATAAGGGGGCGACAACCATTCTGGAATCCATGTATTGAAGCATGAAAGGATACAAAAAGGCAATGGAATCTTTTTTCATCATTGATGATAAGCTTAGAAACACTACCAGGATTTGTCTCTACTATCTTCTCACAAAACCAAGGCAACTGATTATATGCCTCTTTATACTGAACCCTGAAGTTGTTCCCTTGCATCCTCAATTCCACGCCATACTTGTGTATAGTTCAATTTAATCCCAAAGTCCCGAAGTATGCCCTTAGCAATTTCCTTCGGTTTGTTATGTGGGGTATCTCGTAATCTGTCCTTTATAATACTCACTAACCAATTCTTTGTCGGGTGAGCAGACTTCCATGATTCCCCTCCACATGTATGTGAGTCGTTCATCTTTTTAATCCTAAATGATTGTGCAGATGGAACCCAAGATGCATGAATCCTCCAAGTACAACCTTCAGCTACACATTTTCCACTTGCACGATTACTGTCATTCTTTTTTAACCTGTACACAAAACGATGTGCAATGGCATATTTCTGCAGTGCATCTCGAAATTCATAGACACTCTTGAAATCCTGGCCGACGCCGGTAATACCATCTTTCCACAATGCAACTAGTTTTTCCAGTGAAACATCATCAGAGCAGGCAAGAGTAGAGATTGTCTTAATATCAGTTTCACAGGGCTCAATATCTTGTTGGTGTTCCACATCATCAGAAACTGCTACAGAATTGTGACTTCGGATATTCCTTTTCCGAGATAAGGTTCTTCTTTTCTCCCCAACATTGTCACGGACAGCACCAATGGTAGGACCATTGGCACCAATTTTCCAGGACGGAGTTCGTCTTCGTTTCTTAACAGTATCCGCTGGAGTAGAGTTCATATCCATGACGATTGGGCTGTGGGCAGTTGTGTCTGCAGCAACAGCGACAGGTTTGGTAGGAGTTGTGGTAGCAGAACTGGGATCGTCAGTGGTGGTATGGGTAGGAGAAGGATCTGAGGTAACAGCCACTGTGGTGGGACTTTGGGCAGTTGCGTCAATGGCTATTACAGAATCAGCAGGTGCTGATTTAGGAACAGTGCCATAAGTTCTAGATGCAGTAGCAGCAGTTGCGGACATAGCAATACGGTTTACAGTCTCAGCTTGTTTAATCGCACTTGTCCTGCCAGTGTTAACTAATGTGACTGAATGCAAGTACAAATCACACAAAAACTGCAAACACCAGCCTATCGAAATGCACCACATCACAGTACAGAGGGGCACTACAAATTTCTCACTAAAAATGAAGGCTATATTAGAAATTCACCCATGTTGTTTTTCAATGAAGTGACAGCAGGATCCCTCTTTACCATAAATAGGTTTGAGCAGTAATTTTCAACAAACTAGCAACTACAATGCTTGTCAAACTCATTTTTTTTTCTTTTTTTTTTTTGTGTGAAAAAAAGAAGTGATAGGTGGAGTAGCAGTGCTTAAAAAAAAGGATGAACCCAAACAAATACCTGCTAGCATGAATATTCAAGGCATCACGATTGAAACCCTCTCTGCCCATAACAAAAACATCAGCCGTCACTGAATCCCCATGGAAATCAATCATTCTTTTTAAGTCTTTGTCATTAGATAAAGTGATGAGAGTTCGCCTGTTTCCTGGGAGGAAGTACTTGATGGACAAGGTTTTATATTCTAAATTCCCCATTTCAGCCAATTTTAACTTGAGATCATCGAACAGGGTTTCATGGTTAATATCAACTGCATGTGCCTCTCCTCCAGTATATGACAAGGACCCATCATCATTCGTCACAAACTTGCCTCCAGACTGGCAAATTAATATAAGCTTCCCCCTCGGCATTGCATATAACTTCAGAGTTCACTAGAAAACAAAAGAAAAAACATATAGGTAATAAATCATTTCTCGAGTCTCCAATTGAGTCAGTACCTCTCTCCATAACTAAATTGTAGATTCATTGCTCATCTTATGATGCCATTAGTAATAAGTTAATATCCATCTATATAAAGGTCAACTACCGATTATGACAGTGAAAAACTATGCATAACAGACGAAGTTAAATGCTGTCATAATTATTTTGAAAAACAAATGGTGTCCATGGCTATTGAATTGGTTCACTGTGTCTAACAAAGCAAATGAACACATAAATTGGCAGCAAAATATACAGACATCACTATACTCTCCAGAATCAACTAGAAATTACCTCATGTATTAATTATAAATTATCCTATTGAAGCATGTGTTCAGAAAAACAAGTAGATTAGTAAACTTGTTTAAATGCTCTCAAAACATAAAAATTTCAATCCTATGAAAAAAAAAAAAAACGATTTAATTTCTCTGGACATCCAAATGATAGACAATGTCATTTGTTTATCAAAGATATTTAAATCACTGGGCAGATTAACAACAAGTGTATACAAAATAATATACTCCCTCCATCCCACAAAGATAGGCGGCCTCTTTGAATAAGCACGTAGATTAAGAAAATCAATTAATGCATTGATCCATTCAACTTTTTCTTTCCAAAAGTATCCTTCTCTACTATCAATGCGTTGATTATGTGTTCAAAGTAATTCTTGGTATTAGAAAGGTTAGTATGGGAAAGTTAAAAAAAATTATAATTTGACTTTCCAAAGTGAAACATTTTGTAAAAGCCAAAAAAGGAAAGAAGGCCTATCTTTATAGGACGGAGGGAGTATCAATTTTCCTCATCAAAAGATGATCAGTTGAATTTTGGACACTTGTCTAATTTCTTGCAAACAAACACTTTAAATGGGAGTGAGCGCCTCCAACTTTGTTGATAATAACATAGAGACCATTAACAAATCACAAGGGTGAAAGAGAAGACAAAATTAGGGTGAAAATTTTTGATAAAAAATGCATATCAAAATATGATAAGTTGATTGATCAGGATTTACTGAGAGAAGCTAAGTCTATGCAAAATCCAACCGGTCTCCAATGGCTAATCACCTCAAAAAATGTGCGAGAGTCAGAATTGCTTTGCAGTCAACAAAAACTTAGTTAATATGATACCGATCAAGTGACAGTCATTATAAGTTTTCACAATCACAGTACCAAACTATATATTGGCACGGTTTTCATTATGAGTAGACCTTTTCATAACAATGCAACAACAGACCAACAACTGATTCGCATAGTACATGTTCCCTCAAAATGACATATACATATTAGCAAGTTTTCACTGACCAAGGTAAATTTCCCAACATCATTAATAGCATGTCATTAAACAAGTATGTGCATTACTAACCAGAAAAGCATAACGTAACGGCAAAAAAGGATTCAAAATTTCTTTAAAACCATGAGATGCTATATTCCTATCAAATCCCGAGTCCCTGACCCAGCTTGTTTCTTACAACAACCAACAAGTACCTTTAAAAGTTGTCCTCTGTTTTGCAATCCTAACATCACCAACATAACCTCAGGAAAAAAAAAAAAAAAATCACCATTACGCAATCGCCATT
This sequence comes from Liquidambar formosana, assembly GCA_039720395.1. Classification (NCBI taxonomy): domain Eukaryota; kingdom Viridiplantae; phylum Streptophyta; class Magnoliopsida; order Saxifragales; family Altingiaceae; genus Liquidambar; species Liquidambar formosana. The sequence goes on from CM077834.1 coordinate 26,663,214, forward strand.
TCATACAGTATCGGACTCCATCTAGTTATCATACAACCTACAAATCTTGTTACGTGCTTGCTAACATGTCATCACTTCTCATCAAAGCAGAAAAGCGCAAATTGCAATTGATTGAGATATCAGCTATTCACTACCTTAATATGTCATTATCGAAAACCACTCCATCATCAAGACCCACTTACAAAACTCACGCAAAGAAATAAAAATAAAAACTAAAATTCCCAGATTGAATTATATGAAAAACACCATCCTAACCGCTTATACTGGCCTTATTCTCATTTTACAGTACAAGTCTAGAAACATGAAAGCATATGGGTCATCAATCTAGAACATACCCATATCAATACAGTGCCAAAAAAGACCAATTCATCAGTGTAATCCATAGTTGGACAACTGATAAAAGTTCAGCAAGAACGTCAGCCAATCCAACGTATATTATCATTCAATCGGCAAATCAATCCAACTACTGCAATTCTAAAAAAAAAACAGATATTTATGATTCAAAAAATGATATCATACGACATAAGGAACCACATTATTCATTCTATCATCAAAAACCATCAATACAGCAACGGAGCATCATTCAAGTTTACGTGAATGGGTAAAAAAGATTTTCAATATCTCATCATAACCCATGGGAGAGGATTGGAATGAAATTAAGGAAAAGTGCAATAAAACCCTCTTCCTAAGGAGAGGGGAGGAGGACTTACCAGAACAGGTGACGCAGGGACTTTCAGGTGGACGAAAACCCTAGGATGGGGGCATTTCGGAATTAGGGCAAAAAGGAGTGAATGATCGTAGAAAAGGGGGCAAAGCTCATGGTCGAAAAAGAAGTAAAGAAATTTGGGCGAGGGTTGGAACAGAGAAAAAGTTTAGAAATGGGACTATTTTGGAATTTGAGGGAGTTAAGAAATGGATCAAAGGAGAGATATGCTAAGTTGGCAGGTGGGTGCAGCTCTTGACGCTGGACGAGACCTTGATGTTGGCCACGTGCCGTGGTGTGTTTGGATGAGAAATTTACAAAAAAGATTGGAGTTGAAATAGGATTTTAACCTCATTTGCTGCTATTGCTGTCACTATAATTTGACATTAAAATTCCATTTTAACCTAAATCCCTTTAAAAAACTCTTTCATCCATGTGTACTAAAAATAAGTAATTGTTTCACAGAGTTGAATTATTGTTCAAATGATCACCTCTCTCACTAATGAATTTGGACCCTCATAAGTTCCTCCAACGGCGGTTCACTTACATGCTATAATTTCTTAGAATAGAACAAAATTACAAGCTTGAAACTTAGAGTTAGAGGTGAGCCATTCAAAAGAAGTGCCAAAAATAATTTTGACTAGTGCTATTTTTCTTAATTAAATTGTTTTTTTTTTAATAACAATTATCTCAAATATCTCACTTAAGATGACATCTAAACTCATGTGACACCCATATGAATCCCACTTTGTGGGAAGGTGGGGAAAGATTTTTGAAAAGGAAAAAAGAAATAGTTGTATTTTCGGATGATTTTTAATAGGGTGTTGCTAGGTAAACCGGATGAATTTATCAGAATCATCTATCAATTGAAAGGAAATGCACATTTTAGAATAAAAGAGACATGTTCTTCTCATAAATTACCATTCTTGGGCCTCCTCATCCGGTAAATCAAACCGATCAATGCAACTAATAGAATATCATTTCTCTTTCTAGTATGATTCACAGAGTTGCGAGCCATCACGTTTGGTTGTAATTTAGGAAAGAATTTTAATGCCACTCATGTGTGTATAAAAACATATTCGATGGTAAATTTTAATTTGCAAGCACGAGACTCATATTCAACAGCACGTGACAGTTATTGAACCAGCCTAAAGATATATATTAACTGATATAGAGCTTGTTCTCATCTCTTTTTGCTATCGGCCTATGGTGAAGCTATCAGAGTAGCATGCTTTTTGACTTCCATGTAGAGAACGATCAACTCTTCTAACTTCATATCAAATGTTGTCTCTACTTATTTACCAAAGTCTTGTATAATGGCTATGTCGGTGTTACTACTCCCCATTATTGTATATAGTTAAGTTCTTTTCTGCACGTGAATATTTTTAAATAATATTAGTTATATAAAATAATAAATATATAAAGATTTTATATTTTTTTTATAAAAGATAAAGTTTAAAATTCAAAAGTACATATATATATATATATATATATATATTTTTTTTTAAGAATTTGAGTAAGAATTTAACTTTAATTTGTTAAAGTTTGAATTAAAATCTGACTTTTATCTGTTACCAAATGATAAGAACGTTTACTATGTGTTTTAATTAAAAGAATGGTAGATATGTATATTTCTTTTTAAATAAGAGTATTTTGGTCGTTCAAAAGTTTTTAGGAGATTCAGCTTTTTATAGATATAGATATATAGATATATTAATACATCAGTTATTTGATTGAATACATGATGAGATTGATGTCACCTAATATAGGTTGCATCGGATGTATCTTATAATAAAATGACTAAATTACACATGACTATCTTTTGTTGAAAAAGAAATGACTTTTTTTTATTTCTTCTTGAAAAAATGGGTATGATCCAACCTAATGGGCTTGGACCCATGCTGATTCCAATAGGAGCCATAAGCTGCGTTTATGCAGGTCTAATGAATTGTGACCCATCCACTATGGCTCAATAGAGAAACGAGATTGACACCATTACTCCAAGTAACTGCATCCTTTAATTACCCCTTTTGCTGGGCGAGCCCAGTCGACTAGGTGCATGTAATGGCATGCCACGTAGGCCTGTCATGATATCAATTTTATTGTACAGCGGTAGTAGGGTACAATAAAATTTACTTAAATAGAGAGGGGATAAATTTGGAGGTGGCAACAGTAGGGATGACTAGTTTCAAGAATTGAATACTTTTTGGTATAGGTGAGTGATAGATAGTACAAGGATTTTGGATTCGGTGCTAAAATGAAAAAACTCAAAATCATAGGGAGATAGAAAAAAAATTAATCACCGCCTCGTGTTCAATGGATGAGATTTTAGATGGTTGAGATTAAAAATTACCATTAAGGTTATTTAAGTAATATGTTCTTTTTTTTAAAAAAAAAATTTAACCATCTAAAATCCCATCCAACAGTCAAGATGATTGGGCATGGTGCTGAGTTCGTACAACTTAATCCCAAATCCAAACTCTAGTACAAGTGATAGATTATCGGAAGCGTAGATAGTGGCAGAGTCTGGAATTTGATTGAAAAATGTTTAAATTTTGGTTGATTTTTAGAATTTATCAAAATACTAAAAAAATTAATTGATCGATCATAACTTTTTGCAATTTTAGGTGATGGCAGAGTTTGAGTGTTGGTTGTTATGAAGTCAATGAAAGTGGATGATGGCGGTGGTGATGGTAATTGATGAGGATTTATTCAACAAAAGACCAGCACATCAGTGTGACGTATATGCATGGTGTACCAAACTAATAAAATCATCTAATATAAGTAATGCAGTTTGTAGTCAATCCATTTTTAAAACATATATCTAACTAAAAAAAATCTAGATATTAAAAATTCTAACTACTGCTAAAAATGTTCGTCGACGTGATTTTATTATCGACACACTACATCAAATTGAATATGTGCTTTGAAAGAGTTCAATTCCCACTTCACAGAATCACAGTGCACTCACTAGCACTTACCTACTCATGTCATGCACAATAACAGTGAATTGTTGGTCGACAACTGTCAACGGCTCATAGTGGCCCTTAGAGATAATTCATGACTCCTCCCTTTATGATGTACCAAACTAATAAAATCTAATGCTAAAAATGCCATGTTAAGGCTAGAGTAGAAAGCAAAAACCTATAAAGGACCCAAGCTCATATGGTCATATAGAGAAAAACTTGTATCTAACTGTGATACAGTTGATGTGGTGTTACAATCTAATAAAGATAGAGTAAATGAGATTGTCAAAGTATTTTTTGATTTCACAATTCCACTTCAATTTGCTCTCATAAGATCACATGATCATGTGATTGTGTCGCAATTATATATAAGTTTCTCTTAGCCATGTGGGCCGTTCGGAGGGGAAACTCATTTGGGGATCTCATAAAACAGGTTGAGAAGTGTGAAGCCTCTCTTTTTTCTTGTTTATCCAAAGCTTAGGAAACTTGTAACTAACCAATGGCACCTATGCATGTGACTTCCACACGGCATGACTTGGTCTATACGCCAGTTCGACTTTACTCCAAATACCTAATCACCTAAAACACCTGGGTCCCACTTCCCACTCACGGAAATCTAGTGAATGTTATTTTGCTCTTATGCCCTTGTACTTGTCTAATATTTCTCTTTATCCCACATTTTGTTCTTCGGTTTTTTTGGTACCTCTCTCTCTTACTTTTTGGTCCGTGATGCTTACTTCTCTTTTCCAGTCTACGGATGTCTTTCTCAGGTGTAACCTAAATCTTCCTCGTATCATTTTCAAGGCATCCACATCTTGATAGGGTTATTGGAAAGGGTGGGATGCACTTAGGGTTTGATGTTGTGCACAGCACATTAGGTGGGTAGGGTACATCTAAGAAATGATATGTGACGTTGTGCAGTCTTAGATGTGCACCACACCATGTTGTGCATAGCATTGAATCCAAATTCGAGTGGGATGATGTTGGGTTGCGACGTGGGGTTTCCATCCAGAGTAAAAATTTGGTCCAAGATAATATAAAGGAATTATTAATTTCTAAGTAGGCTAACAATATCCAATATCTAGTTTTGCCAATCCATTTGACCTAGCTAGGATCCCAATAACGTAACGTAAGAAGTTTAATCAACCATACCTATAGGGAAATTATTTTTTTATAATTACTAATCTTGATAAGAAAGCCAATAAAAGCCGACATACCCATTGTCTAAAAATTTTTCTAAAACATTATGGCCAAAATTTCGGTTAATACCAGTGGTAGGAACTCATGATGCAAAAGCTCTCTCATACACAATTCACATGTCATTTTTTCATTGTTATTACTGTAATATAAATATATATATTCACACACATACGGTAATGATCCTATCAGCACGTGCTGATATAGGCTTATATTAGTATAGCTAGAGGTTTACAATTGCCGATTACAAACTTATAATTGATTGATTATAAACTAACTACAAATGAACAATTATCCATTTGTAGTCAGTCAATTGTAAATTTGTAATCAGTAAATTGTAGGTATCAACACATGTTGATAGGATCATTACCATGTATATATATATATATATATATATATATGAAAAATGAAAATGGCATGAAAAACACGTGTTGAAAGTCCAATGTACTTAATTATAAATCAACCGAGAATGAGTATACTGTAATAAGGTTGTAATACTGTTAACTGTGATTTGTGAGTAACTAAACATGTACGATTCATTATTAAGTCCAAATCGAAAGTCATTGCGGCTAGGTGATCTAAAAATTAAATTAACCCTAACTAAGTAGCTAAGATCAATGTGGGAAAGGTTGGTGCCTATAAACGATTGGTTTAGAACCTTCCTAGTTCATAATCTAGGCCTCCGAATTTGGAATTTTTTATTCAGACTTGTTTTTCCATAATAGAGTCAAAATAAATATTATTAACAAACAAACCCTTTTTGGAATTAAGAATTGCATGCACATGTTGCATAAAACCCTAATTCTCCATGTTATCAAATATGAATTAATCCTTACGTTCCAAAGGACATCGATTTAAAATCCCTAGATAGGGTCACCAAATACCTACAAAATAAGGATGAATTGAAGGGACGACTTGTGAGTCAATGAGTAGGATAGAATTAATATTTTCAACATATTCAATAAATGGGCGAGGTCTTTTTTTTTTCTATTTTTTTAAAAAAATTTTATAGTCAATAAATGGACGAGGTCAATGTGTGGGCCATATACATAATGGTAATAGTGTAATACCCCCTTCATCTTGATCAAAGCCAACCAAACTCTTTACCACTCATAAACCATTTTAACTCTATTAAACTTCTACGGTCATTAAATTTTCATAGCAAATGTGTCCAAATCATAACACTATAACTTTCATTCATATTATTACCAATCAATGTCATCCTTTTACCTTAATTTTAAAGATGACTTCACCATTATGTACCAATCACGAAACATGAAAACCATAACCCTCTTAATCATAAAACTCTATCCTACAGCAAATTACCCACCCCCCCCCCCCCCCCCAATCATTAAGAGGGTTATTAATCCTTTTACCTCTTAAATAGTCCAATAATAAGAAAAGAATATGTGTTCATATTTTCCAAAAAGGTAAGAGCATCTCCAACTAGCTCTTCATTTTAGATTTTTAGTTAAAATAGATAGTAAGAGCATCTCTAACATTCTTTTTACAAAACTCTCCAAATTAGAAAATCCCTATGAAGCTCTTTACATTAAGGAAGCCCTCTTAAAACTCACTTAGTTAAAGTAGAGAAAAATATAATCCTATTAAGAAAAAATAAAAAGCCATCTTAAAAAAGCTCTCTTAGAATCCTCACTTGAATAGAGAGCTCTCATTTTAGAGTCCTCTTGGATCCCTTAGTTAAATATACTTTTAGGTTTCCCAAGTAGAGAAAAAATGTAATCTCGAGTGGTAGCTTAGTTAGTTATGGTACTTACATTTCAAGAAGCAAAATGTACTCGTTGCAAATCTTTGTACTCTTAAAGGACTAGTCACCCACCTATGTTCTCTCGATTGATTATATATTCAAATGAGCATGTCTTTACTTGAGACTAGAGGATAATCAGATAATCAGACCAAAAATCTAGACACGTCAATGCGTAACCCAAAAAACAATCTATAATATAACTTAGAACATGTGGAGCAATACCAACTCATGCCACCAGTAACTGTTGTGACTTAGTGGTGATGCTTGGGTGGGCAGATGTTTAGATAGTATGAGGTTGAAGGGTTTCTTCTCCTTAGATATAAGCACAATACAAGTCATGCCCTTTCCAAAATACCAAAATTAAAGGGGCATCAAAACAAAAACCTCTCCACAAATAAAAAATATAAAATATAAAAGGTTTACTACTGTTCATACATAACAAAAAGATTCGAATCTTCCTATCAGAACATTCCAAAACAAGATGCGCATCTGACGGCTATAAAATTCGTAAATTCCTGGCACCCAATCAAAATTCCTGCATAATTCGCAAGCACCTCGCAGGCTCGCAGCTTGCAGCTCGCACCATAACACAGGCACACAGCACGTTTCGCCAGCTCGGACTCTCCTCAAATACATACAGGTTACAACATATCTCCCCTCTGCCCCCACCACCACCACATTGCCTCTCCTTCCTTCCTCAACCCCTGTTTCGCTCTCTAGACTCTCTCTCCACACATCTCTCCCTCACCAGAGGGAGAAGAGGTATTCAGCCGGAGACAGGGTGTCGTCGTACCGCAAATGACGATGTCGGTGGCGTTGCCGAGGAAGTCGATCACGGAGACGGTGTTGGGGAAGGTTGGAGGGATTTATTATGGGAGCAGCTACAACAACAACAACCACCAGAAGAAAAGGGGTCGTTCGAATCACGAGAGTATTGATGATGACGATGAAGGTGATGGGTCGACGACGATGGAGCTTATGCAACTAGGAGCGGAGAGGACCAAGACTGTGTTGATCTTGATGAGTGATACGGGTGGGGGGCATCGAGCTTCGGCCGAGGCGATTCGGGATGCGTTTCAATTGGAATACGGGGATGAATATAGGGTAATCTCCGTTGAATCTCTTTTCTGGGTTTTCATGGGTTCTGTTCAATTTAGCTTCTTCTTCTTCATTTTTCTTTTGGTTGCTTCATTTTTGTTTGAATCTCTTGTGGGTTTTCATGGGCTGTGTTCAATTTAGCATTTTTGGGTGCTCCATCTTTGTTTGTATCTCTTATGAGTTTTCATGGTTTGTTTTCAATATACGGAGTAGTTTATTTATTTATTTATTTTTTTTGGGTGGGGGGTTAACATATGTGTATGTGTATTTACTGAATTTAAGCACAAATTTTCTGAAATAAGCAGATTCCCTGAAATCATTCTCGTTTGTTCTTCGGTGCTCCATTTCTGTATGATTTTGATTTTCTAGTTAACACTTAGCGTTTGTGATACATATTGAGTTTAAGCGAATTCTCTGAAATCAGTAAATGCCCTCCAATCATAGTCATTTGTTCTTCTAGGAATTTCTTTTCTTTTTTTCCTTTTTGGTCTGTTTGTATGGGAGAGGTGATGGTGGTATGATTTCGTTGTATAAATGCATAAAAATATATATTGAGTTTGAGCAACTTCTTGTTTTCTGTTCTCTCTCTCTCTCTCTCTCTCTCTCTTGATGACATGGGTCTTCCTACTTTTTCAATTTTAAGCCTTTTTCCATGTTCATATCAATGATCACTTGAGCTCTTTTATCTTTCAATATCTTTCCAGTTACATTCGAAGTCCTTGTGGTTGTATCTCAATGAATTCGTCCATGATATCATCAATCTTTATGTCTTTCTAAAAGAAAAAGAAGAGAGATGATTGTCTCATATTGTTTCGACTTTCGAGAATACATAACTTATTATGAATTTTTCCTGATGTTATGGCTTTTCCTGGTTCCTTTTAATTTGGGTAGTGAGGAAAAAATCACTTTTTTTTCCCTTGAATTAATCCTTTGTAATATTAATGATTTTGGGGTTTGATTGATGCATACAATATGCAATTCCAAATTTTAATTTTAGGAATCTGCTTCATGGAACCATATATCATGTGCTTTGGTGGGTCAAACTAGACATCCATCCCTGTGATTGTCTTTTCTCACATGTGGTGTCTTCTGATTTCAGATTATTGTGAAGGATGTTTGGAAAGAGTACACCGGCTGGCCGTTGAACGACATGGAGAGATCATACAAGTTCATGGTGAAACATGTACAGCTTTGGAAGGTTGCGTTTCACAGTACTTCACCCCGATGGATACACTCTTTCTATCTTGCTGCCATCGCCGCCTTCTATGCCAAGTATCTTATTCTCTATTCCTGTTAAAACTCTTCACTGTTTGTCTAACTTCTAGATATTTTTGTAGTCATTTTTAACAATTTCTATATTATATCTTTTGATACTAAAGTTTGGTGACCAAAATGAAATTAATCATATTATTAAATATAGGAGTAAATAATAATGAATTAAGGATTATTTAACTTCTTGTAAAAAAAGAAACAGAGAAAAAAGAAGAAGAAGAAATATTCTTTTACCACTTCCACAGTTCCACCGATTCCTTTGGTTTTGTTCTTTTCTTTTAAAAAATGATCCTCTGTCTCCCACTTATTTCATAAACCATTGTTAAAAGTTAAAAATGATTGCAAAAGATGGTTGTTTTCATTTTACGCGTAAATGAATCATATCTTGCACTAGAAAGTTGATTGGATTTTATTAACGCGTTAAAAAAGAAGCGATTTTATCAATATATTATCTATCTTGTGGGGTTTTCTGACCTGTATCACTTTATGACTGAAGGGAGGTTGAGGCTGGTTTGATGGAGTACAAGCCGGACATTATCATTAGTGTCCATCCTCTTATGCAACATATTCCTTTATGGGTTCTTAAATGGCAAGGTCTACAAAAGAAAGTAATTTTTGTTACAGTCATCACAGACCTCAATTCCTGCCATCCCACATGGTTAGTTAATAAACCCATTTGGAAATTTTATTTATCATCTATGCTAAAATTTTAACATTAAAAATGTATCCAGGTTTCACCCAGGGGTCAACAGATGCTACTGCCCCTCACAGGAGGTAGCAAAAAGAGCTTTAGTAGATGGCCTAGAAGAGTCACAAGTCCGTGTTTTTGGCTTACCCATCCGGCCGTCTTTTGCCCGTGCAGTTCTCTCCAAGGTGGGTGTTTGAGATAACTCGTTCATGGTCTGTTCAGTTGTCCTGTTTGATCCATTGTAATTTACATAGTATTGAAAGTACAGATCCATCTTCTTGCATGGGACCAATTAAAAAACTTAGAATCATCACCATAATTGATTTTATAGAATTCATTTTAAAGTGAAATGCCTTTGTTTTTTCACTTTTCACTCTCATTTGGCTGAATTAAAGCATATATATATATATATTGCTTTTGTTGAATGAAATTTTTATTTTTGTTCCGTTTGTTTGCGTTTTTCTTAGGACGAACTAAGAGAAGAGCTTGAGATGGACCCTAATTTGCCTGCAGTTTTGCTGATGGGAGGTGCTGAAGGGATGGGTCCTGTGAAGAAAACTGCAATAGCTCTTGGTGATTCTCTTTTTGATGAAGAACTTGGGAAACCTATTGGCCAATTAATCATCATATGTGGCCGCAATAAAGTCCTAGTCTCCTCCCTCGAATCAGTTGAATGGAAGATCCCAGTTAAGGTAATTATATTTGCTTCCTTTGACAATTTTTAATAGTAAGACACTAGTTTACACGAGTCAAATGTACATTCATTGGTTGGCATCCATTTTATTTTTCTTCACTTCTCTTTGTTGTAGATTAGAGGATTTGAGACCCAGATGGAGAAATGGATGGGAGCTTGTGACTGCATTATTACAAAGGTATGTTAAGAAGTTCTTGTCTTTGTATTCCCTTCTATACTATTCCCACCAAGGGTTATAAAGCATCACAAACTGATGGCCTTACATGGGTTTTTGGTTTCCATTAGGCTGGACCTGGTACAATTGCAGAGGCATTGATCAGGGGGCTTCCTATTATCCTCAACGACTACATTCCTGGACAAGTTAGTGAAAATGGACTCTGATTTCCTCTGATCTCGTTTAGTACTTTGCCTTTTCTTGGATGACACATTTGATTGCAGTTTTAGATTTATTATTAACCTTTTACCCTTCATTTGGTAAACCCAGGAAAAGGGCAATGTGCCTTACGTAGTAGACAATGGGGCTGGTGTCTTCACCAGAAGTGCCAGTGAAACAGCAAAGCTTGTTGCTGAATGGTTCAGCACCAAAACAGAAGAACTCAAGAGAATGTCAGAGAATTCGCTTAAACTAGCACAACCAGAGGCTGTGTTTGACATAGTAAAAGACATTCATGAGCTCGCCTGCCAACGTGGGCCACTAGCCAATATCCCCTATATGTTGACATCATCATTCACAAGCATAATCTAGTCAATCTCATCCGTATCCTTATGCATGACCAAGGTTTGTCCTATTAGAATGCCATGTACAGCTAGCTTTGATAATATCATTCTTTGGCCTCAAAGGCTTAGTGCCGAATATAAGTCAACTTGGCAAGATTTTATGTATGGAAGGCTTGAGATTTTTTGTTTTTGTTTTAGGTCTTTGAGGAGGAGGTAATGGTGTGAGATATGGTATGTTGTATTCTTATGTTGCAATATGAAGTTGCTTCCCCCTCAATAACATTAGTTCGTTTTTGGTGTTGGCAAATTGCCAAGGTTAGAGATAGTTTCTTCCCCACAATGACTCTTCTTAAAGCAATAAAAATAAAGATTGCTTGTGTTAAATGATCTTTCGGTAAAACCTTGCTTCGAAGCAAAAAGGAGTAAGTTCATAAACATGTAGGGTGCAATCCACAGGTTCAAGAACACAAAGCTGGGAACGTATTAGAGGTAGTTTAAAAGGGAAGCAGTCAAGTAATGTCTTCCATTTTTGCTTCTATGTTCTGTGCTGACGCACACCGATCTAAGACATTTGGGCAAGTAATTGAAACTGTAAAATATGTTTTAATTTAGCAAACTTTGCACCACACGCAGGTCTCACCAACTGATGGGTCATAATCTTATCTACGAGATTGACCACCCATTCAATATTATAGTCCAATAAAGAATTTAAAGATGTTCGCCAAATGACCTAGGAATGGCGACACGCTGTTGATCGGTTGTTGTACTTTGTAGTACTTGAGGAATGTTAGTTTTGACTCTCTTGGCAGCCTGTGGAATGTTAGTTCTTGACTCTTCAAAAACTCTAAAAGAGGAGGGTTATTGCAACCCCTCAACATTATTTGTAAACCCAATATCTTTTTACTTTTCGAGATTTTATGAAACATATGAAAGGGTTTTATGAAAGCTGGCTGTTTAGTCAAGTAGAAAACGTTATTTTGAATAATTTTGTAAAGAAAACTTTTTTCAAAATTTGTCGATTAAAAGTATTTTTTGACCATTTATAATTTATATTTCAAATTTACAGAAACGAAATTATAAATGAGCAAAAAGTCTACTTAAACGATAGATTTTTAAAAAAAAATTTTAACAAATTTGTTCACAATGATGTTTTTTTAGAAGATTGTGCAATTAATTTTTATAAAAACTTTTTATATTTTTTATAAAATCTTAACAAATAAAAATAATTGGGATTTACAAATAAAATTTAGGGGTTGCAATAGCCCCCTCCCTCTGAAAATGCTACAAAGTAGGATGTCATGCTTGGAGGAAGCCCAAAGTTTGATAAGACGTGGCCATGCAAATTGGAGTTGAGTTTTTGACTAGGAAGCTTTTTGGTTTAAGGATGAGCAGCCAAGCTGCGTTTCGTGGTTGTGGGTGTAGTGATACTGATATGGGGACCTGGCATGTTGCTTCGAACTTGCCTTATGGTGCCGAATGGGACAAGTGTAAGTCATGTGGCATGACAGAACCACCTGAGGTCCCTTTCAAATGATCATGATGAATATCATAGTCAAGCCATGTCACATGGGACGGCTCTGACAAGTCATAAATCAGTCATAATTATTTAGGGATAAATTACATTAAGACCCCTCTAAAATCTGATAATTACAAATAGATCCCCTCACGTTTTTGAAATTACATTAAGACCTCCTTCCTCTAAGTTCCATCCATTAATCCGTTAAATCACTTTCAATTTTTTTCAAAATGCCCTAATTACCCTTATTGGATGACAACTTCCATGTTAAATGCATATAACTCATCAGTCCAACATATTCATCCAGTATATTTGATTGATTTATTTATTTATTGATAAACAACTAAAAGATTATATATATATATATATATATAAAAGAAAAATGCCAAAAAACTTAAATTTTTGTCCAACTGATGTGGTAGCCATCAGATTTGCTCATTAGAAACAATTATCTATTTAATTGATGTGTAAAAAAAAAAAAAAAAATTGATTTGCCAAGTTGCCATCTCATTTGCCACTTCTATACGTGCATCTCCATTGTAATAATTCTTTTATTTATTTCTATATATGAGTAACGCTACATACCTTTTTTTTTTTCTTTTTACTCAAATCTACTTACTCAAATGAGGTAGCAACTTAGCAAATCAATTTTTTTATTTTTTTATTTTGCAAGTCAATTAAAAATTTAATTAAATAAATAATTGTTTCTAAAGAGCAAATTTGACAGCTGCCACATCAGTTGGACAGAAAATTTAAATTTTTATTCAAATTTTTTTTTTAGTTGTTTATCAATAATAATTAAAAAATTCAAAAGTATTGGATGAATTATTTGACTGGTGAGTTATATGCATTTAACATGGAAGTTATCATCTACTAAGAGTGGTTAGAGTATTTTGAAAAAATTTGAATATGATTTAACGGATTAATGGACGGAAGTTAGAAGGAGGGGTCTCTTTGTAGTTTATTTTGTAAAGTAAGGGGTGTCAGTGTAATTTTAAAAATGTGAAAGGATATATTTGTAATAGCAAGATTTTAGAGGGGTCTTATTGTAATTTACCCAATTAATCTGGCTGGCTAGCCAATCGTCATTTAAAAAATGAGTAATGTATATTGCTCAAATATTTTGCCTCAATCCCTTTACCAAATGACGTGGTGGTTCTGTTAACAAAAAAAATTCATCAAACGATAATTATCAATTATCATAATAGCAGGGTTTGGGGGATTTTTATTTTTTATTTTTTATTTGTTTATGATAACGAATGAACTCTATAGACAAAATTCAGGTTTATGTAACACCTCACAACCAATGTAGTATTATTATTATTATTATTATTTATTTATTTATTTATTTTTGTTTGACGGTCAGGATCCGAGTCAACTTGCGTGCATCTCGACTAAATCATTCTCTGAACGATCTTAAGGGCATTTCTCCCAAATGAATTAATTTCTAAAATGGTCTCTAAAAAAATTGAACTCAGGTTGATAGAATAGAAATACTCTCCTCCTACCAACTAGACTGACTCCCTTGGATCAACCTATATAGTTTGGGAACAACGAAATCTCGTGTGAATGATCCCAAAGGGTTTAGCAAGTGTTAAACTCAAAATCTCTATTTCTTAAGGGTCTCTTGCCAACTAAGCTACCGCTGGAAGTTGCAGTAAGCTAATATCGTTTTAATCAAAACACAACTGAGCTACTCAACCCAAGGCTTCACCATAAATTTGACATTTTTTTTCCTCTCACAATAAATTTCAACGAGTTTTTGTTTGCCAAACCACTTTTAAAAACTATTAGCCAATTAATATAATGAAGAAGAGATGCAAACTAGGCCAGTCTAACTTGATTCAAGTAGATAACAGAGATCAGCATATAAATTAGTCTCCATTTCTTTTAAAATCATCCCATAAACAGAAAATTTGAAAGCACTAATATCTGTTTGTGACGTTTTAGTACAAATACAAACTAAAAATAATACCGTCTTTTTCCCTCTATTTCCTACACGGTTGTACCTCTCCCTTTACCTCTCTTTGTGAATTATTTTTTCAATATCCAACCGAATTACTCACCTGTTTTTAAAATTAATTAATGGGGTAAATAATGTAAGTTGTAATTACCAATTAAACCAAAAAAAATGCAAAATATAACCATCAACATGGTTCAAAATATGGCAAAAAAAAAAAACATCAAATCGGACATGTCATATGTTATTATTCCAAAAACTATAATTATAAGAAGAGGTTGAAGGTTCGAATTCTGGCCTATCTTCTTGTTGGGTCGGGTCCCTCATTAAGTGGAGCCCACCAACATCATTAAATAACAAAAAAACAAAAATAGAAAAGCTTGTTTTGGAAGCCAAATCTGGCAGATTGCAAAAGAAGCCTTTTAAGGCTTGTTTGGCTGTATCTGTGTGTGTGTGTTTTTTTGTTTTTTTTGGGCCGGGGGGGGGGGGACCGGCACTTTTTGCTTATATTTCTCTGTGACTTTTTGCTTATATTTCTCTGGAACTTCCTCAAGCTTTTGGTGAGAAAAAAAAGAAAGAGAGAAGACAACTCATTTTGACCGAAGATCCGAAAGGCCAAATCAAGTTTGATTTGGCTCAAATTTTAGGAGGTACAAACTATAACCCTATGGTCTTGAATTTTTCATTGGACATTCCAAAAGCATGTTTTGGAAATATTGTGTATACCATTTTGGTGAATTCGTTTTTTATTGAGTTTTGTTAAAACCCACCTAATAGGTGAAGATTATATCTTGTTGTTATCCTTGAGTTTGTACACTCTTGATGATTGTTGGTGCCACTAGTTTGGTTAGAGAAAAATACTTGTAATCCCATTATTTTTGACATAGTGAAAGAGTTAATTGGACTTCGGTCCTATGGTTTTTCCCTCCATATTGGAGGGTTTTCTACGTAAATTTGGTGTCTTGTGATTGCTATTTATTGTTGTTAATTTTCTGATTTTTATATTCTGATTATTATCTTGTGCAATCCCATCTTTTGATCACATATAGAGGAAAAAATTATAAATTTGCTTCCACAAATATTGTTGTTGTTTGCTGGATTTTTCCCAACACTTCAAAGAAGGAAAATAAAAAAACAAAGTTGAGAGGCTATCCTATGTATTCTCCGATGTTGTAGGACAAAGACTAAAGCGTGAGAAGAATAAGGTGGGAATAATGGAGCGAGTGTAAACAAAGCAAAAAATGAAAAATGAAAACCACTACTGGTTGTCTTATTCTTTTGTTCTTTTATGTTACATGTGAAGACAAAAGTGTCTTAGACGGCTTTCAAGTTCATAACACAGCCAAAATGCTCGGCTAGAAGGCTACTACTGGACAAGTGTAAGGCTCCAATGACTGTGCACCAATCAAAGTTTACTTTTTGATTGGCACTTGTTAAGTTTTCAAATTTAATTTTTTATTTAATTTATTTTTTTGCTAAAAAAAAAAAAATCTAAACCAATTCTCTTGTGATGTACAAATCATCTACAAACTCATGTATCCGGTGATAACAAACAAAAAGACTCGAGGTCAACATTATTTTATTTAGTATTAATATTGTTTTAGTTTTTCAAAAAAAAGGAAGAAGTAATTTGGAAGTTGGAATTTTGGGATTTCCAAACCATGTACTCCAATGAAAATGCCAAATTTATTAAACAAAGAAAAGAAGATGGTCAAAACAGTGGGATCCACAATAAACAAAGATGGTCCCAACAGCAATTTCCAAATTCAAAACACTGGGACCCATAATAAAAAATCAGGAAAAAAAATAAATAAATAAATAAAGCCCCAAAGTGGTATGGTATTTATGATATTTTGGATTTGGTGCTTAACTCAGCACCCCATTGAATTCATCAACAGTTGGAAGAAAATTGGAAAGTAAGTTTTTGTTCTTACAAAAGAGATTCATTCATGAAGCCTAGCAAAAAATAAATTTGTTTGCAAAAACACCCACTTGGTTGAGTCATCTAAAAAATTTTCCTTATAGTGCTAAAGAATTTGGAAAAGATGTTTAATTTGTTACTCTTCTTGATCAGAGATTGATTTCCTTTGTGGGTTTTCATTGTCAGTGATGGATAATGAATAGCGTAGGCAAGGCCATTAGAGGCATTGCTGAAACCAAAAATTTCGAAATGATGAACCAGAAATACCCACCGCATAATTGTAGCTATGTTTTGTTCTTTTGAAGACATTCATCATTCTCTTTTTAGTTAATGAACCCAATATTTTCATACGAAGTACATGATATTCAAGGATGATCGTTTGCCTTACCAAAAAGAGTTTTGGCATTTTTGTTTTTTTCTTTTGATAAGAGGTTAAGAACAAAAATTAACATCAAATTATTATTACAAGAATTTGAAACAAAAAACTCCTCTTCAAGAGAGGGAAAGGTGCCATTAGGCCAACATATATGCCATTGGCAAGAGTTGGGCTTTAATTGTGCACTTTGATGGCTATTTTAGAATTACTGGTCATCATGAAAATTACATGCATGTTGATAAAAAAAAGAGAAAAACAAAACAAAAAAAAAGTATCATCACATGCATTCTCAAACATCAAAAGCAGTTCATGACTTGAACAAGCACCATTTAAAACAGCCGAATGCCATGGGTAATATTGCAAAGTCCTATTTATCTCATTAAATTGCAGGAAATACTTGAAATACAGTCTAACTTTAAATTAGGGTAAATTACAGAAAACTATCCCTAAGTTTGGGGTGTGTTTTACTTTACTACCCTTAAGTTTAGAAAGAGTCAATTTGGTACCCAAGATTTTAGTTATGTTTCAATTGGGGTCCTACCATGATGAACCGTCTATTGACCAAACAGTAAACAGGTCAAACGATGTGCACGTGACCTTATTTGGTTATTTTATTTGTAAAAGTAAATTAATAATATTTGGGGAAAAAAATCCATTTGGAATTTATTTCTACTTGCTCTTTAATGGGAAAAGGCAGAAGACATTCTTGAACAATCAAGTGAAATAGGATTAGTTTCAAAATGAAGTCATTTGCATGAAGGGTAATAACATCATTTTACAGCTACCGTTAACGTCATTATTGATTTTGAGTCAACGAAAATCTTGGGTATCAAATTGACGCTTTTTAAATTTGAGGGTATCAAAGTGAAATGTACCCCAAACTTGAGGATAGTTTTTTGCAATTTACCTTTTAAATATTAAGCTTTGGTGGACCATTAATTCCAAGTCTTTACTTTCTACACCAGTGCTTTTATCTCCAGAGCTAGTACAAGCTTCTAGGAACCTCGATTAAAAGCTCTTCCCTCAATTAACTGTATACGTTCTCTTTTATATCTCCAAATGCCCTTGCTTCCAGCCTACAAGAAACATTATAGTGAGGTCATGTTCACAGTAAGCGAGAGAAGATGAAGGCATGTAGTACCGAAGTCTGACCGAAAAATCTTTGGATAATATCTATGTAAAGTGAATCAAATAATATGCTCTTTTGGACTGTTAATCTTGAGTTCTTTATGCTTCGTATTTCATGAAAATCAAAATTCCAAAAATTAATTTTCAAATTTGTAAACTATGAACTTTAGCAAGAGGCTCTGAAACCAACTGTTGGACTTTTATATTAAGGGAGGCTATTGCCACCACACAAAGTACACTAAGCCTCCCGTTTAATTTATATTTTTAAGGTTTTATGAAAAATATAAAAGGTTTTTACGAAAATTAACTGTGTTGCTCATTAGAAAACATCAGTTTGAACAACTTTGTAAGAGAAAGTTTTTCCAAAATCTATCATTTAAGTAGATTTTTTGGCCATTTACAATCTTTAATTGTTTCATTTTTATAAAATGTTTCACGAAAAATGGCCAAAAACTCCATTTAAATAATAGATTTTGGACAAACTTTTTTTTACAAAGTTGTTCAAAATGATGTTTTCTTGTAGATCGATTATGTAATTAGTTTTTGTAAAAACTTTCTATATTTTTCAAAAAACCTTAAAATTTATAAAATAAGTGGAGTGCTTAGAGTACTTTATGTGGTGGTAGTAGCCTAGCCCTAATACATAATATTCACTCATTTAAATTAAAAAATAAAAGGAAACCACCTAGGTCATATCCTGTCAAAACATCTGCTGGACATAAGGCTAGGGTTTCGAAACATATTTTGATAATAATCCTGCATTAATTAATTATATATATATATATATATATAGAATATGATAAAAATTATGATTAGGTTTGGACATGAGGGTTTAGAACCATATTCTGACAATAATCCTGCATTAAGAAAAAGTATTAGAATAGAATGTGATAAAAATTATGATTAGGTAACAGTTTTCTTATAATTTTTTTTTTCTGAAACAATATATTTCTGTCAAATGCAACCACCTTTCGGTCCTATTGACTACTTTGAGCTAAAAATAAATTGGTTTATAGTTCAATAATCAACCCTTGACCATGGTCCGTATGCCAGGTAGTCACATATATATTCACCCCCTCTAATTAGGGGAAATTTCATGGCATCCACCAAAATAAATAAATAAATAAATAAATAATAATGAGGGTATCATACCTTAAGTGATAATCGATAGGATTTTGATAACTTAGTCACGTTTTGTGATAAGTAGTCATATATGTCGTAATTCGTAACTCGGTCACATTGTGTGATAATTGGTCACATCTGTGATAACCAGTTATTACAAAATGTGATCCCGCTACCAAAGAGAGTGATCAATTATCACTCTTAATTAGACACGGTATCCCAATTTTTAAAATTTAAAATTTAAATTTTTTGTGGGTATCATCATAGTTGCATTCTCTTTTGTTGTGAATTATAAAGGAACTTCAATATTAATAATTCGAATTTAAGTACAATATTTCTTGACAGTGAGATTGATGCTCTGATTAGATTTTAAATTTATGGTTTTCTCATGGGGAACAACACCTAAACCTAAACCTAAACCTACACAAACTAGCAAAGAGTTAGTTGCCAACCAATTTGGGGGCATCAATGTTGAGGATTTGGCTGTGTTTCTTTCAGCTTCTTTTAAAGCTTTGCCTCATATAATTTTTTTTATTTTTTTTTAATAATATATACTCCCTAATTAAATAATACTGGCCAAACACCATGCTGGCCATGAGGCCTTTTCTTTATTTATTTTAATGAAAGCCATGAGGCTTTCGAACCATATTCTGACAATTTTCCTGCATATATATATATATATATATAATTTTAATTTTTTTTATATTTTTTTATGTTGGAATATATTTTATGGGGAGTTCGGGTATTAGCTGCTCCTCCCCATGTGAGTGAGATCTCCTCTGTGTTTACCATACTTTTTTAAATATGCAAATCCTTTCCCTTTCACAAAAAATGAAATATAAAAAAAATGATTAGGTAACCAAATTTCTTACAGAATATTTTGGTTACAGCCAAGTTTATTATGACACATGCAAATATAAGTAAATTTGTTCAATTTTCAATTAGAAAATTGCAATCTCAGTGCATATTTCATTATTATTGTTATGCACTGAGATTAGTAAGACTACATAGTAGCACTCTTAGATCTTTCTTTTTTAAAAAAATTTGGGTCCAATCTCTGAATGTTATTTGGTTTTTTTAAACAAGCCAGTTGATTGGTAAGACAAGCAGCATTCTTAGTTATTGTTATCATTTATTGTGATCTTAATATATAGAAGCAAATTTTAGTAATTATATTAGCAAGCAAAATTTGAGTTGGTAGGGTACTAGGAAAAAAAATTTGTAGGTACTTAGAAAATTTATTTTTGGTGTGTTTATATAAAAATATCGAATCCCATTTTAGAAGTTCTTAATTTGCTTAGGGCCCCCAAAAACTCAGGGGCAGCCTTAAGCCTCCTCATCTCTCATTCTTTTTGAACTTCTCTCTCAATGACATCGTTCACTTGAAAAATATTTTACTTTTTTGGTGGCTCTAATCCAAGTATTTTAAATTGAGACCTTCTTTTTAAATAAAAAAGAAAAAAGAAAAAAAGAAGACAAAATGTCAACAACGATGAGGACTAGATCTACTAATAGCATTTTCCCCCAAAAAATGTAAAATATCTCTTAGTAAATTAATCTCAAATTTGATTGTATTTAATTATATGACCTAAGTTAATTAAGGAATGAATAGCTTTATTTCCTTCTCTATACATATGGTTTCCGTATCACACTCTAAAATAATCATAATACAATCATTTAAATTGAGACTTCTTTATTTCCTTTTTTTTTTAGTTATTTTTTTTTCTCACAACAATGACAATTAAATTAGACTAATTGTCTAAAAGTTTGATTAATATTGAAAATATCATTAAATAATCAAATCAAGTTGAGTTTTATGGTATACCTTTATTTAAGAAGCAGTTTTTTTTTTTTGGTTGCTGGGGTCATAACGAGGCAGTTGATGGTAACATGCGAGGAACTTTATTTTCTTGTCTGTGCATTGCAGGACACACTTTGCGATATTTAGTTAAGTATCAAAATATACTCTGATCGAGACGGGGGATAGATCTATATGGAATATAAAATACAAGGGGCGGCAGACTGTTACCTATCCAAAAGAAGATAAAATAAAATAATAAATATCTTTTTTTTAAGGATAAAATAATATGAACACTTACTACCTTGTGGATACTATATCTTAAGTGGTAAATGATCAAATTTTATGATAATTTTAGGTCACATTTGTGATAAGTGGTCACATTTTGTGATAATCAAGCCTAGTAGGAACAATATAGGAGATACCATATTAAGTTTTTAATTTAAAAACCTAAGTTATTAGATAAAGGATTCAAACAATTATGTGAAATTATGTCAAACTCAATATTTGAGTTATGTGCTATGTAAGACTTTTACTACTGGTTAGTCTTTTATTTTTTTTCTTAAAAAAAAAAAAAACATATTTTAAGTAGATGTGTTAGAACGAAGATCCTCTCTCCCCTTCGGTCTCTTCTATGCCCCTTTTCATGTAACTCTGTACGATTGGACCATGTTAACATCATAAATATTACATCGAGACCTATCAATAAGAAATCTTACTTGGTGTGTTTTATCTTAAAAAAAATAAACTCATTTAAATGGTTTTGACTTTTGATTGAAATTATATTTTTTTCCTATGAGACATTATCAAAGTCTTATTGCCGTTGAAATAACTTGATTAAAATCGAATTAATTGAACTGCTATGAACATTCAATAGAGCTGTTTTTTTAAGGATATAATGTATTTAGTAGGACCTACGATTGATTGGTCCCAATTATATTATGATGATGATGGGGCTCAATTATATGAAGGTTGCCTAAAAGGGGTATAGGATCTCCGTCCGATGTGTTGACATAACAACAGTGCCATAGTCTATGAAAAAATTTAATAACTATTCTTTCTCAAACCAAGAGGAATAGTTTTTCCCATGTATTCTTTTTCATTTTATTTTCACTTCTTACCAAACATTGGAATAGAATGACCATTCTCGTTCCATTCCCTAAAACCAAATGCAGCCTAATTTCTTACATGCCACTCCTAGTACCCTTGGCTACCCCATATTTGACAAGCTTACGACCCAACATTTTGTCACCAAAACCCTTGGAAAGTTTGTTGAGAGTTGAAGACTTATAGAAGGTTAAACTATCTATGGTTGAT
The DNA here is from genome assembly GCA_039720395.1 of Liquidambar formosana. NCBI lineage: Eukaryota > Viridiplantae > Streptophyta > Magnoliopsida > Saxifragales > Altingiaceae > Liquidambar > Liquidambar formosana. The sequence continues at coordinate 26,685,455 of CM077834.1, forward strand.
TGAAACTTTGAAAAGTAAGTATAATCTTTTTTTTTTTTTTTTTTTTTCTGAGAAAACAAAAGTAAGTATAATCTTAAAAGAGTGTAATTAGCTAATAAAAAAGTGCCTAGCTAATCTCTTGCCATCCCAACAAGAACCATAGAAAGTTCGCTGTAGGGTAATATAATATTAGAGTCCAAAGTTTGAATGGAAAGTGGCATTTTCAGTTGTTGGGACCTTAAGGCCTTATATCAGTTGTTCTTTCTATATAGATAGTTACATATCAAACAGGAAACAAGTACATCCTTAGTCCTATATATAGTCATATCCATTTTGGCAAAACCAACAGGTATGGCACTAGGAGCAGCACCTGGGGTGGACCGGTGTGGTCAACAAAACTTGTGCAAAAATTTCATCAGCTGCACAATTTCAATGATTTTTCGCCGCATACTTGTTCTATCGGTTTTTTTAGGAATTGCCATGTCGCAGACTAGCGTCAAGACCCTACCAGGTTACAGCGGCGAACTCCCCTTCACCCTTGAAACTGGGTATCTTCTTCTTCTTCGCCAGTCTTCTTTTTTTTAACATGACAATATGTCATTGCATTTTTTTTATATAAAACAGTAGATATTTTCTTTCCACTCTCATCATTTTTGTATGGCCTTGATTTGTCAGTCATTGCGAATGATTTTTTATTTTTATTTTATTTAAGTTGTTACCATGCTGTATCGGGCTCCGTTCATTTGCGTAGGAAGAAAACAATAGAAAGTTTTTGTACACAATGTATATATAGATACGGTAGCTAACGACTTCGATAATGGAGTTGTGAATGCAGATACATTGGTGTAGGAGATTCGGAAGACGTGCAGCTGTTTTACTATTTTGTTGAGTCACAGAGGACACCATCAGAGGACCCTCTCATGGTTTGGTTCACAGGAGGCCCTGGTTGTTCAACTATCTTGTCATTCTTTTACGAAAGTGGTAAATTTTCTTAACTGTATATTGCATTTGTTCTTCAATGCATTTCATATATAGTATTGCCATGAGCCCATGAGCCCATCCAAAATGCAAATGAAAGCAGTAGGGCCAAATCCATATATTATTGCCCCTTAAGAGTACTGCAATATAACTTCAAGGGTTAATTAGCTCAGTTGCTTTCTATACCTTTGCCTAATCAAGAAGCAGAATATATACATTGGTTTTAACTACTTGTACTTCCGAGAGGCTAGCTAGCTATCCAATCGGGTTCTTTTGACTCTTTACGTGCACAAATGAGCGATAGCCTGTTTGAGACAAAGGAATAGTCAGACTAAAGGTCTAGACATTCGGATGATAGAACAAAAGAACAAAAACAAAAACAAAAAATGATGCAATATATGTATTTGGAAGCTCATGGAGTATCTCTTGAAATAGTAAAAAGTAATGTTGAATGTCCAATACCATGCTCTTGGTGATCATTTTTTGTATGTACAGGGTACAATAGTAAAATAATGTATGTACAATCTCATAGTGCTAGGTTGTTTGGCATTTTTCCATTTTATAAAAACTTCAAGAGGGAGAAAAAGAGGGAGAGGCTAGGGAATTTAATTGTTTCCTATTCATCTTTGAATTGATTGTGTTTTTCTTCCCCTTGATTACTATTCCTTCAATATATAAACCATTTTTTTTCTCCTGGCATATAGGTCCATTGGGTATCACTTATGCAGATTACAATGGGAGCTTACCGTCACTTCATTTGAATCCATACACATGGACAAAGGTTCGAAATTTCACCCTACTATTGCGATCATTATGCAAATTTTATAGACACTTGATTGTTATTCGAGTCTTGTTATCAGAACGTGGTGATGAATTTTTCAGGGCCTCAACATGATATATGTAGATTCACCTGTGGGCACTGGATTTTCTTACTCAACAACCTCAGAAGGTTACTACACTGGTGACATCAATTCGGCTGCACTAGCCTATCAATTTCTAAGGAAGGTGTGTGAAAATTAGGGAAAGAATGAAGAATTAATGCTTTCCTTCTATACAAACACTACTATAGAGCCTCAAATATAGAACCAAATTCACCACTTAAACCCATCGGTGATGAGTTAATAAGCCTTTTTTTTTTTTCCGGATACGCAAAAACTGATAGAAGGGGGCAATCAATCGTGATGAACTTACTTAACCGTGGCCATAGTAGCCCCTACCCCCTTAACAACCAAAGATAATAGGGGCCTAAATTGGTCCACCTATCTTTATAGGGGCCTTTTTGTGGCAATTAATTTGTAATTTATTCGAAAAATGTTTTGTCCCAATTTCAGCAAATTGTTGTAGCCTCCATTAGACCACTTTCATATAAAAATCGAATATCTTATACATGCATCGAGGATCGAATTAATGAAAAATATGTTCTAACTCATAATTGTTTTTTCAAATTTTGATGAACATAGTGGATGACTAGTCACCTTCAATTCAAGACAAATCAATTCTACATTGGTGGTGATTCGTATTCAGGCATAACCGTTCCATTGATCATTCAAGAAATATTAGAAGGTAACACGATCATGTTCAATTCATTTGAATCAACTTCTAGTTTTGCTGCATTTTTTTATTATAAAGAAAGTCCTTCATATATATATAGTTTCTTGAATGTTAGCTTACTAAGCTTAGTATTTATATATGGCTGATTATGGACTTGCAGGAAATGATGCTGGACTCTATCCACCCATAAATTTCAAAGTACGTAATCAAATGGAGCATTAATTTTCCTTTTGGGTCTTGTAAATTATGGTGCTATCCATATATGATATATGTGTGCGTGTATATATATATATATATATATATTATAATATTCTCTGAATTCTTGTTTTCAGGGGTACGTGCTTGGAAATCCAAAGACAAACTCTGAAGTTGAGAATAATTCAAGATATACATTTGCTCACCGGCTGACGCTCATACCAGATGAACTGTATAAGGTGATTTAATACCTCATCATTTTTTAATTTTTTTTTTTTTTTGTTTTGAGTAAAGGAAACTTAGGCAACCAATGAGGGTAGCGCAAATGGAAAAAGATCGTGACTAAAGAATCATAAGTAATTTGAGTTTTCGCTTCCTCACTATCAGATGCTTTGTATATCAGAAAGGGGTTAATCTGAATCCAATGATTTGAAATATATACCCTAGCTCATACCCCTCATTTCGGAAAAAACAAAAGAAGGAAAACTTAGGCTAGCTTATTAATAATCACTTAACTTCTAGTTTAATATTGTGTTGATTGCCTAAAGATTCAATCTAAAATTTTATAATGTTTTTAATGCTTGAATTTCAAGGCGGCCAAAAAAAGTTGCAATGCCGACTTCGTGAACGTAGATTCAAGCAACCAACAGTGTGAAGCGGATCTTCAAATTATTGCAGAGGTTAGAGAATTAATTACTATTTGCTTTTCCATTAATTTGTATTATTGTTATTAAAGAGGGCAGAGAACTATTATTGGCTTTCTTTTTTTTCCTTTTTTTTTTTGCTTTTTTGCTTTACTAGATTAATCAGCATTAAGACTACCACTTTGCAGTTGATCCAACAAATAAACACGCAACAAATTTTAGAACCTTCGTGCTCTATGACATCCCTGAAAGCAGTTGACACTAATTTGGATCGAAGATCTCTAAGGGAGAGTTCTAAGGATATCCTCCTTTCATCGCCTAAAGGTCCTGCATTTTGGTGTCGGGTATCTCTCTCTCTCTCTCTCTCATATTGATGTAAAACATATCATTTGCACGTGTTCAATAAAATTTTAAGAAGGCTAAGCATGCTTTTAAGATGTCATCGTTTCAACTTTTTTTAACTATCGCTACGTGTCTCACATGGGTCGTCAATAGATTAGTCTGGGTTCAAACCTCAATGGATGTAAAGCCTAAAATATCCTTAATCATTATTTTTTTAAAAAAATTTATTTATAAAAAGCCAATGACTTTCATTTTGGGCACCATAGCGTACCTCATCATCGTTATTAAATCAAGATGATTGCATGATATATGAAAGGGCTTACCACAACTCTCTCTAATGATAGAACAAGCGACTCTATTAGTCTATTGATATTTCTAATGGGCTGTAGTTTTCAGAATTATGGTCATGTGCTTGCTGGCATTTGGGCAAATGACGAAAGCGTCCAAGAAGCTCTGAGTGTTAGAAAGGTATGTGAAATTTATGAGCCATGATCATGTCCATATATATATATATAGTATTATTAAATTAATTAAGACACTAAGAAATTGTTATTTATGATGTCAAATATATAGGGAACAAAAACCACATGGAAGATGTGCAACAGCAGCTTAGCTTACACAAATGATCTCACGAATGTTGTCAATTATCATGTAAATTTTACCAAGAAAGACATAAGAGCTTTGATATACAGGTAAAATATGCTAAAACATTTCTCATCCTTTAATTATATATAGTTTTGATCACGTTCGGGATCCTAAATGTGAATTGCATCAGTATTCTATATTTCAGTTGTTTGATGAGATGCATACGACTATAATTTAATAAAGAAAAAAAAAAAAAAAAAACCACATTCTATCTTCTCATTTAATCATAGCCATTTGGATATCATTGAATGGCTACACATGGTGGTTTTGATTTTACCATTGTCTAGTAAATCCTCTTTCTTTAACTTTTTTTTTTTTTTTTTTCATTATACACAAAATAAGACATAAATACAGTCCCCCCACCAAAAAAAAAAAAGAATTTACTATGAGTTGGTTTATTTAAAACTTAAATAGCATTAAAGAAGTGGACCAACCTAACCCAATTTTCAAATTTCCGAAATAAGCTAGCCTTAGCTGTTATCGTTAATGTTTAATTCGCTTCTACAGTGGTGATCATGACATGTCTATTCCCCACATTGGTACACGAGAATGGATAATGTCACTCAATATGACTCTTTATGATGCTTGGCGACCGTGGTACGTTGATGCTCAAGTTGCAGGGTAAGTCGTCTCAAATCTGTGAATCCCTTCCAAATTAAATTTTTCCATTTAATATTTTTTTCAACTTAGGGATTTTAATATATATCTCATTATTCTATTACTAAATCAAAGTTAATTATGCTGAATTTGTTTCATTCAGATACACGGAGGAGTACACAAATGATGACTATGTTTTGAATTTTGTAACCGTAAAGGTATAATAAATAAATAAATAAATAACTTGACTTCGTTATTTTCTCCAAATTTACACAGGTAGAAAAAAAAAGAAAATTAAACGTGGTTTTTTTTTTTTTTTGCTTGCCTGGTGCAGGGAGCGGGTCACATTGCTGCAGAGTATAAGCAAGGGGAGTGCTCTGCCATGATTGAGAGGTGGTTTGCCTATTATCCTTTGTAATTTACAGCTGCACCTTGAGAGCTATTTGGTGACTCCACCTGGTCCTAGTGCAGGTGGATTCATCCTAAATGTAACCACTTTTTTGGCATTGAGATTTTTGGGAAGTAAACTTAATAGTCGATACATTTCTCTCTCTCTCTCTCTCTCTCTCTCTCTCTCTCTCTCTCTTTGTTTTTGACTTCTCACCTTTTTTTTAATTACTAATCAGATTTATCTTGAACGTTAGGTGATAGGAAAAAGATCCTCTTAAGTGCATTTGACAGTCAATTGCATGACAATCAATTGCACATTTTAACCGTCAAAATGATGGGTGCCACAAATGATAAACGGTTAAAATGTAACATTTGACGTGAAATGAACAGTGATCTTACCTGTGTTTCAGAGGGTTTATCAAGCCAAAAAAAAAAACCCTTAATGACTAAAAAAAAGAAGGGAAAAGTGAAGTGGCTGGCCGATTTCCCAAGTGGACAGTTATCACCAATTGGTGCACCATCACCATAACGCAAATATGCCATCATATAATGAGGAAGTTTTTCCTCTAAAATGAGATTTTTGAACAAGGACCCAAGGTATAATGCAGTCCATGTTCAAGTTCAGTCAGCCTACTCTTAGGCAAGCCCATCAGCTCACCATAACCAAACCCTAAAACTAACCCAGTGATGGGTTGAGCCAGCAGCTGGTGACTTGGCCGTTAACTCAGTTTCATCCGAACCGCCTATTGAGTTGGCTAGCTTGATCAAAACACTATGAGACTATCTCAACTCGGCCGAGCTCTTAACAGTTTTTGTGAGTCAACTCGTCAGGGCTTCCTTTCTTTGAACTTTGGACAAAATTAGGAAAAGTGAAATTGGGGGAATCGAAAAGGGAGAGTGATTGATGTACATAACGACCTATTGTCAAATGTAAAAACAAAAAACAGCAAGTGTATGTACAGAGGCAGATTTAGGATTTTTTTTCGATGATTCCACATAAAAACTAAACTAAACTATAATTTTAAATAATCTATCCTACATAGTTAAACTCTATGCCTATAAAAGGTTTTATATGATTCGTAGTTTGAGCCGTGACGAACAAAATTAGGGATGTGGCGGTGGGACACTTTAGGAATTTATCAGACTCAGCTATGTTGAGAGCCACTGTGTCAGAGAAATGTATGGCTCTATGTTCCTGTCCTGTTGAAGCAGGATATAAGTTCTCTATAATGCCCCTTCATGTATATAAATGTTGTTAATATTCTTAGACAAGCTAATAATTTTGCACCTATGGCTAAGTGGACTTTTAAATCTGATAGCTTAGGGTTTTGGCATATTTCCCAGCTTCTAAGATCTCTTGGTCAGGTCTCCTTTTCTCTTTTTTTTTTTTTTTTACGGTCAAGGTGTCCAAGTCTGTTTGAGCGCATCTCGACTATATCTCTCCTCGAGCAATCTTAAAGGCATACTTCCCTATATCGGCTTAGTGCATTCAGAAATTAATTCTTAAAGTGTTTCATAGAAAAATCGAACCTAGGTTGATAAAATAGATGGGTTCTCCTCCTATTTGGTTAAGTCTCTTCTCTTTTTTTTTTTTGGTAAAATTTGGTCAAGTCTTTGATCTGTTGTAATACCTTTTTTTTTATTATTATAATAATTATATTATATGGAGTAGTTTTTCTTCCAAAAATAAAAAATAAATAGAAAAATACTAAAACTCTAAGATAAAAAAAAAATATATATATATAAGTATGTATGGTTCTTATGCGTTTTGAGCTTAATTTAATGAGGTATAGAGTCTTACTCCGTATATGACTTGGGGAAAAAGGTAAAAAGAGGCCTAGACGCGTTAGATTCTGATAGCAAACCTCATCGAGACGCACCGTTTCAATGGAGCATGCTAAGACGATGCCGTAAAACAAATAAATAAAAATCAACATTAGACGGCGGCGTTTCCTCTCAACGTGTATATTACAGCAGCTCCAGCAACCACTGCGCGAGACCCATTGCCCCATCCTCCTCCGACTCTCTCCGATCCGATCGGCAGAGAGCATTTCCTTCTGATCCCACCGACAAATTCTGGTAATTTCAGGCCATAAATTTCTCTTCTTTTTTTTTTTTTTTTTTTTTCAATCTGTATGCCCATATATATTTATATATATTATGCTTGATCTATGGTTTGCGTTCGTACTTTGCTTGACGAATCAGTGCTGGTAAAGCAAAACAAGTGTGAGGGTAGAAAAACTACAAATGCAATCACCATCATAATGCATATGTGTCAATTTTAGTTTCTGCCTTTTACCCATAATTTAAATTTTCAGGGAAGTATTTCTCTTGCATCTCTCTTTCTTTTTTCTTTTTCTTTTTTAAATTTGATTCTGTTTTCCTTGTATTCTGATTCAGAGACCGTGCAAATTTTTTGGGGGACTCACTTCTGTCTTTGTAAATTTCTTTTCAGTTCCATTTTTTTACATTTTTTTTTTTATGAGATATTTTAATTTTTGAATTTCATCAAAATTTTGTATGTTAGGTTTGATGTATGTTGAAATTAGGTAAGATGTAAAATTTATGTTGAAATTTTAAAGAGGGGGGCTACTTGGAATGACAAAATACAATTGTAATCTAGGCTGAAAACCTCGGCGAAAATAAGGTCTGGATACCCCTAATCGTTAATAGAAATAAATAAAAAAATGTACTTGAAGAGTGCTTAAAAAAAAAATGTACCCCTAATCGTTAGAAATAAGGTCTGGGATACCACTAATCGTTAATAAAAATGTACTTAAAAAAATGTATATTAAGCTTGATCCTCTTGCCAGTAGTTGAACTATCTGACAGTTAAAATGTAATTGACAACTGCTAATTCCAGCAGAGAAGGAAGCCATAGGTACTGTTGATACTACCCCTATCCAGAAGAGTCAATTATTTGCCTATATGTCTCTTTTGTTGTTCTCATCCTTTATTTTGATAATCTCTCTTCAACTTTTAATGTTGGGATATCTGATTAATACCGTCTTTTTGTCATGATGCTGTTTCCAAATTTGCGTCCCTTTTGTTATCTGCAGTTTTGAGACCGAATTTGATACGTATACGTTTGGGTCTCATATGTTATACACTGTTATCAACCGTAATTAAATTCTGCACTGATGAACTCTGCAGAAATAGTTGGTCGCCTATGTGGGAAATCGCTTCTTGAGCTCGGAATTTAGCTGTAATAACAAATCAGTTCGTCTGGAGAAAGAAATGGTATGGGAATCAATTCTCCAACTTAGTTTTCTTTTTAAATCTGATTTCTTATTTATCTTGGTTGGAAACATCTGGCTGATGACAATGAAATTGCTTGTTAGGTTTCCAAATTACCTTTGTATTAATAGTTTGAATTTGATCATTGGATTGTGGCTTTGCAATTGGTTAGTCTTGGTTGTGCATGACCATTATGTAGGAAGGTTCTAGGAAGAGTGATAAGGAGTGGGTCAAAACAGAGGTACTGAAAGATTTGTCAAGATGGGTTTTCTAGAACTGCAATTAACTAAGGCAAATCAAGTTAGCTTCACTATGTATGAATTTTTCTGGGTTTAAGACATTCAAGAAAACGTAAAGGTGTGGCCAAATCCCAATTTGTACTGAACTCTTGGATACCTTAACAAATTGGTTTGTATTGTCATTATATAATTTTGTGGTTTGTGGAAATATTTTTAATTATTTTTTGAGTTTTTCTTTTTAATTTTTATAATACCTCCATTAAAACTATTAGATGGTTGTCTTGGTAGGTTTACCACTCTAGTTTTGTCGATGAGGAAGGAATTACCAAAGCTTGTGGGTGTCCTCTACTTCCCTTAAAAAGCCATATAAAGGGTCCTGCTCCTGTTTCAGAACAAGGTTACAAATGCTATTTAATCTACGTTAAACTGTTGTTCCAACAATGGATTATTTTCTTCTATACGTAGGCATTGAAATAAATTATATGCAGGTAGAACCGATATTGTTGATGAAGCAATCACATTCTTTCGGGCCAATGTCTTCTTCAGAAACTTTGATATCAAGAGCTCAGCTGATAAGCTTCTTATCTATTTGACATTCTACATCAATGTGGCTTTGAAGAGGCTTGAGGGCTGCAGAACTTTGGCTGAAGGGACCAAGGCAATCATTAACTTGGGTCTGGAAAAGGTTCCTGTGCCTGGAGAGTCTGGTTTTCCCTTTCCCGGCCTCTATGTTCTTCCTCAATCTCCACAGGAGGCAGGTAAAGCTTCTTTTAATCTGCTTCCTTTGTGTCTGTGACTGCTCTGTTCTAATGCTCTCCTATTATCACATTAGTGGGATCCTGGGGTGTCCTTGTTGCCAATGTAGCGTGTCTTTTGACGTTGCATACCTAGAATGGGACTCTCTCTCGAAAGTGAATATGTTATCACACAAATTAGCTTTTACTAATCTTCCTTGGCACCCCACTTTTTTTTTTTTTTTTTTTTTGATAAGGTAATGATTTATATTGCAACTAAGCAAAAGGACTTAACCCTCGTACATAAGACATATACAAGTGAAAAGGTTGGCCACCCTAAGACAAAAACAGGGGACCAACAATAGAGAGAAACATGTTACCCCCAATCCTAACTATAGTTTAAGAGAATCAATAAAAGTCAGAAAGGAAAATTTACAGCCACTGTTATGACTACAGAACCACCAAAAAAGGTATTTAATGAAAATGGACTTGAGCTTCACAACATTCCTATCCACCCCTTCAAAAGTTCTCAAATTACGTTCTTTCCAAATACACCAAAAAAGTGCATGAGGAACCATTTTCCACAACACCTTAGTATCCTTCCAGTCTCCTATGAACCGCCAAGTTAAAATATTGTCATGAGTGGATGAAGGTAAAACCCATTTCACTCCAAAAAGATGAAAAATGAAATCCCACAAGCTTCTTGCCACCCCACAATGGATAAAAAGGTGATATGTTGTTTCTGCTGCCCCTTTGCACATAATGCATCTATTAGGCATCTCCCACCTTATTCTAATCAAGCATATAATTTTGACTCACCATGGAATGGGCTCTACATAAGGAGTTTCCATTGGAAAACACATTTGTTTAATTGATTGATAAACGTATAATTTTTTCCCCTTTGGACCTCAAAAAAAAGAAAAAAAAAAACGTTGACCGGATAGAATTGTTGAAATGAGACAATCATACTGTATTTGGGAACATTATATATGGTGAAACTGGTTAAATGTTTGGTTTTTGTCTTCTGCTTCTCCGGTTCTGTGTTATTATTACTCCATAATTGTTTTTAGTACATGCGGACCTCATCTGAAATTTTCCTTCTCTTCTTGGTTTCGTAACTACTGCACGCAGAGCTATTCAGGAATTATCTGAAGCAGATAAGGGAAGAAACAAGTGGGAGGCTATTGAGCGTTGCGTACAGACACAATGGGACTCCAAATAAATGGTGGTTGGCATTTGCCAAGAGGAAATTCATGAACATTATTGTTCCTTGAAAAGTTTGGTGTAAATATGGTTCAAACAAAAGCACCATATCAGCACCCAACCAACTCGTTTGTAGAGTTGTAAACAATATCTGTTATAGTTGATCTGTAATGACATGAAACTGAAGAACAAATCAAGTAGCATGATTGCTTGTCATATATCTGAAGAAAATGAGTAGCTCATTTGTTTGTCTGAAATGTTGACTCCCAGCATTGCCTTCTTTTTCCTTAGAAAATCTTCTATTAATAATTGAAGTAGGAGCATAATGCAGCCAATGCAACTTTACAGAATGAACTATTCAACTCAACTTAATCAAAACCTTAATCTCAACCATATGGGATCGGCTACATGACTCCTAGCCTATTTGGATTCATATCATAAGATGTGAGTCACATCATGTGACTAATGTTTTATGTTAGGCATCAACCTACCACAAACCCTCCTTTATCAGGGTTTGAGACTTGCTGTGAGGATTATAAAATATTAGAAATGACACAGGCAGACCTAATACTTATTAATGAATATAATTAACCAAAATAATGATAATTAGTTGGGGGCTTGGGATGGGAATATATTCTTCTGTTTTTTTTTTTTTGGTTTAGGATGGGAATATATTCATCCAATCGAGATCACCTCCGGCCCCAATGTGTCCCGTTGCCTCCTCTAACTCCACCTACCCAATTCACCCAAAAAAATAAAAATAAAATAAAATAAAAAGAAAAGGAAAGCAAATTGATAGCTGACACCATGAAGAGTACAGAACATATATTTATTTAGTGGAAAAAGAAAAACGTAGTTCTAACTCCAAATCTCACTTAAATGTCCAAGGTCCAAACACAGACCAAATCATAGTGCAAGGGCCCTAATCGATCCTTAGCAAATGGACGAGCAAAGACCAAATCATTGAACGGCCATCAATCCTGGCCAGCATTTTGAGACGTGCCGATGTGTTTCTCACACAGGTTCCGTATCTACCATTCCAACCCCCTTTTTTCTTTTCTTTTTTTCTTTTTTGGGACAGGCAATAAAAACACACGCACACACACGCACGTACCTAGGCAGAGTCAAACCCACGACCTCCGTTAAATCCCATACCTTTTGGGTGGGACATGCCACTCATCTCACTCCAACCCTAAAAAACCATTTTTTCTTGTATTAAAAAAAACGAAAGAAAGGAAAAAAAGTTCAGCTAATTTCTTTGCTCTGTTACTGCCAAATGCATGCTGCGAGTCATCTGTGTATGAAAGTTTAGTCCTTGTTCATGTACCTACCCTAATGAAAAAAATCTTTGTAATGTCACCTCAAACCATATTGATGGATAGTGTTATTTCTTTATTTCTTTTTTTTTTTGATAGGAAGACGATAAATATATTAATGAGATAAAAGATACAAATCAATTTGGACTTTGTCCCGAACACACTTAGGAATCTCTTCCATCCAAACAGTAATATCAATTATATTATTGGCATATCTAGCAATGTTATGAGAGACTACATTGCCTTGTTGACAGGTGTGCAAAAAAATTGGTGAATGTAAAGAAAAGTTTGACTCAGCTTGTATGTCTTCATAAATTAAACCCAAAGCTGAAAGATTGTGCTCTATCGAATTAATAGCATTTATCACTTCAACATTATCCTCTTCAAAAAAACATATATCTCATACCCAAATTCCTAGGGAAATGCACTACAAACCTCATCACCAATGCTTCAGCATGCAAGGTTGGGAACTCACCTTGAATATGCTTGGATGCTACTCTTATCACCAATCCGTTATTATCCCATACCACCACACCTTGCCTAGCACTGCTAGTGTTAGCAAAGATCGCCCCATCAACATTCACCTTGTAACAACCCAACGGAAGAGGTTGCCACTTAACAATAGGAAGAGCTGCAAGTGATTGTGGATCTACCTGGGCTTTTAAAATTCTCCAATAAACTGCACGCCGAGTCAACAAGTTCTTGCGCCCTTTTCTTCACCCCTTCAAAAACAACCAAATTTCGGCCATTCCATAAAGACCATAGAAGTATAATAACCAATGCCGAATTTTGCCCAACTGCATCAAATAACCCCTTAAGCCAATCACGAACATCAATAAAGGTGGACTCATCACTTTGCATCCTCACTTGACTAGCAACCCAAACCTCCTTAGCACTTATGCAATCTCGAAACCTATGGAGAGTGGATTCCTCAGCTTTTCCACAAATTAGGCAAATCACACTCATTGAAAACTTCCTTTTGGCTAAGTTAACATAGGTCGGCAAAATGTTTTTATATAATTTCCACATGAAATGCTTCACTTTTGTTGGCACCACTTGCTTCCAAATGAAAGCCTCCGAAGTGTAGGCATGGTTAGACCTTAAACTTTCTCCCAAAACATCAATCTGGGTTCTCTGCATACGGTCCTGCTCTAACCAATAAGCACTTTTGACAGTGAACAATCCCTTGAATTGTAGTGCCAAATCAATTTGTCATTGGGGAGGCGATGACTAATTGGCATAGTGCAGATGACCATAGCTTCATGAGGCAGAAAGATTCTTTTGATTAAAGTATCATTCCATCTTTTTAAGTCATAGTCGATAGTGTTATTTCAATCGATGTTGTTATCTCTTATGTGTCATAGAAGTTAGAAATGCTAGCCTTCAATGAATTTATGATACTTTTTGTATATTTTGGTTGTTTTATTGAACTGTCAATGTAGTTTGGGGAACATTGCAATGGTTTCTTCTTTTTTGAAGAGTTTTATGAAAATGAATCGAGCAATAGGAGGTTTCCTGTAATTTTCACACAAAAAAAAAAAACAAAACAAAACAATAGACCTTATCATATCATATAACCATGAATAAAAAAAACAAAGAAAGAAAAAAACGGAAGATTAACATTGTGTTTGGGTAAGGAATTTGTAAGTAAGATTTTTAAAATTCCTTATTTTGTTAAACTTTTTAAAATTTGAAATTTTTGAATGAAATTTTGGAACTTTCTTTTTCAAAAGAGCCAAATTCTATCTATTTAGATAGATTTTCTAGGCATAATTTGACCCCCTGAAATTGCAAATTAAAGTTTTAATAAGAATTTTAGAAATTTCTAGTTGAATTAGTCAAACAAGGAATTTTTAGTTTTAAGAATTTGATAAATTCTATTTTAAAATTTAAACACAAATTCCACAAAGAAATTTTTTATCCAAATAAAATAGTGAAAAATCACAACCGTTGATAGTGTCTAAGTTTGTAAGCCCCATTTGTAAATAATCACCAAACCAGCTCTCAAATCGAACGGCCTAAAAATTTAGTATATTTTTAATATTCCACTATTTTAGTCCACTTTTGCCCTTTCACTGTAGTAGTAATAAAGGAAAAATCTGAAAACAGAGCAGCAACAACAGTAGCATTCAAAGGTTTAGAACTATTTTGTGCGGAAAGTTTTCTGTTTCCATCTAAAATCTCTCCTCCATTTTTGGATCAAAACAAACAAAATATCCCCCCAAAAATTAAGAAACACTAGAAAACTAAGAAAAAAAAAACATTTTTGTTTTTTTGTTTTTTGTTTTCAAAAAGCAAAAAAACAAAGATGAAGATCTGAAATTTTGATGAAGAACACGAGGAGGAGAAACCATCCAAAACCAATCTCACATGTATCACCATCATCACCCTCAATGGTCGTCTCGCATTTCTTCAATCTCAGCCATTGATTCCGATCTCTCAAAATCTATGATCTGATTGATCCATGAAGGTTACCTTCTCGCAATCTAGGGTTTTAAATATCAGTCCTCGTACAGTCGTCACCTCCTCCGATGTCGTCGAATCATCACCACCACCGAATGAGCGGTCAGCTTCTGCCGGAGCCGTGTCCCCACCTCGCCGAGTTCCGATCCCGACACGGCTCCAAGCCGTTTCGGGCTCTGCAGGAGTGTCTCCGTGTGAAGCCGCTCGGGCGTGCCGCGATCCGTCGGGAGCCCGACGAGGTACCCCGCTGCGGCTCCTGTGGCGCTGGAGGCGAGTCGTCGGCGATGAAGCCGCGGCTCTACGCCTGCGTGGCTTGCGCCGTCGTGTCGTGCCACTCGCACGCGCCTGCGCACGCCGCACAGTCGGTTCCCGCCGGCGTTCACGACATCGCCGTCGACGTCGACCGCGCGGAGCTCTTCTGCTGCGCCTGTCGCGACCAGGTCTACGACCGCGATTTCGATGCCGCAGTTGTGCTCGCGCAGACCACCGCGTCTACGCTCGGATCGACGGCAATTCAATCTCCGCCGCCGCCGGAGAATCTGAGGAAGCGTCGGAGGGTGGATTATCGGCCGTGGAGGCCGGATCCAAGGGAAAAAGCATTAATGGGACGAAATTCGAGTCCGATACAGAGACTTGTCGGAGGTGTGTCGAATTTGGAGCTGCCGTGGGGGTTGCGAGGTCTCAACAATCTAGGAAATACGTGTTTCATGAATTCGGTGTTGCAGGCATTGCTCCACACACCGCCGTTGCGGAACTATTTCTTGAGCGATCGGCATAACCGGTATTTCTGTCAGCAGAAGAACAAAGGAAGCAATGTGGCCAAGAAAAATGGTTCCAGCGTTGAAAACAATGGTAATAAGAATTCGCGGCTGTGTTTGGCTTGCGATATGGATGCGATGTTTTCAGCTGTGTTTTCAGGGGATCGGACGCCTTATAGCCCTGCAAAGTTTCTGTATAGGTCTGTATTGAACCTGTGTTTCGATTTGTATGGTGTTTGGTGTAATGATTTAAGATTTTGTGGTGTTGATAATGTGATTGATTAGGGATTAGAATCAGCTTTGGTTTTGAAATGTGCAGTTATGGAGTTGGTATATCATATATGTATATATGCTGTGTAACTTTTGAAAGTAATGTGTAACTTTTGAAAGTAAATGATAATTAGAGAGTTTGTTAAGAATTGGGTATTGCTTGATCTTTGACCCATGAATGATAATTTGGGAGCTTGTTAAAAATTTGGTTTTGCATAATTGCCTTCATTTCTCCGCGTAGAAACACAATCCCCGAATTGTATGATTTGTTATATTTTTCTACTTTCTTGCGTTAGTAGGTGAAAATTGTTTTCACATTGGGTTTCTCTTACATATAGATGTTTGCTATTTTCCACCAAGTTCACAATAGAAAAAGAAAAAAAAGAAGTTGATTGATGTGGTTTTGTTGTAGTTGGTGGCAACATGCAGCAAACTTGGCAAGTTATGAACAACAGGATGCGCATGAATTTTTCATTTCAATGCTTGATGGGATCCACGAAAAGGTGGAGAAGGATAAGCGCAAGCCCCAGAGTCAAGGTAACTTCTTTCTTGGACTGGATCTTTGTTTTATCTATTAGTGTTTCTTTTACATTTGTCTGTTAGTTCAATTGGGAGGTCAAGCCTCAAAATCTAGAGTTTATGGACTGCAAGTGAAGTGTCGAACAGATGATGAAGTTATGCAACAGGTGGAATATGACAGTTGACAGATCCCATTTAGTTATGTAATCTCTATCAAAATATTCTTTATCAGCTACCCGTGTGAAAATCTACAAAGTGGGTACTTTAGATCACTGGCCCAATCAATATTTGGCATAGAGAATCTTCTAGGAAGGACCTGTCTTTTTGTGGGCCAATCTTTCCTCTTTGTATGCCATGCATTCCGACCTGCTGTTACTAGCTCTTCTTGATAAAACTTCAGTTTTCCTCAATGTACACTCATTGCATGCCTTTGTTGCTTATTTGCTTCAATTAACATAATCATGGCAGTGAAGAGTAATGGGACCTCATATGTGGTTCTGCTTGGGGGGTTATCATTTAGTGTAATTTGATGTTGAGATCCTAACCATATATATATATAGATAGATAGATAGATAGATAGATAGATATGTATCCTGTCTTTGCTTTTTCCAAGAGTATGGTTAGTTGGTCAGTTGCTAACTTGCTATTTTAGGACTTAAAACATTATTGGACTATCATTGCAACTGCCTTAAATTTTTGCTTGGTTTCAAGCTTAATGTTAGTATATTTCTGTATCCCTGACAGATAGCCCAGAACCTAGAAAATTAACGTCAGGTTTATATTTTGAGTCACTAATTACTCTGCATTAGTAAACTTAGGGTTCCATACTATAGTTTTCTCGAAATTTAGTGCTTAAGTGGCAGCATTTGATAATGAACCCTTAGATGGCTGAATAGGTTCTGTTTTTTTTTTTTTTTTTTTTTTCAATTACTTGAGATCACTGGAGGACTCAATAGATTTGCAATAAAGCATGAAGTGTGAATGAAGCTTGCTGCCATTCTATCCCCATGAAGTGGCCAACTTATACTCTATACAATCACCTGATGTCCATCTCTTCTTGAATATTAAAATATTAATTTGATTAAGATTATTCAAAACACTCTTAAAATTCGATAAGTAACCACAATATTCAACTGCAGGGTGTGGGTTTAGGTCTCTTGTTTGTCGCCCTAGGCGTTGACAAGTGCTCTCAGGCTTAGGGCTAATACTCAACCCGCTGGCTTGATGGTGTCATCTGCTTCACTCCAGTAAGTCTACTTTTCCTTAGCTACTTGGTTTCATCATAGGAGTTTCTTGTGTCTCATTAATTCTCACGTCAACTCCCCTGTGCTGTGTTTAGGATCTCATCTCTTTACACAGCTGATCTTAAGCTTTGGAGAAAGGAAGAGGATTGCTTTAGGTTGACAGCAAGCCGTAAATCTTTAGTCAAACCTAAACAAACCTTAATTCTCATGTTTTTCATGCGTGAATCTTTTTATGGGAGCTTCTTATTTTTGGTGGAGATATTGGCATATCCTTTGAATTTCGTTGTCTTTTTGTTGACGAAGTTCATACTCCTTGGTGGTTGAGGCACAGTTATCTCCCACAATTACTCTCTTCTTCCAATTCTTGGTAATTGTGCTGCTCTTCTTCTCTGAATAAGTTACGTGTTCTACTTCTATCACCTTGTAATTAACTAGAAAAATTAAAAATGGAATGGAGCTTTGAGATGTGTTGTGACTTGTGATTGCAGCTATCATCTCATGATGTCTCATGAATGTCCTACTTTTCTGTCATGCATTTGGAAAATGAAAGAGAATCATAGATATAAGAAGATATCTAAATTTATTATAGGATGTCAGTAGAAGCATGAGTTTGTCAGAGTGCAATGTCACCTCATATAGAAGTTAGAACTTCTTAATTGTCAAATTATCTTTGACGTGACTGATTATTTGACTAAAATCAATTGACAACTGGTTACTTGTGGTTAGTTTTTATAATAAAAGCTAATGAGATTGGTTCAAATGTTATCTTCTACCATTGGCAGAAAATTATCCAGCATGAATTATTTCAGTTCATCTAAGAAAATATTATTATTATTATTATGGTGGTTGTATTCCCTAGCGGATTTATGTTGTGAGTTCCTGAAGCATTCTCACCTTCTATCCTTTTTACATAAACCGTTCATTGAAATATCATGGTTTCAACTTATTCATTATCTGTATTTGTACTTCCTTACTCTTGTATGGTAGCAAGATTGCTAACATGCTTTTGAAACCATCTGCTTATAAAAAATGTTCATAATTCTAAATTTTTTATGAAAGTTTCAAAGCAGAATAAGTTTCACGAATTTTTGTATTATTAACTGGCATGACTGAACATTGTATAAAATTTTGTAACAACCCTTTTTGTTTGATAGTGCAGGCAGTGGAGACTGTTGTGTTGCTCATAGGGTGTTCTCTGGTATCTTGCGATCTGATGTCATGTGTACTGCATGTGGTTTCACATCTACTACATATGATCCATGCGTAGACATCTCACTGGACTTGGAACCAAACCAGGGGGGTTCTGCAAAGATGGCATCCACAAAAACTCATCATTCTTGCAATGGCGAGGCAGACTGCATGAATTCGAGTCAAAATTGTGGAATATCTACCCTGATGGGATGCTTGAACCGTTTTACAAGACCTGAAAGACTAGGCTCTGACCAGAAATTCTTCTGCCAACAATGTCAAGTGAGGCAGGAGTCTCTCAAACAGATGTCTATAAGAAAGCTTCCATTGGTTTCTTGCTTCCACATAAAAAGATTTGAGCATTCTTCGATCCGAAAAATGTCGAGGAAGGTCGATCGCTATTTGCAGTTCCCATTTTCGTTGGACATGGCACCTTATCTCTCTTCTTCCATCTTGAGGAGTCGATTTGGTAACAGGATTTTCTCATTTGATGGGGATGAGCCAGATGCTTCAAATGAGTCATCTTCCGAGTTTGAGTTGTTTGCCGTTGTCACCCACACAGGGAAACTAGATGCTGGCCATTATGTGACCTATTTGCGGTTAAGTAATCAATGGTATAAGTGTGATGATGCTTCGATTACTCAGGTTAATGAAAGCATTGTGAGGGCTGCCCAAGGATACATGATGTTTTATGTACAGAAGATGCTGTATTACAAAGTAAGCGAAAAAGCAGTTGCCTCATGATACGCTGACAGCATCTGAGAATTGGTTAATAAAGCAATCAAACAGGACAAAACTTGGATCTAATCATTGGCAGTCATGGGATAAGTACATAGATGCACATGAAAGATATAGTTGCACATCAAAGATATATCATGGCCAACTCTGTATAGAATGAAAATTAATGTCATTGAGTTGCTGTTGTCACTGGTAAAAGACTGAGCAGCTCTTTTGTGCTCTTTGAGTACCTCTTTGAGAGATAAGTTATTACTCTCAGTTGGAGCGTAAAGTGAGCCTGAATTTTTGTGGCACTCTCCGGCATGCGGGAAATTTTATTCCATAAAGGTATGGCCTTTAAAATGTTTATTGATTTGATTCTTTTTCTAATTGCTGCCCATTCAAGTGTTGGTGGAATGATTCTTTTTTCCCATGGATCCTCTCAGAGGTTGCAATGCTTGGAGGTGTAGTTTAGCAGTGTACTAATATCTTACATGGGCATATCCATGTTCAAAATCTGATATTAGAGTTTTTTAATTATAATATACTTGCATTTAGGTTTCTTCTTCCGTAGAATTGTTTGTTGGGTTTGTGCTCCTTAAAAGTTATGAAGTCGTTCATATGTTTGAAAAAATTTGTGGTCAATCGGATTATAATGCACCTGTGCTTCCTAAGGGTAACCGTAACATGCTTAGTCCTATTTGAGTTGCAATGGCTAGAAAATCTGAACCTGCACTTTCTTCTTATAAATTTTGTTCTCTGTTCAAACATATTTAATCATAACACTCAGATTGTGATTCCATCTCAAGTGTAATTAGAAGATAACCTCTGTCACAAGTTTAGTAGCTGGTTACCTTTAAATCTAGCTGAGCAGACAATTGGTATTGCTTAAAGGTGTTATTCGGCGGAGGCATTTGACAATATAAAACCTCGACCCAGGGGACCTTTATATGCTTTGTATAGGAAAGAGCACTTGTCAGGATGTTCTAAAGCAATGAAGCACTATATGCCTGACTTTTCAGTGGACCTTCTTGAAACCAAATAGATAATGGGGTAATTGGAATTTCTTTTTATTTTTTTTGGAAAAAAAAAGGAAATAGAAGAGAGAGAGAGAGAGAGAGAGAGAATTGTGAAAGGGTTCAGATTTGGTTTCATGCTTTATACAAATCGGAATCATGGTTTAATAATGATTATACAAGGGAAATGTGAGATCCTGAAAATTATTTTCTTTGCTAATCTTGGCAAGCACCAAAATGTGATTTCTATAGAATAAGAAACAAATTGGGTTTTTGGCTGTGTGTGAATGCAAAATGTAAGATTCTGAATCTCTGGTTATCTTATTTTGTGAAGCAACCAAAGTTGTGAATGATGCCTTGTTCTGTTGTTGAAGGAGTTCAAAATTGTTACTTTTGTACTTTTGATTCTTTGAAACCAAACAGAGCGCTAGTATATTTTTCTCTTATTCTTTGAATGAGAAAGTGATAAGCAGTGGGGACAGCTTTAGTCATCTAATTGACTTGTGCAGAATTAAAAAATTTCAAGGATTTCAAAATTGTTTTTCTCTAATTCTTTGAATGAGAAAATGATAAGCAGTGGGGACAGCTTCAGTTATCTAATTGACTAAGCAGAATTAAAAAATTCCTAGGATTTCAAAATTCCGGCGGAGCACCCAAAGAAATGCTGATGACCTAGTTAGTTGTCTGATCTTAGCATCGGATTCAAGGATGATTAAAGCCCTCTAATGTT
Organism: Liquidambar formosana; assembly: GCA_039720395.1. Taxonomy (NCBI): domain Eukaryota; kingdom Viridiplantae; phylum Streptophyta; class Magnoliopsida; order Saxifragales; family Altingiaceae; genus Liquidambar; species Liquidambar formosana. Next base: position 26,706,410 of record CM077834.1, read on the forward strand.
TGGCAGATCTAGTTTGATTAGTCATTGTATTTTAATATAATAAACTTTTAGTCACTCACAAACAAAAGTCAAGACGATGAAACCCATGCATTATGCATGGAAGATTCCTAATCACGGCGACAAATTAAATTAAAGCCAGTTAGCCTAACTTTAACTGATCGGCAGGAAGAAAAAAAAATGCTTGGTAATTGTTAAACAAGCTTTAAGATAAGATTAAAATGGTTGTAACATTGTGAGGCTTGGACTATTAATCAATGACCATTATTAATTTGTGGTATATGTATTCTCTTTTAACTCTTTACCTTTTTCCTAAGAGCGAAGCCTACAAGGCTTTAAGCTCAGAGGAAAGAAGAAGGAAGCCTCTATTGGTACCCAAACACTTGCTTTTCATTCCCCACTTATTTTACACTTTAAGATTTTATGAAAAAGGTATGAGATTTTCATAAAAACTAATCATGTTATTTATTAGAAAACATCATTTTGAACAACTTTTTAGAAGAAAATTTTTCCAAAATCTATCGTTTAAGTGGACTTTTTAGACATTTATGAAGCGAAAACTATAAATGGAAAAAAATTATACTTAAACAATATATTTTCAAAAAACTTTCTTTTAAAAAGTTATTCAAAATGATGTTTTCTAATAGAGCATGCAATCAGTTTTTATAAAACCTGTTATATGTTTCATAAAACTTTAAAGTGTAAAATAAATGGGGGATGAAAAGCAAGTGTTGGGGTGCCAATAGAGGCCCTCTAAGAAGAAAGGCAAAGAAAAAGAACTAGGGGCCTTGAGTTTGTTGAAGACATCATCAATATGCTAAGATTGTCATCATGGTCTGAAAGTATGGAGTGTTTTTTATTGAGCTTCTAAATTGAGTAGAAACACTGCTGATTTTTTGGAAAGAGCTCAGTGTTTTCTTTTTACTAGTCATCATCAACAGCGACTTTCTTACATGTCCATGGCACATCATTTCTTCACCAATTTTCCCATGAACTCTCAGTTTTTGTTTCACTCTTTTCTTTTCCTTCAACCAAGATTCGACGTCGACCCACAATTTGATTAAGGTGATCATGGTGTGCTTCACTTAGAAAACACTAGTACACCACTGCTTAGGTACTGACCACAATTTCTTTTCCTCACAATTTCCATTGCCCATTATTCGTGCTCTTATATGACCCTTGATCATATATTTTACTGTGAGTTTGAATTTTTTTACATTCATTATTGTTATGAATATTGTGGCATATCTGTGTTCATTGTCAGTACTCTTCACCATGCAGTAGTGTATATATGCACACGATGGTTTTCCTTCTGTGCAGCTTGTGGCCTGCATGGAGTAATTCGACAAAATGATGCCATACCGAGCAAAAGCCTTCCTAAAATCTTAATTTTGTCTTCTACGCTTTCCAAATAGCTAAGATTTTCTTCTTACTGCATGGGTTTCTGGGTGTTTACGATAGACTACATGTTTGCTTCTTCTGTTTTTCTTTTTTTTTGGGTTGTGAGTTTGCCAATCAATACCAAAACTATGGTACTTGCTTGGAAATTACCTTCTCATTCACCAAGTCTGCCTATTCTCTATTACATTAGTCATCAGACAATATGTGGAACGCCAACAACCGATTGAACGAAAGAACTTCACATATCAGTCCATTAGCCACGCGTCATCAAGGTAAAGAAGAAATGGACCCAAGGAAGAACCAGGGACCAGAATACCAACTGGGCCATTGCAGTCCAATAAGTCCAAGGCTCATTCGTATCCACCCATCCGGTATCAATTCGTTATTAGGGGCTTCTATTGGCACCTCAAGACTCGCATCTCAAGACTCGCATTTTATCCTCCGTTAATATTACACTTATCCTTTGTTTGGTCCATGGATTCTACTAAGGAAAAAAAAAAACAGAAAGGGAAAAAAAAAATGAGAAGGAAAGAAAATGAAAGGATAAGATAAAGTCATATCAAGCCAAAATTATTATAATTCTTCTTCTTCTTTTTTTTCCAATTTTCCATTGCAACCAAATAAAGAAAAGTACAATTACTTATATATATTTTTTCTTTGATAAAATCCACAAACCAAATAGAGCGTTAAGGTTTTATGAAATATATATACGATTCTCATGAAAAGTAGTTGTTATGTCTCCTAGAAAACATCATTTTGAATAATTTTGTAGAATTTTTTTTTTCCTCAAAATCTGTTGTTCAAGTAAATTTTTTTAGCAATTTATGAAATGGATCGAGATTGTAACTTACCAAAATATCTTTTTAAACGATAGATTTTGGAAAAAACCTTATTTTAGAAAGTTGTTCAAGATGACGTTTTTCTAGTGAAAAATGCAATCAGTTTTTATAAAAACTTTCTATACTTTTCATAAAATCTTGAAGTATAAAATAAGTGTGGAATAAAAAACAAGTCTTGGGGTGTTAATAGAGCTCCATTCGTTATTTTCATCACTTCAACCGAGGCTATTTTTGTACCCCAAAAATTTTAAAATAATGAAAAAATAAAAAAGAAAAAAGAAAAAAAAGCCAAGGCTACTTCTCAAGGTGCACGATAAGGCACTAGGATTTGGTATTGTACACAGCATCCTACTACATCCAATGGTTAGAATGTGCACTGCCACCCTGTTATGCATAGCAGTAAATTCAAACGCATGTAGCATGAACCACAGGTGCTAATGATAGGAGACCAAAATCGAAAAATGGCTTTACTACCTAGATGTGATCATTCTATCATCCTACCTACCTCAAAATTAATGATAAGAACTCTAGATAGACCTAAAAAACATAAACCTTAGCTGTTTCCTCAAGCCGATTAATCCATTACCTAAATCTGCACCACCAAAGATACTAGTAGACATCAAACCGGTAACGTAACAGTAATCTCAAACGCTGTCCATTTTGAATATTGATCCTAAGCTAAGAGGACCACCTACGATGGCGTTTTGGTATACTTTAGTGTAATTCTAATTTTTTTTTTTTTTTTGGGTGAAAAACTTTAGTCAGTTTAGTGTAATTTATATGAATCTTTGGATGCCCTATAGAGGTTTTGACCAAGGAGCCTATCTCTAACTAAAGCAGAGTGTGGGTCCCCCTGAGGGGTCCCACATGTTGAAACTAAGGCAAACCATGCCAAACAGATGAGTTAGCCGTTAGACCACCCCTGCTTTAGACAGCGGCATGGCCACTCATAGCCATCACACTACCCTTGATACACAACCAGACTCAATTCTCTCTCTCTCCCTCTCCCTCTCCCTCTCCCTCTCTCAAAATGGCTGATTTCTCGTTCCTCTCTGATACAGACGAATCTGCAGTTGAAGAAATTATCTCCCAAGCACAAGAGCTCAGTGTTCTCGAACAAGTCTCAGCCGTAAACTGCTCTGGTTTCACTGATTCAGTTCTTCCCACTGAGATTGAGACGCGATTCCGCAAACTGAAGTCGTTTCCTCTCACAAAACCCAAGCCTAAAACCACAGCCTCACCGTCGTATCTCGGCACTGCTGCCCATCTGAAAACAGAGTCGGTTAAGGGGAAAGCAGAGTCAGATTCTTCACTGTTGTCTGACGACGAAAGTGCGATTTTCTCGCCTTCCAAACAAAACCCAGATGAGAAAAAGGGTTTAAAGCACAAGTCAGGATCTGTGTCTTTTCCTTCGCGTTCGTCGACAGAAGATGCGATTTTTTTGTCTTCCAAACACAAACCAGGTGAGGAAAAGGGCTTGAGACCAAAATCAAAATATGGGTCTCTTTCATCTCCTTCGAATTCTTCCAATTCGTCGATCGAAAATGCGGTTTTGCCAGCGTCCAAACAAAACCCGGACGGAAAAAAGGGTTTCAAGCCAAAATCAGGACATGGGTCTTCTCATTCTCCTTCGGGATCGTGGGATTTGTCCGTGCAGTCTCGCTCTCCATCTCCGCCTCAGAAAACCGGTTGCTTCTGGTGTTCTCCAAAAAGGGCTTCGATGAGAAAGGGCAAAGAGAATCGGGTTGTCCGTGTCAGCCTTGATTGGGGTAAGACCGATGAATTTCTATCGGATTTGGACAAGGCAGTGAGGGAGGAAGAGAGGAGGATAAGTCGAGAAGCCGAGAAAATCGTCAAATGGACAAAGCAGGCGTCAGCGAGGATGGATGTTACTGGCATTGAAGATGAGCTAAGCGATAATGATACTCACAAATGAATATATTTTGTTTAATAATTTTGGTTTTGGGTTATAAGAGATATGTTGCAAAGGTTTATACTTGTCAATATATAGAAACAGACCCTATGATCATGATCATGGCTGTCCATAGATAAGCCACGCATTCATGTGCCCACGCGTGTTGCTCAGATTTTACAGGATAGTCCGATGATATCCGGCATATAGAAACATATTGTATAAGTTTTAACTTGTTATGGTTCTCTTCTGAATGTGTCGTAACAGGTGCTAATGCCTCATATGCATTGGAGCCTGAGACTCTCTTAGCTTGATTTGTAAGTTTTTTTTCCTGTGAATTTTTTTGTCTTGAAATTCCATGTTTATTCCAATTCTTCATGAGTGCAGTATGTGTCTCTTTTTTTTTTTTTTTTTATTATCTTGGAGCATGACTAGTGTTTGAAATATTTGATTTGTGCTCAAGAATAATTCATCTGTTTTTGGGACCCCTCCTTTGTTTATCTGGATGGGTAGGAAGATGATATTATGCTCTTAATTCCATTTCCAATTGTATGCTACATTTTATGTAAATTTAAGAAACACAGACACAAATACACAATATGATCATGACACGACACGGACACAGATACACAATATGGTCATGACACGACATGGACACCCCGACATAGTAATTCTTACCCTAAACCCTAAAAATATACCTAAAGATACGCAAATACAGATGCTACATTTTCTTTATACCATGAGTGTTATTGCGAGAACTGCTCTGTTGTATCACAGCCATTCAAAATAGCTAATTGAATGTTGTCCCTTAAAATACAAGTAACCAAATCAGCTCTGGAAATTACCTATCCCCCCAAAATAAAAATTAAAATAAAAAGGAAAAATATCCTAGCTCAACAAAACCTTGATCCAGCTACTCGAGGTCTGTCGTATTCTATTACGTTAGTAACATAAAAGTACTGTGGAGGGCCAACAACCGATTGAACAAAAGAACATCACAATCAGTCCATTGGCCATGGATCGTCAAGGTAAATAAAAAATGGACCCAAGGAAGAGGAGGGATCCAAGAATTATCAATGAAACTATATATAACTCAATTTTTCTGAAACCGATCTGAGAAGTTAGCTATCACAAATCCCAGAAATACCTGCAATACAACAACATCAACATCAACAAATAAGCATGACATGCCATAACAAATAATAGTTGGTTCTTTAGAAGAACAAAAGTAGCTATTTTTTTTAAGTCATTCGGTTTTGTTTTATGAAACAAAAGCGTATTTCTGCTCTCCTCTACCCTTAGTGTTGGTTTAAAGAGGAGACAGAAACCAAAGCCATAATATGCGAGCAATAGTGATGTTTGAGATTTACCTGAATGGAGCCAAAAATGTAAATTGCTGAATAATGCCGGCCATGGATCACCATGTCTGCCAGCATGGCTAGTGGTATGGTGAGAGACTCGCCTAATGAAGCCACCAGTGGAGTTGTCCAAACAACACCCAATGCCCTGGGAGTATAATAGAAACCAGATCATAAGAATCAAGATATTTAAGTGTGAAGAAAAATTCAAGAAAGTATTATCACCCAACTTACCAGATATAGGCAGAGAGGACACTTCCAACAAAACTGTTGATAAGAACAACTTCTCCTGTACTAGCAGACTGAGGGAGTGTAAATTTGGGTTCAATACCCAGGGCAGTTAGTGGCCATGCTGCAAGGAGGTAGCAAATACTCTCAATTAATCATTGTCGATAACTTTAATTGCCCCCCCAAAATGAGATTTTCTTAATGACTATTTGGTTTATCCATGAATGAGATGACTTAACTCACTGTCCACCAAATTGTTAAAACTCATGGACGCATTGTGCCTTCAAAATTCTTGCTAGGGTAACTAGTGGAATGATATGCAGTATTGTTCCTACTAGATATTGAAAACTAGACCTATCCAAACTCCCTACCATCAGGATACTCAACTGAGTGAGGGCCATTGATGCAGAGTTGTTTTTTCATCACTCAACTGAAGCGACTCCTAAAGGTTCATGGCTGTGCTCATTTTTTTTTCCCCCCGTAACTTTTACAAACACCCATATCAATTTTCATTGCCATCTTTGTTACACTTTACTTCATTAAAATCATTTCTGTTACACATTATCATGCAAGAAATAATCTACCCCCCCCCCCCCCCCCCCCCCGCGGCAAAAAAATAATAATAATAAAAAACCTGAAAAATAAAACAGGTTTCGTTTCGTCAATAATTTGGTAATGTAACACAATAATGCAGGATCTTGACACCTCTCAAGCAATTCATCTTAGTGTTATATGGATAGTACTGCTTCACTGATCCCAGAATTATGGCAGATATACTAGCAAGGGAAAAGACACCTTATTGCCCAAAAGCATGCTAAATGTTCCTCAATGAGGCCATGCTCAAGCAAGCTTGATTATGTGATATGCCGTTACAACTCGAAAAACTTAATGGAATTAAAGTAGCTTGACTATGCATTCAAGCAGAATGCATGTTGCCCAGAAACCACTAGCATTAGGAAAGTGAGTGAGAAATTTATTCTTACCAAGACACCAAAGGACAACAAGTGTGAATAATCCAATATATCCAAATAGCTTTTGCATATCTATTCTTTCCCCGTCTTCTCCAGCAAACTTCTTGAGAAGCACTGTGGTATATCAATTTTTGCAATTGTATTAAAGTCATGTATGTCACAATAAAAGTAAATTACATTTTGTATAAAAAGAGATTATGTCTAACCATAAAACAGTCCGTCGGCAAAAGCTGAGAGAAGACCAAAAACACAGCCCACAAGCAACCGCTTCTCATTTCTGAAAAACATAAAATGTGATGATCAGTTGGTGCCCCAAAAACATGCACAAGTTCAAGCCAAAAAAAGGAAAAAGAAAAGAGAATCAACTACAACCCAAAAATCTTCTAGCTGATATAAGCTTCAATACTTTTGTTTTCTCAATTAATTAAAGCTGGCTTCAATGCTTGTGTTTAAGGACAAAAAGAATATAATTTAAACCAAATTTGTACAAAACGTACTCAGATTTGCTTAATTGTAAATCATCCATTGCCCAAGTCTCCCCAAGAGTTGTCATGGCAACACCAGCCATGCTGACAAAAACAGAAACTACTTTTGCTATATTTATAGTGTCTTGTCCGAGGAATGCGCCAATAAGTAGAGTGAAAAGTCCTGAAGTTGAGAACAATACTGTTGTGGTGGCAACGCTGGTTCGTGCAAGTGCTGCATTAGCTAAATACTGGAGAAAACAAAAATGTAGTAATCAATTTCTCAGTTCTGTTTATGATGCACAATGAATTTCAATCTCAAAGAGTGGCATATATAGCTAAACTACAGTAGCCTTAAAACCATATCTATTAGAAACCAAGGTATGTGCCCATTAATAATGTTGCAGGAAAACAAGCAAATGAAAGACTGAACAGATTACTATGCTATGGGACTGTTTGGCAAACCTGAAAAACTTGGTTAGTTGAGGATAAGCTTGGCCATTTTTTATTTCACACTGTTTGGTAAGTCTTTTTCTTCTACTAAATAGTTTAGCTTTCTTTTGAAAATAAGGCATAAACACATTTTTTTCAGACCAACTATGTGTTGGTATATTTAAAAATCCGATAACAGTTATGGACTAGATCTTGATCCAATTTTTTAAGTTTCCAAACAGGTCCTATAAAAGGAAGTGTGCACTTAAAACAAACATATGCATGTTGAAGGACAAATAGAATTAATCCAGAAGAGTAAAAATCATCATTTTCTTAGGACCCGTTTGGTCTTTAGAAAGGAAGTTAATCAATCATAATATATTTTACAACAGTATTGAAGGAAAGGCAAAAATCCATTTCCTTCAATACTATGACCAAACAGGCACTCACAGTTCTACAGCAATATGATCGGGCATTTTCATAAATAAGTTAAATGCTCTATGCTTAGAATTCAATTAGATGTTTTAATTAATACAGATAGAATCCAAGAAAATCATGAAAGTTTCAATAATAAAAGAGGGCCCCACCTCTGCTATAAACCAGATAGGGGCAATGCAAAAACCCAATGTAGCCATCTCCCTAGTGGTAAGCTCTCTGTCTGGTTTCACTATACCCAAATCATTGTTGCATCTGATGACTAATGGCTCTCCCTCCTCTTGAAAACGAAGGTCCATGCCACTGTCTTTTATGTCCAAAGATCCTTGATGTTCCATTTCAAAGATATGGCATGCCATGCTAAAATTTTCAGGAGAGTCAACTCCTGCACTGGACTTGTCCATGGTTTTCGCAACATCATCACTACTACTACAGGAGCGAGATCTCAGAAAATTGAATAACCAATCCTTAATCAATGCTATTGGAAGATAAATTACCAAAAGGGAAGTCCCGATATATGTCACCACAAATGGCTGTTCATAGTCTGCGAAAACACGCTGTTAAGCAAAGAGTAGTCAGCTAATAGCTCCAACACAGATAAATACATATTCATCATAGATTGCACATGAATTAAAGTGTTTAGTTTTCTACCCAAAAGCCTAAACTGTTAGGTGGATGACCCAAATAGGTATATGAAGTCATATCAAACCCAATATATATCTATACGCTAATCTAATTAATGATCAAATTCACTTAAGGAATAGGTTCTAAAAACAGCTAGCAAAAGTTGCTGCCTTTATGACTTTACCAAAGAAAAAAGTGCTTTTCTCATACAAACTAATGTTTGAGCCACAAGAAAACCCGTCCTTAGTTAAATTTGTATCATAAGATTAAATATTCTCAAGTCCACATCTAATGGTGCTAATTCAAAAGAGTATGGCATTGCAGGATGTGTACTACAAGCCCACTGGCCATGGAATGACTGGTGACCGCATTGACTGTCAATACATCATCAAGCAGTAGCTCAATCTCATCACCATCACCATCACCATCACCATCATCAATTCATCATGGCCTGGCATCTTTTGAATTTTGCAAAACAGGATCACCTCCACAAGAATATATATATATATATATAACTTTGATTACGTGTAGGATATCCCATTCGATCACAACCGTCCATAAGCAACATGTGGGCGTGCGGCCTATAATATAAATCTACATACACACACAACAGAGTCTCAACTCAAACTGACCTGAGTAACTTCTGCAGAGGGGACCCACACGATGACAAAAATGACAATGACGAGTAATCCAGCTCTATATCTAAAATCCATCACTAACTCTCTTTTCTCTGTTTGGAGCTTTCTGTGATGAAATGTTTTAAGTATGTCATGAATCAGTTGTTGACTTGCTGGCTCCCTCTAACGTGGCCAGAATCCGCTGACAGTTAAATCTCTGCTAGAATTGCGTGCGCGCCATTTTTTCAGCGCCGCATGCCAACACCCCGACAAACACCACATAGAAATGTGATGAAAGAAGGGATTTAGCTTCTATTTATTAAAAGAAAGCCTTTATTTTTTGGAATGGCCACCTTTCTAGCTTATTTCCCTTAGAAACTTTAAAATTTTTGCCTACAAAAGGGATAGGTAAGTTGGGGATGATGAGAGGTGTGATTGAGAAGCATACGGTGTCAAACTTGTGTGGGAGAATTTCATACGGATGAAAGCTTGTGAAGTGTATTAATCTAGTGTGGGTGAGAGTACATAGAGAGTGAACTCTTGTTCTTGTATCTATTCTTTGTACTCTTGTTCTTTCCATAGTGAAGTTTTCTGATCGCTTCCCCTTTGGATTACTAGCTAATTCATTCCTCGGGTGTAATTTCCGCAACAAATTGGTATTAGAGCCAATGTTTTGAAGAGATAGCTGCAAAACTTGCAAAGGTATCGAACGCCAAGTTCAAGGTGGAGAAATTTGACGGACCCGGCCACCATCAAATATGATCCGAGAGCGACGTACAAGCCCACTGGCCATGGATGACAAGCGACCACATTGATTGTCCATATGTCATTAAGCACTAGCTAACTCTCATCATCATCGTCGATCATCATCATCATCATCATCATCGCCCATCGTAATAATAACAATAATTTAATGATAATAATTGTGGTAGTAGGAATATGAATAGGAATAGCACTAATAGGAGGTTGATTTCATGGTGAAAATTATCTTACTATAAACTATAAAAAAATCCTAGCAAAACACTGTCCATGGAAATGTAGGCAACCTAGTCCCATCTTGTTCATTTCATCATTGACTTTAAAGCCATGACCATTATCGATCCTTAGAATTTGCAAAACAGTATCACCACAAGTATACTACTAATTTCTGAACGTTCTACGTACTGCTTTGAATCTTGGTGTGCTGGATGTCTCTTCCTTATTTTTTTCAATATAATTTATTTTTTCTGATTAAGAGAAATAAAAAATTAAAAATCTAATGGTGTTCCTGCATGTCAAGTCCCAGCTAGCCAGCAAAATCAAATATCCTTGCCAAGTACTACTATATGTGACACTTAAAACAACATAGATCAGCCGCCAGTTCCATCATATATGAAGATATACCACTATATTCACTACAACACCATGCATAGCATGGAAATATATATAGCTAGCCATATATGCAATCAAACTGTGTGTGTGTGTGTGTATCAACTGAAACTGACCTGAGTGACTTCTGCAGAGGTGACCCACACGATGACAACAGTGACAATGAAGAGTATTCCAGCTCTATATCTCCAACCCATCACCACTCCCTCTCTGTCTCTGTCTCTCTTTTTCTCTCTATTTCTCTATAGAGCTTTCTGTGAAGAAATGTCAAGTGTGTTACTGATGAGAATCATGAAAGCCTCAAGCAATAGGCAATATTTATCAATGGAGACTGGTTCTAGAGAAAACCCATGGGCGCTTGTTCACACCTGAAAGTCTTTTGCATGGCGCACTAATTCACTCTACAATGGATCCTAACCCTTCATTTATGATTAAACAAAATGGTAACCACTAGTCTTATATTCATCATTAAATCAAAAGACGTCGTGAGCGATTTTAATTTGACCTCGTACTAATATCCAAATTTAATATCAATCACCATCCCTCGATCTAGTTCACTTTTCTCTAGACTGATACGTCACTCGATACGAGTGACATGGGTCCCACCCGCTCCCAATAATACGAATACAATTTGATCTATCGATGTAAATTTGTAGTTATTTATACTATTGTCTTTGTGATTTTAGCGATTCCATTAATAATGTTGAACACTAAAACCATATATGATGGGGAAATTTAGAAATATTTCAGATTAATTACATGGATGGTGTTTTTATTCCCATTAAAACATTAGAGTACAACCAGTCATTAATTAGACATGACATGCAAAAATTAATTGGCTTCTTTTTAGTGGCGGTGACGGTGACACACACAACGTGTGTGCGTAGACAATTGACACCATCATATATACATCTCTAAAGAGAATTATAGGATTGTGAAAGCATATCTATATTATATCTATATCTATACTACTTATAAAATGTTGAATTTCAGAAAAACTTTTGAACGACCAATATACCCTTATTTTTTAAAAAAATATATATATCTACTATTTCTTTAATTGAAACATATAGTAAACATTCTTATCATTTGGTAACAAATGAAAGTTAGATTTTAACTCAAACTCTTAACAAATTAAAATTAGATTCTTAATCAAATTCTTTTTCCTAAAGCAGCTATCAAATTGCATGATAATATATATGAATATAAATTCTTTAAATATTCTGTTTTATGAAGAAAAAAATTATGAATGTATATCTAAAGAGTTTTTAACCTTTCGTTGACAATTTTGATTATATTAAAAAAAAAATGTACTTTTGAATTTTAAACATCTTTTATGAAAAAATATAAAAGTTTTATGTATTTATTATTTTGTATAACTAATATTATTTAAAAATATTCACGTGTAACACACATGTAGTATATCTAGTATATCCAGGTGGGTGGAGAAGTTCTAACTATGTAAATTTTAAAGTACAAAAAAAAAAAAAAAAAAAAAAAAAAAAAAAAATTGTTGAGAGGCCAAAGCATGCAAGTTTTGACTTTCTGTAAAGGGTATAGATGTCCTTGTTGGATGAATTGATATATATTAGTCTACTCTTTTCATTTTCGTAGTTATCCTTATCACATACCGAGCTGCCTGATCAAATGAGGCTACGTCAAGAATATGCGGAAAAAATACCTTAAATTTGGAACGATTTGAACGAAAACACACATTCAAACCTATGATGATCGACCTTCACCCTTGAGGGGTGGACCGGATGGTCCAAGGCTCTCTTGCTATGCAAGAGGTCTTGGGTTCCATTCCCACCACTTCCCCTCAAGGTACCCCATGGATTTTAGTCCTATAATTGCCTGATGCATGTGGGACGGTAGAATTGCATGTGCCCAGGAGGATTAGTCAGGTGCAAAGCATTTGGAACCTCCTGATATCAAAAAAAAAAAAAAAAATTGATGATGGACCTTCATATATTGATATATGCCAGCATCTAGTATTGCTCTTTGTCCTACAACCCTATCATAATCAAATTTTTAGAACTGTTTTGCCCCCTATTACTAGTGACACTGCTCAAGCAAAGAATTGGCTTAGTCATCAATTTCAATGAAAAAAAAAATGTCCAGCTACTCTTACCCTCTATTTGGTTCATGGATTCTACCAAGAAAAAAAAAGGAAGGGAAAAAAATGAGAAGGAAAGAAAATGAAAGAAAATATAAAATCATATCAAGCCAAAATTATTCCAATTCTTCATTTTCTTCCAATTTTCCATTGCAACCAAATAAAGAAAAGTAGAATTCCTTATATTTTATTTTTTTTCCTTGATAAAATCCACAAACCAAATAGGGCCTTATTGAACTTCTTTTTTTTTTTTTTTTTCCTCATATCTCATTGTCACAAAATATTAGGGAAAATTATTTCTTTAGAAGTGAAAAAAACAAAGAGAGAAACGAATCTCTAATGTGTTTATTAACATAATATGTCAAGAATAATTAAGGCCGACATGCACCGATGAATCAAAAACACAATCTATGTTATTTAATATAGGTTTTCCTTTACCTAGTTTTTCATTAACACATGGGAGAAAGATTTAATTAGTCCCATAATGCACTTGATTTAGATATTAATCTTGAGTTGGGTTTGCTCTTTGGCATAAACTTCGAGCAGAAAGGTTCTGTTTACATGTGTACCTAGCAGACTTGCATGGATAGATTAGTATGATAATTCCCAACCCACATGCATTGAGAAAAAAAATTAAAGAGAGAGATCAAAGGAAAATAAATAAATAATTAGGCCTCCCATATTATACCATGTTCTTATTTTTGTTATTGTTTTTTGCCCTACAACTCGTGACAAAAGGTGAAGTAAGCAATTAGTTTTTGGATGAATTGCAGAGATCTAAGAATAATAATTAATCTACTTGACGGTGTTTTAACTTTTAATTTTTTTTTTAATGGTCCACCCATCTCTTTTTCTTTTGTTACCATTTCCCATAACGTTTTTATTTTAACTTCAATTCGCATTGTCAAGGTGAGAAATAGGAGGAGAGTTTAGTTCTAAAGAATAAGAAATTAGAAGACTTGGTTCCTTATGTAAGAGCATCTATAAGGTACTAGCTATTTTTTTGCTACTTTAGCTAGTAAAATGATATTTTTTAAAATAGCTAGATAATTACATAAGTAAGTACTCCAAAGGTACTAGCTATTTTTTTGCTACTTTAGCTAGTAAAATGATATTTTTTAAAATAGCTAGATAATTACATAAGTGAGTACTCCAAAGGTACTAATTATTTTTGAGCTATTTCAAAAAAACTTTATAATAATCTTTCTCTTTTTAATCTTTTGTTGGAGAGATAAAGAGGGAATGATACATTAAGATAGGACAAAATGACGATAGCTAAAATGACGATAGCTAAAATAGCTAGCTATATAGCTAGCCCCTTGGAGAAGAAAAAAATGATTTGGCTAGCTAAAATAACTAAGGAGGTTGGATAGCTAGCCCCTTGGAGATGCTATAAGGCAGGCATTAGTCCCAACTCTCACTGATTTAAATTTTTTTTTTTTTTGCCCTACATGCTACACGTATTGTGCAGCTTAAAAAGGCATGCAAACATGAAGAGAAAGGAAAAAAAGGAAAGAGACCAAGAGGGGAAATGGTTATTAATGGTATGGGTAATTTTAAGATAACCTTTTTTGTATAATACTATTAGGAGTATAGAGCTAGGATCCTCTGCTTGGGTACTTGGAGGCTTGGGTTCATCCCACAACTGTAAAAAATTCAGCCGTCATCTCATAAATGTCGACGTACTTATTTTTTCCAACTGTTAAATTACCCAAGCACCCAATCAGAGGATCCTTACTAGGGAGTATATTGCAAACTTAACAATCATAAATCAAGGGAGTGGTCCAGAGACATCTGATAAAATTGGAACAATACAGAGAAATCAAGGGAGTGGCAATAAGTGCCTCACTTAATCTCACCAAAAAAAATAAGTGCCTAACTTAATATATAATATATATGGATTTGCAACCAGTTAAAGGCATTCAAATTGTCTTAAAAACCAAATTGTTGAAGAAATTCTCCTTTGCGAATCTTCCCAAACAGACATAATTAACCATGGGTAACTAGCAATCTATATGCAAATGTTTCATATATTCACATTACATTCGTATGTGCTTATGTAATTAGAAATAACTTGCCGTGGATCATGGCCAACACATAGTGGAGGATTAGAATATATTATGCCATTTAAATATACATTTCCACTCGATGATATTCAACCTTACCCATTTGATAAAGCAAATTAAATAATCTTTGTTTTTTGGTTAACCTATAGTTTGTTGAAAGAAAATCATAGGGTCCGGGGGGTTGATCTTATTAATCTACTTGATTGAGACATAAATCTTCAATTGCGTGTTGCTTTTTAACACAAACTTGAGCTAGGATTAATTCGACTTGAACTGGTGTCCTCGTACCAAACCCGCATGCAAATTAAATAGTAATTAAGAAAAATTAATCAAAGGAGCCCACTAACTCGCTTACCTCCAAATTTTGATAAACTTGCACCCCCTCTTAGGGGTGCATCATGCATCCAATAATGCTCTCTAATGCATATATCAAACTTACATACATAGCAATTTCTAATTAGTACAAGTTTACCATTGGGTGTCTCAATTATTAAAACTAGGGTTGTCCAGATCAAAATTTCAAGATCACTGGTGTCGGTGGCCAACGTTGTCAATGTATTATTATCTGAGGAAGGTTTATCGAAAGTAGTAATAGATCTTTCATGGTTTTAAAATTCGATGGTAGCAACATTCCCATAAAATAAAGTAATGATTAATTAGAGTTAATCTAATCGGTAGGACGTCAATTCTTATACTCTATTTTTTTTTTTTGGTTGGCATGGAGGGGAGTAGAACCCCTCACCTACCCAAGCCCCACCCCACCCGGTGCCATCTAAGCTACAGCTTGTTGGCAATTATTACTCGATTTTCAATGAAAGAGGGAAGGGACCTGAAATGTAGAGGGGCTGGCCGGCGTCAACTATATGTCAAGGGTTGTCATCTTTGAACAGGCAGGAAGTAGTGGGGAAAAAAATGCTTATCCTATAGACAATAATGCATTGGTCCTCATATTTTCTTTTTTGCTCATTGACCTATATGGTGAAATCCATATCTTTGCTTTCATTTTTTAATTCAATGAATTAATCAAACGGAAACATTCTTTCTTTAGGTATGTGTGAACACTTGACCCTAGCTTTGCATGGTCTCTTTCAAATTGAGGACTACTTTAAGGTATACATTTTTCTTTTCTTGTCTTTTATTGTACACATAAAAAATCAAAGGAAGCAGCATTCTTCCTGCATGCAGCTTCCTAGCCTAATCCAAATGCTAGAAATTAATGGCTTTATCCTTGACAACTAGACAACTATTTATGCCGGCTTTACAATTTCTTTGTATCCCTTGGGGTAGTCGGAAATGACTCATACAACATGGACCTTTATTTTTCATAATCTTTATTCTTTGTTGCTATGATTATCTGCATTATTATTGAAAGCTACTAGCCTATTGGGGAAGCCGGCTCCAAATTTTCTTTGAATATTACCCTGGTTTTAAGCCAACCCAAAGGAAGAAAATCAAAAACAGAAGACGAGCTTCTAAGGTTTTAAAGGTTTTAGACTTTTAGGTTGGGCTACAGAGGGAAGGCTAGGCCCAAGCCTTTGACAAAGGACAAGATCTCTTGAATAAAAGCACACATTCACACCCATGGAAGAAACTTCATTGCTGAAAATCTTGAATAAAAGCACACATTCACACCCATGGAAGAAACTTTGTTGCTGAAATTCTTGAATAAAAGCACACATTCACACCCATGGAAGAGACTTTATTGCTGAAAATATTAAAATAGTACAAGTTTCTAGCCTCTCTCTTGAAACTATGAAAGACCTTATTCTTTTCCTTTTTTTTTCTTCTATTTTGGTAAACTTATAGACCATATTTCAACCATGTCATTGAAAGGGAAAAAGATAGGGTAAGGCCCTATTTGCTATCGCAGATTTGGATGCTTGCACAGTCAGTTTAACAAACATCGAAGCAAAAAAGGATTAAGGCCCACCTAAAAACAATCCAAATTTAGTCTTTTTCCCTCTTTCTTCTTTGGATCCATTTAGTCCATCAAATATACAAAAGAGTCCCATCTAATTAGATTAGGTGATCAATGGCTTTTAAGTCTAATAGTATGTCTCATTCAAATAAAAGTATAAGGTTTACAAAAGTTTTGATTTCAGCTCTCCATGACTGTGTGCTCAGGTGATTTTAAGGTTTAGTAGCAAATAAATCTCTACTTTTACTTTACAAAAAAAAAAAAAAAAGAAGTTGATTGTAGGATCAAAACCCCCCTTACTTTTACTTTAAAAAAAAAAAAAAGGGCAAATTGCAGAAAACCCCCTGAAGTATAAGAGGGTTAGCAGATAACCCTCCTTATGTTTTAATTTGTTAATGTGCCCCTTAGTTCAATTGAAAAACAAAACTAATCATCGATGGTTACCCAATTAGATATAATTTCGGCGAGTATTCCAGCGATTTTAGATAACACAGGTCCGTTGATGATATCACGTGCGTAGCAACGTAACTAATTTTCGTCAATTTTCATTAATAACAAGTGATGGTGAGGCACATTAACAAAAATTAAAACATAAGTGAGACACGTTAACAAAATTAAAACATAAAAGGGGTTATTTGCTGACCCCCATACTTCAAGAGGTTTTTATAATTTACCCCAAAAAAAAAGGTTGATTGTAGGATCAAAACTCCAGAGAAGCAATAATCACATGTTGTCTGCCCAGCTTTGATTGAATATTGGTACACTTTTGTGTGGGCTGTGAAATGAAATAATTTTGATTTTCATATGGAAGAAACACAAACAATCGTTAGGTAAATCCTAGAGCCAAGGTGAAATTTGGCTGCCTCATGAGGTTTCAGGAAGTTTAGCTCCTTTTTCCCCCATCAAAACATATATTCTTTGGAAGCAGGTTTAGATAATGATGTCAAACCAGGAACTAAACTGTCAACCTAACCTTGGTTCGGTTCCAAGGTAGATTCGGTTCTGATTCCTGTTTTTCAGGGTTGGTCCATTTGGTTCTAATTTAGCCTCAACCTCAACCAAACCAAATTTAAACCAATTTGATTCCAATTCTTCTTTTTCAATTTTTGTCTTTATTTTTCTTTTCTTTTTTTTAAATACCGATCTCAAATTAACCATAACTATTAATTTTTAATTTTTAATATTGGTTAGTGAGAGATTAGAGTAATAAAAATAAAATAAAAAAAAATGATACTCTTTCTAGTCCCACGAAGATAATCATCTTTGACAAAACACGAAATTTTTAAAAAAATTATCATTAAATTGACTTTTCATTTATTAAATTCTATTTTTTTCAAAAATTTCCTATCTTATTTTTTATTAGGTTTCGTATTGAAAGTAATTATTGAAATAATAAGAGATATTATAAGAAGTTTAAAAAAATAATGGTTTAATCTATACTACCTATAAAAAGATGAATGTGAGAAAAACTTTTGATTGACTAATATACCCTTATTTTAATTTTTAAATACACAACTGCCCTTCTGCATATATGAGAAATATAGAAATATAAAACACATACCTTAATAAGAATTCTAAGGAAACTAGAATTCATATAATAATTAAATAAACCAAACCCAAATAGGAATTATGAGGAAATGGAAGCCATAATTCGTAAAACCCTAACAATGTTAACATATAAATATAAATAGAAACACATTATAAAAATCATAAAACCCTAACACAGGAAAGGATAACTATTGCTTCCTTCTTCTGCGTCTTCTATGTGCTATCATTGCGTCTCTTTCTTCTAGTGTTTTGTCTGGTGTGTAGTTTTCAATAAACTTGACTTATATATACAAATTATGTTTAAACATTTAAATCTCTTCCTGCATAAACATTTAAATCTCTACCTGCATTGCATAATTGGACTTTTAAATCTCTATTTGAATTGCAAAATTAGTAAGAAAAATAAGATAATCAAAGATAAATTAGTTGAATGAAAATAAAAAGACATATGCTTGAACAAAAACAAATGAAAACCCAGATTAAAAGGCCAAAAAAAAAAAAAAACTTGAATTGCATAAGTAAAGTTTTTAATAACACATATAATATTTGATTATTTTATAAGGATTTGCATATGAGGTAAAGTTTTTCTTTTTCTTTTAATTAATATTTTAATCTTTGATTATTAAATTTAAAAAATTATTATCATTACTGAAAAAAATAATTTAACTCAAAAAAATTCACGTGCAACACATGTGTGCAACTACTAGTTTTTCAAAATGAACAAATATTTTAAGTCAAAAAATTTATGAAAATAACCTATCTTTATAAACCGAAAAGAGTAATATACTAG
This sequence comes from Liquidambar formosana, assembly GCA_039720395.1. NCBI lineage: Eukaryota > Viridiplantae > Streptophyta > Magnoliopsida > Saxifragales > Altingiaceae > Liquidambar > Liquidambar formosana. The sequence goes on from CM077834.1 coordinate 26,725,494, forward strand.
TGGGCTAGTGGTATCTTTCTTTCCTTACGGGCTGAAAATCTTGGATTTGAATCTTCCAATTTTTAATTTACTAAGCAAAAAAAAAAAAAAAAATTCAAGTTAATATTTTCGTTTCTCCTACCAAAAATTTTTTTTAAAAATTACTCCAAAATAAGTTCAATAAAAATAAATAAATTTAAAATAAAAAAAAAAAAAAAAAAATCATCAGTAGTAGAGTAAACCCCTCCTTGTTCGCACGGAAAAGGTTGAAGCAGCAACGTCCGCCGCCGCCGCCGTCGTCAATTAGCTCCATTCGACCCAAAAATCTTCTAATTTCCCAAACAAAAACAGAGATGGGGAGGGACTGTTAAAGCAAATGGAGCAGAGATTAGGCAACTCTCTGCGGATGACTCTGAATGAGAAGAATTTCATCAAGACTGCTTTACTTTCCGACCTCAGAGTGGACGGTCGTCGTCCTTTTGATTATCGTAACCTCTCTATCAAGTTCGGTAGGCAAGTATCCTTTGAGCTTACATTTTGCTTTTACCTGTATCACTTGCCACTCTTTGAAAATCCCTACACTTTCGCCTGATAATGCTGTACCTTTTTTTTTTTTTTTTTGAGTATGGCTTCAAAGGAAAAAAATTACAATGGGGAAATTATTAGGGGTTGTTAAGATTTTTGTAATTATTTTGCCAGTAGGGTTTGTGGGCTGTATGTTAATGGTGTCAGTGTGTGACCTTTGTGCTACTGGCACTCATAGCACTGTCTATCACTCTATCTTGGCTGAGTCATTAGTGGGTGTTGGTTGAGTTGAGATAATACAGCAATTGTTACTTTGCAGTCCACTATCACTCATAGCACTGTCTGTCAATATATCTTAGCTGCATCATTGGTGGGTGTTGGTTGAGTTTAGATAATACAGCAATTGCTTTTACGTTTCAAGTTTTCAGTTTGTTAACTTGGTTGATTTGTATTGTAACCATGTTCAAGAGATATGATCATCGAAAGTGAATAAACCATTTTAATGAATTGTGCAGAGAGGATGGCTCATCAGAGGTACAGCTAGGCAAAACTCATGTTATGGGTTTTGTGACCGCACAACTTGTTCAACCTTATCGAGACAGGCCAAATGAAGGTACTCTTTCTTTCTATACTGAGTTTTCCCCAATGGCTGATCCGTCATTTGAGGCTGGCCGTCCTGGAGAGTCTGCAGTGGAGTTAGGACGTATAGTAGACCGTGGTCTAAGGTGACTTTATTTTATATTTTATTTGTTTCTTTTACTGATTTAGAGTTGTCTCCTTATTTGGTCTGAAATCTTTTCTGAATAAATAGTTTAAGCATAGGAGTTTCTTATATTCTTGGCCTTTCATCAAATTAAAGTATACCTCATGAATATCACGTTATCAAATTGGGTGTTTCTTTTAAATATGTGGAATCCCATTATGCTGAATTTTTTTTAGAGAATTATTTTCCTTGTTGTTCGTGCATTACATAAAATCTTGTGAGGTTTTGCATGGGCTAAGTAATTGAGTTTTCAGTAAGCTAATACTTTCTCTAGGCAATATACTCTGATTTCATGGTCATTATTTTTTTTGATGAAGTATTATTTATCAAAAAGGGCAAAGCCCAAGTACATAAGGAATATACATGATTTCATGGTCATTATGATGTGGGCATTTTAGCAAAGTTTAATATCTCACATGAGCTATGTTGTGTTGCAATGAATTTACCTGAAAGTCTGAAAGTGGTATTGCAGGGAAAGCAGGGCAGTGGATACAGAATCACTCTGTGTTCTTGCTGGGAAGTTAGTATGGTCCATCCGTATTGATATTCACATTCTAGATAATGGAGGGTAAGCTGTAAAATGTCTCTACATCAGAAGCACTATTCTTTTTTCCTTTTCCAAATTGGTCGTTTGTTTTGTTTTTTGCTAATGTGAAACATTTTGGTGGGAACAGAAATCTGGTTGATGCTTCTAATATCGCTGCTTTGGCTGCCCTCTTGACATTTCGAAGGCCTGAATGTACATTAGGCGGAGAAGATGGTCAAGAAGTGATAGTACATCCACCCGAGGTTAGTTACTCAAAATTCTCTTGAGAAAATTTTTGTGAATGCTTAATTATGAACTTGGGGAAGCATGTTGTGACACCCACAGTTTTAATGTTTCCACCACTGAGAGAATTTCCTTGTCAGAAAACCCGTGCTTTGTGATTCTCATACAATATTTGCATAATCTTTTATCTTTCTCATAATTTCAAAGGTTGTAATACCCAATCAATTGAAGGAAACATGGTTGCTCAACTAAGTGTAAATAAATAAATGAATGAATAATAGATTTTTTATATGAGGCGTATGTGGCACAAGTCAATGCTTAAAAAGGCACACCTTTGGCTGAGCCATACTTGTGAGGTGAATGCATAGGAAGACCATTGCTTTTTCAGTTTATCTTGATTGCTTTAAGGCATTTGATAACAGCCTTTTTCAGTTTATCTTGATTGCTTTAAGGCATTTGCCTTCCCCACTTGATCAAACACATACTTCAACCCTGTATCAGTTTCTAAAATTTTTATCATATTCTGCACTTTTACAGGTGAGGGAGCCCCTTCCTTTGATATTACATCATCTTCCTATAGCAGTGACCTTTGCATTTTTTGGTGATGAGAACATTGTGGTAGGAAAACTAAATCCTATAGGGTTTCTGTGCCCTCTGATTTGAATATATTTATGCAGAGCTTGGCTCTATTTATAAGGTTTCTCTTTCTCACATTGGGGGTACTGCATAGGTGATAGATCCAACCCACAATGAAGAGGCTGTTATGGGGGGAAGAATGACTGCTACACTTAATACAAATGGTGATGTTTGTGCTATTCAGAAAGCTGGGGGAGCGGGTGTAATGCAGAGTGTGATCATGCAGTGTTTGCGAATTGCTTCTGTGAAAGCTGCTGATATAACAAGCAAGATTAAAAATGCAGTGAGTTTCTCCTGTATTGCATTGTTCTTTAATTTTTAGTTGCTTTTCATGCCTGTTGGACGACTGCTCTCTATTTTATGCTTACTGAAATGCAGTTTTTTAACAAGATGTTAAAATTCCTGCTATGAGTGGGTGTCTCACAATTATAATTGGTCATGGTTAAAGGAAAACTGTTGAAAGTGTCTACTATGTTTTTTCAAGTACCTTTAAGCATTTTACAAAAACTTAACAATAGGAAAAAGTAGATATTAACACTCATATATATTCAGTACATCTGAACATTTTGTTGTGGGACACTGGGATCACCATATATATTATTAGCTTTCTTAGAGGGATTACCTTCTCTCATAAGTGTGATTTCTCAGGAAACCTACATATGATTGCCTAGGTTTCTTCTTATTCTTCTTCTTCTTTTAAAACCTCTTCGAAATAAAAACAAATTTTGCTACCAGACCTAAGTCAAGTAAACCATAATAAAACCCTAAATCTATTCTCAAAACTCTTCTCAATAAACCCATTATGCCCATAAACCTTCCACATAAGACCCTAACCTTAAATCCCTATTTTAGAGTTGAATTCTAAGCCATCCTAAATCAACATGTTTTGACTTACAAAATTGCTATCTAAATTTTTTAGATAGCTTGGAAAAAAAATACTCCCTCTGTTTCAAATTGACCGTCCCCTTTGAAAAAACACGCTTTTTTAGGAGACCCTATTAAATGCTTTCACATCAACACATATGTTTCAATTTTCCAATTTTACCCTCAAGTGTACAAAACATTGTAAAAGAGAGAATACACTTTCAAGGGTATTTTAGGAAATCAAATAAGAAAAATCATTAATTTTTTGAATGTGACAATTATTTTGAAACATCCCAAAAAGGAAATTAGGCCACTTAAATAGAAACGGAGGGAGTAACACACATCCATACAATTCAAATTTATAAATAAAAAAAAAATAAGGGCTATTTTTTAAATGAAACAATAATGATTTAATCTACTATTTTCATTCTCCCCTCTTTTGGTGAAACTGGAAAGCATGGTTGTTTTACAGATGTAAATCATCTTCCTCTGTCAAAGTGTTTTTTTATTTTTTTATTTTTAAGTGCTTCACCTGGAGGTTGAGTCTAATCTTTCTACAATAACTTTCTCTAGGTTGAATTGCACAACACGGAAAGGGCATTAAGGAAGATCAAACGCCACTCTTCTTTCGTTGCTTTGGATGTTAGTGGGCCAGGTGCTAAAATGAGGGAGAACGAAAACCAGTCTGGTCATCAGAAGGAAGTCGGTGAGTTGTCAAGGAATCATACGGAGAGATTGAAGTTGATATCAGAGGAAAGCTGTGTCAGTCAGAGCAATGACGTTCAAGGTGAAACCCAATCATCTGAACAAGGAGGAACTAGTTGGAGAGATGGTAATGCTAAGAGTTTCATCAGCAGGCCGTCAAGTTGGTATATTTTGTCCTTTTTAAAAATGTGTCACCTTATTTCTGATTATATTTCTGATCCATTATCAATTATCTTGTGGAACATCAGAAAACTGGTAGTCAGTTGACTTAAAGATGAATGGATGGAATGATAATATATTGTCTTTCATTGCATTTTGAAGGCACAATATCTTAAAATGAGCCTCACAGGAATTAAAACTATCACACCACCAGTGATGAGTGAAAAGCTGTGTTGGAACTTGGAAATATACCACATCCCACATTTGTTAATTATAAACCTTGACATGTCTTCATATACCTGTTTGTTCCCTCCACTTATAAGCTTAGGCTTGTAGGTTGAAAACTTCACAAGCTGAATGGCACTTTTCATCCTAAAAATTATCCTTTATGGGCAACGAAGTAGACACAATTTAAATGCTGTGAAAAGAAAAATTGACTTGTTTTAAAATGCTATGTAGAACACATGAGTGATTTCCATGGGATGTTGAACACTCCCTTAGAGAGCTCAGAAAAGAATATGTAAACACTTGTGGGCCACTTAGCGGGCAGAAGTAGCAGGATGGTTCAAGATATTTGAAAGCTGCAAAGTCATGGCTTTTGAGCTATAGGCCTTTTTTCATGCATCCTGTGCTTTGTTTTGTTTCAACTTTGTTACCTTGTCTAAACTTGACTTTGATTCTAATAAAATGAAAGTTTTCTTTTCCTTTTTCATTTTCATTTTATTTTTAATTTATTGAAATTCTTTAACTTTGGTTTTTTTCTCTATAGGGATCCATCCACAAAAGGTGTTGATGCAGATTTGTTGAAGGCTTCTTTAGCTTCAAGTGGTATGTAACTTATAGTATTTCTGTTTCAAAAACCTTATAGTATTCTTTGAAAGTATACCAATGCATCAATTTTTGCTTCTCGCAACTTTTAGTGATTGCTGATAGACTTTCAATTTTGATTCTTGTGTCCGCTGAGCTAGGAAGCACGGACACACCTAGGAAAGTGCCGTGGCCGTGTCCAACATGTGTTGGACAAGGACACACCCTCAACACATGTCAGACACTTCCTGTACGTGTCCATTAAATAAATAAAAGATTAATTTCGGACACGGCATGGACATAGCATGGACACGGCATGGACATAGAAGGGACACGGTGGGGTAAAAAATAGAAATTTAAATTGTTTTAAAAGGGGTGATTTTAGTTATTATAAACAATTGATGGATGCTTTTGCAAAAGCTGAAAAATTCCTTATTATAAACAATTTTAGGGACACGCCATTTCTGCCTTAAAGAAGAATGGTTTTGTATCATGAGGTGCATGCCTCTTTAATATAAATATTTTTTTAATTTAAAAATTTCATAAATAATTATTTATTTATTTATTTATTGCAGTATCCCTGCCATGTTGTGTCTTAATAGTTTTAGAAATTGCCGTGTCGGAGTGTCCATGTCGTGTCGTAACCGTGTCGCGTGTCTGTGCTTCATAGCTGCTGAGATTACTTGTTTGGATTATTTTTTTTATTTTTTATTTTTAATGTCAGTAATGTTGTGGATGCTAGCATTACATCATCCTGAAAGTTTGTTAAGACATGATTTTCTGCACACGTCACCCGAAGACCATCAACGAAGTGAATCCAGTTGCTTCCTACCCATATGCTTTCTCCCAACTTGAGTTGCTTCTTACCTTTGTTTCTGCCTCATGTTCCCTGCAATTTATTTGTCATCAGTAGGCTCTCTCATATCACAATTCCTAATTACTCTCTCCCCAAAAAAGAATAAGAAAAAAAAAATTCTCTTCGAGTGACATTTCTTCCCTTGCATGTCTTCATCAACTCATCGTTAAACTCTCTCCAATATTCCTTAATGTTTCTCAACTTCCCACTCCAGTCTCTAAATTTTATTAAAAAATTTTACTTTTATTTCTCCTTATTCATGTATTTTCCTTCTTTGTTTTGGCTATTAATAGAACTTAGGTATCCTTCGAATATTGGGTAGCTGTCGTTAAACCAGGTAGAATCCTTTATGAAATGGGCGGAATAGCAGAAAATATAGCCAGAAAGGCTATTTCAATAGCGGCGTCCAAAATGCCCCTACAAATGAACATCTTTAAGCAAATCCCCATTTGAATGATTCACAATTCATATCACTACTCGTACCGAAACTTACAAAGTCTTATCCAGGACTGGAATTTCTTAGATTTAAAAAAAAAAAAAAGAAAAAGAAAAAAGAAAGACTTTGTAATACTTTTTTGTCTTTTTCATTGACATAGACCCAAGTAATCTAGGAAAATGAGGATGATGCGTCGGGAATGGTCAGGATAGCTCAGCTGGTAGAGCAGAGGACTGAAAATGCTCATGCTTTTATATAAAAAAGAATTCTTTTCAGTAACCCCTACAAGAATGTAGAATTTAATAGGTTATCTCCCAATAGACAATCTGGAAACGGTAAGGATTAGATCAAATAGGAAATAGGGGTATGTGATAGTGAGTGATCTATCTTGATTCCATATTTTTATGCCTTTTACTTATGAAGGGCAACAAAAGAAACAATAGGTTTTATTATCCTACATGTTCCATGAAGTCAGAAAATTAAGAGTAGAGACCTGCCATGGCTCCAAATGACCTGACAAAGGCCCCAAGGGGGCACACCATCCCTCAGTTGTGCCCCACAGTCCATGTTATAGGCCCAAATGGCATGCACCCTCTTTTCCATGGGCCTGAGTGGTCTAGCTAAGGCCCTGATGAGATGCCCTGATGAGATGCCCAGTGTTCCAGTGGGCTCCAAGGCCTTATGGTGGACCCAATGTTACATGGTGCATGGTATGTGTACGACTGTACGAGATCCAATGCTTTACTTGGTGCACAGTATGATGGGATTATGCTTAGTTGGTTCACAAACAGGATCCAATGCTTTACTTTGTACACTATATTTGCATCTTCTTTTCCTTTACACATTCTTTTTAAATGAGCAGGGGATGCATTATTGTGCAGTACACTCTACTCATATTTGAACCTCAGCTTCACTACAAAAACGAGACTTAACCTGCTGGATCCATGTAATAGAAGTTTAACAGACTCCATGACTTGTTTTTTAGAGGGTATAAATATTTTCCACATGGTTGATGTTCAAGAGACTTAAAATAAGTAAATACGATTTGTATCAAGAATACAGAGATCAGTTCCAGTCCAAAAATTAGGGAAAGAAAAGGAAAGCAATGAATTCCAAAGTCATTGTATTAGTCACCAAACTTTCTTCTGGACTTTTGGACTACGTATTACCTGTGTCTGTGTGTGCTTGCGCCCTTATCTGTGTGCATGGAAATTTGTGTGCACACGTCTGTTGTTTGTTTATCCTCTGCCAAACTCTTTCTCATTGTTTTATCGCAGAGAATATGATTTCTGTGGTCATAGCACAACTTTTTTACTCTTGAGCCATAATACGTGTATAAATTGGTGAAGCACTACAGCGGAGTTTGCATCATGAATTTTTGGGGACTCCAACTATAAAGTATCTTCCTTATTATACGTGTACACAGTAAATTATACTAAGAATCATTAATAAAAAATTTACTAGTGGTTGTCAGATTGTATATATGCTTGAATAATTTTTCTTAGATGACTGTCGTTTCAAGTTTTTGGGATGTATGTGTGTGTGTGTGTGTGTGTGCATATCATTCTATGATTTTACATTGTGTTCAGACATTCTCTAAATGCAGCTCACATATAGTTTGCTTGTCAGTAGAAAGATGCACAAACTAACATGTGTTGCATATGAAACCAGCAGGCGCATTAATTCCAAATAAGAAACTAAAGGAGTCAATAAGTGAGGAAAAGCCATGTGAAGCCAAGCTGGAGGAACCACTGGCTGATATTTATGTAGCTCCTTCTCGGATTGAGGCTTCTGTAATTGGACTACAAACAAATGGAGAAAATACTTTGAAGGATGCTGTGAAGCCAAAGAATAAGAGAAAAAAGAAAGCATCATCCACCATTATGCAAATTGGATGAACTTTCTCCTACAGAAATATCTTCTCCTAGTATGTTTATAACCTGTTTCTTAGAACACAAATTTATTTAATGATTTCTCTCTTTGCATGCAAAACAACTGGATAAGTTAGTCGTGATAATCTCATCATCCATGCATGCAAATGATTTTCATGCTTTACATATCAATTTTTAGAAATGAAAACGATGTGTACCAGAGAGACAGAAGGGGGTGGGCGGTTGGTGTTCAAAAATCTATGGATTAATCTACGTTAGATTTTGTATTATGAATAGGATTTTTTTAGAATTTCAAGAAGTGACAGCATTTGCATTTGTTTTGGTATTTTCTTTATTGTTGAGTCCATTTTTTGTGTTGCCATAGTTCCATCTAGGAGGATAATAAATATGTGCCTTACAATGCTATTGGGGAAATGAAAAATCAGTGTTCAGTTGCCCCCTTATTAAATGGACATTTTCTTTGAAATTTTAATAAACAAGAATTAGAAGGATCTCGGGAAGGCTATTGATTTGTCATCTGGAATGCATTTCGTTTTCTATTTAGTGTTCCTTTGCAGATACTTGGGCATGGTTTCTTGTATGTTGATAGTGGAGGGCAAGTGGAGTTGGAAATTATGCTTTGTGTTATGACTTGCAAGCAAAGTGGAGATCTACACAAGCAGGAGTATTTTGAAATGGAAACCACAAAGGAGAAACAGTAGAACTCCACTGTCTCTTCTGCACTGAAAGGTTTGGTTTGATCGAAGTTTCACTAAGAACCGTTGGCGGCAGAATTGATCAAGCTATTGTTTCAGTTTTCCATATATCGATGGAGTGGTGATGTTAAAGTCACGTCGTCTTATGCCGGTTCGGTGTAAGGTTTGGAGAAGGCCTCCTGAATATTGGATAGTGACGTATAATCCATGTTCATTTACCAATCCAAATAGGGAGAACGGGAGGCATCACCAGAATACTTGGCTTGCTCTCTGTCCATTGGATTCTTCTTCTGTCTTATTATTATTATTACTATGATGATGATGATGATGATGATGATGATAGGACACTGTGTGTGCCGATTTTGGCTTGCTTCAAACTGAATTCTGCTTATAATGAAGCTCTTAGCTTGCTACCTAGATAATAATAATAGTACTGATTTCTGCTATTTTACCTGGGAAAAAAAAAATGTGTCTGATTTTTGCTGGCAGGAGAGACAGGAAAATCAGGTTGGAAATCATCGTTTTAAAGTATCACAAGCGGTGATAGATCAACTCAGCGGATATAATATATGGACACTACTTGCCTCCACCCCAGGGTGAAAGAGTTCTTCTCCATCTCTATTTATTTTCTGTCACATGTTATAAATATTGTAGAAAAATATGAATTCTAAAAATAAACAAATAAGTTAATATGGATACGTGGACGCACATTCATGTTAACATAAACATGTAACACTTAAATATGAATTTATAAAAATGTTTTCACAATTATATAAATATGAAAATGATACACACAATCAATTTTTCTTATTTATTTGGACAAGTGATAAAATATAAGTGAAAGGGGGAAAGAACTCCTCCACCCAAAGATGGAGGCAAGTATTTTCCATAATATATAAGGTGATGTTAGGTGAGGCTCAAAACTGGTTCTACTGGCTATAGTCCCCGACCAATTAAGTTGGCCAGTGTTTGATTAGGCCGTCGAGGATGCTTAACTGGTTTTGTTTTGTTCTGATTCACCCCAAAAAAAACAAAAAACAAAAAAGTAAAAATAAGACAAAAGGGCGCGCAAAAGACCGTGCAATTGGAGCGCCTCTGGGACCGATATAAAACGCTATGAGACGGTAAATTCCCGTGCCCCTTTTTTCCCTATGAGACGCTATGTTGGTTAATTGGGGGCAAAGCCCAAACAAACAAAACTAAGCTAGGGGTAGAGACACCCCCTAGCATCACGACAAAGGAAAGGGATAATATCAAGAGGGGGGAAGAAAAAACAGAGAGTCAATGGGGTAAGGCATGGCTTAAAACAGCCAGACAATCCGCAGCTTGATTGCTTTCCCTGTAGTTGTGCTCCAGGCGACAAACCCAGTCTTGCGCGCCTCACTCGCGCCGACAACGTGCTGATCCACTTTGCCAGAAGTTGCCGCCGGCCTCGCCGGAGTTCGTCTAAGGTATGTCTCTCTCCCTTTCTCATCCTCTCTCTCAATCTGTAGAGTTCTATCGCACTCCACCGTGAATGTTTTTCTGATTTTTTTTTTTTGGCTGCATTCTCTGTTTCTGTTTCTCTTTTTTCTTGCTTCCGATCTTTGTCAGCTAATCTGCTTCTCATTTTATAGTTACATGTGCATATACATTAGGGTTTTATATGCTCTTGATTAGGTTTAATTTCTCGGCTGGGTTTTGGTGTGATTCATTGTATATCAGATTTTAGTCGTTAATGTTCTCTAGTGTTTGGGTTGGGTTTTAATTTCTTCAATAGTTTGAGACAATTTTTCGGCTGGAATTATATAGGGGTTTTTAAGGTTTGCAGTGTTTTTTTTGGGGTTTTAATTTGTGAATTTTCTGAGGATAGGATACATGTGGTCGAATCGGAAGAATATGGGCACCTGTTTGTTGGGTGCGGCTCCTCTCCGATCTAGTAGACTCCAGTTCCCTCCATTTCTCGGATATTAAAGCTCCACCTCATTTCTGAGCCATGGCCCCTGCCAGCCCCCATCCGTCCGCTTGACCACAACTAACTTTATTGGCTTTAATATGTTCTTAAATGACTGATTTTTAGAATATTTGTTTGATTTAATTGTTAGGGTTTCTTCTCCTCTCTTTACTGTACCATGAAGCTTGAGGAAATTTGTTTATTTTGATTCAATGTTTTGGATTAATATACTTTGAGGAAAAAAAATTATCCTTGAATGCTGTTTGATTTGATATATTGGGTTTTGTGTTATGCTTGGATGTTATGCTATGCTTGGATGATCTGATTTGATAAAAATTTTATATCATGCTTTGATAATTGCATACCTCCAAGTTGGCTTCTTTGTTGTATTTGCATGTTCATAACCCCTTAGATTTCCCGTTCAAGAATGAGTCTGTGTATACAGTGTTTAACTATTTTTCTTTCAACCTTTAGATGATGTCAAGTAAATTTCTTTGTATCAGTTTGAAACGAGTTAATAATTTGCTGACATAATCAATGTGTTGATGATTGTAGTTTGATATCTTGACACGGATTCATTCATGAATTGTACATTTGTACAGTTTAGGAATATATACTTCTCAATTATTATGTTAATGTACATTGGATACATTTATGGATGTTTCGATATTCTTCCCTAATGTTCTCTGGGTACAAGCTTAGATAGGATCGTACACTGGTGCGCTTCGTCTCTAAATTACGTACTTGGAGAACTGTAAGGAAATGTTGCCGAAATTTCCCTAAAAGTATCTAATATATGTACTAACTTAATAGTTGATAAATATATAATTCTTAAATGGAATAGGACCACCAACCTTGTAGGATTGTAACATTCCATCACATGCGTATTGAATAGCATTGGGTTGTGCATACTGTATTGCTTGTTTTTTAATGCCTTTCTATGCCTTGACTGATGAGATTTTCCCCCCATTTTTGTAGGGTTTCCTATATACAATTTCTTATCCACAATTGCTTAAAATTGTAGGTGAGTTTTTGTGCTCCATTACTTATGTATTAAGACATTTATTGAATATAAAAGCGTTTTATGTTGTGTAATTTTCAGACCGTAACATGACATACCATGGGAGATGAATATATAGCTAATGTATTATAAGGATGTTTCTTTTTTACTTTTTTATTTATTTTTATTGAATATGCCTTCTATGGATTGGAAGAAACATTTAAATAGGATGGGGCTAAACATATTTGGACTTGAACACTTCTTTTAACCACCAAACCTTCAATTTGTTGCTTTACTATATATGCAACCAAACTCCCAGGGAGTGGGGAATATGTTTTAGACCTTCAAAGGCCAGACGTGCGTACATAATTTCCAACATGGGAGGTATATATGGCAAAATGAATTCTATATCTCTAAATACATCCTTATTCTATATTTATAAACTCCTTAATTTTTTACAGCGAGTCACATTAGTTAACGATGAGCATTAAATTATATATATGTGTATACACTTGTGAATAACCTCTTACATCCTCAACTTGGGTACCCCAATATGGACAAGAGTTGGGGGTCAATTTCCAACATCAGAGGCATATATGGCAAAACAAATTCTATCTTCCTAAATATGTCCTTATTATATATCTGTAAACTCCTTACTCTTTGACAACGAGTCACATTAGTTAACGATGATCATTAAAGTACATATGTTTACACTTGTGGACAGCCTCTTACTTCTACAACTTGGGTACCCCAATATGGACAAGGGTTGGGTCAATCAGACTAGGCCAAGTCCTACGTATGAAACAGGCCTCCGTCAATTCATCGAACATGCATTTGAGAAAGCATCATTTAATGGAAGGATTCCATGTCCATGTGAAAAATGTTATAACACTAAGATGCTTACTAGTGGTGAAGTTTATGAACACTTGATGTGTTTTGGATTTGACAATAGTTACGCACGTTGCATTTGGTATTTGCATGAGGAAACGTTCGATATGGATCCTAGTACTACTACAATGCCAGATGAAGACGAAGATGAATCTGAAGAAGGTGATGATATGCATGGAATGTTAGAAGATTTTTTCGGGAATCCTTATGTTGCAGGTGGGCCAGATTATTCCATAGATGAGTCTAATGTTGATGCAACTAAATTCTACAAATTTGTAGCGGTACCCGAGATGTAATAAGTTCAACAAACTCTCATTCGTTGTTAGATTGTTCCAAGTAAAGTGCGCTTATGGATGGAGTGACAAATCATTCAGTGTGTTGCTTGAGTTACTAAAAGCGGCACTTCCCAAAGGTGAAAATTTACCTAAGTCGTTCTATGAAACAAAGAAGATCGATGCATGTCCTAAGGATTGCATGTTGTATTGGAGAGAGACTAAGAACGAACAAAAATGCACTGTATGTGGTACTTCAAGGTGGAAAAACAATGAAGATAATGTGAATTTGTCATCTAAGAGCAAAAGGAAAGTACCTGCAAAGATATTGCGCCACTTTCCTCTAAAGCCATGGTTGCAACGACTTTTCATGTCATCTAAAACAACATCCTTAATGAAATGGCATGATGAGGGTTGCAACAAAGATGGGGTGTTAAGGCATCCTGCTGATTCTGAAGCATGGCCAACCATTGATAGAAGGTACCCGAATTTTGCGGGTGAGACTCGTAATGTCAGGTTAGGTTTGGCCGATGGCTTCAATCCATTCGGTATAAAAAGTATTGTGCACAGCACATGGCCTGTTGTTTTGATGACATACAATTTGCCACCATGGTTGTTCATGAAGCAACCTTATTTCATTATGTCGTTTTTTATTCCGGGTCCTAGTGCACCTAGGAATGACATTGATGTCTTCTTGCAAACCATTGATAGCTAAGTTGAAGGATTTGTGGGATGATGGCATATACACTTATGATGCATCAACCAAGCAGAATTTTACGATGCGTGCAGCATTGTTATGGACTATTAATGACTTCCCTGCATATGCTAACCTCTCTGAGGAGATGTTTTTTCCTTACACAGGACAAAGTCACAAAACACCGTGTCAATCGTGGCTTCTGCCGTCCAAGTATCAGGTGGATCCAAGATCACAATAATTATGTACACTTTACAACCACGTCCGCACAAAAATCAGTCCACCATATTTGTTATTATGACACGTAATGATCTTTCAATTGGACCGCCGTGGTCTCAGCCGCACCTGATTACTTTGTCCACAACGATTCCAAGCTGGGATGCTCTCTCACGAGAGTCTAGGGCGCAGAATAATTGCCATGTCTTATCTGTTCCTCCTCCTTCCTCCACCTTAGCTTCATTTTTTTCTGTTTGGACCATAAAATTCCCAAATTACCCTTTATCGCTTCGATGCTTACTAGCTACTTTTTCTTATCACACTCTATTCAAGATTCGGATCGTTTTGTTCTTCTTGTTGGGGGTTTTTGATTACAGGGAGATTGGGTTGATCCTCTCTTTGGTTGGTGTTGCTAAATTTCGGGTCTGGTGGATAAAAGGTGAAGTGGGTATTGACTGTTTTGTTATGGGTTTGTGCTTTTCGGAAGGGGGAGGAAGAAGAAGTATTGGAAGTGGTAACTGAAGATTTAGTGTTTTGGAGACAAACCCATTTGTTTTTTAGCCAATTTGGTTATAGGTTTCGTCTTGTAGATTAGGAAAACTCTGGGTCTGTTGTTGGGGAAATGGTATTCTGCCAGTGAAGCTGGTTCTTTTCGTTTTCAAGGCTTGATTGGAGGGAGATTGGGTTCATCCTCTTTTTGCTGATTGTTGACAAATTTAGGGTCCGATGAATGGAAGGTGGAGTGTGCTGGGTATTGACTGGTTTGTGGTGAGGAAGAAGAAGTAGAGGAAGTGGTAACTGACGATAGTGTTGTGGAGAGAAACCCATTTGTGTATTTTTTTGTGTTTTTCTTTTTGTTTTTCAGGTTTATGGGTTTCGTTTCATAGATTAGGAAAACCCTGCATTTGGTGTTGGGGAAGTGATTTTTTGTCGGTGAAGCTGGTCCTTTTAAATTTCAAGGTTTGATTTGAAAGCATAAATTTTGGGGTAAAGCAAATGGATATGGTACTATTCGATTAAGTCATTGGTGGAATAGCTAATCAGGTAAATCTTTGACTTCATGCTTTTTGAGTGTTCTTGCTTATATAGACTAAAGATTTTAGGATAAATGGGATAATTAGAGAGACGATGATTGTTTCATTTGTTTTATTTGTGGTTGGAATCAAATGTTGTTTTTAGTGGGATTATATACTTTTTCTTCCATTGGTATTGTTGTGGTTACTAAGGCTGTTTATTTAATTACTTTTGTGTAATGAATTGAATTGCATTGTCGCTTTTGCCATGTCTAATAACTAAGAATATGCTAGATAAGGTGATCAGCAGAGGAAAAGGACCACTGACTATACATGAGAATATATAATATTGGACTGATTTTTGTAAAACCAAATTTAAGAGTTATTATATGAAACTCCTGGATAGTGTGATTGAGAAAGTACTGAAGACATAACTTAAGAGCATTGATAAATAAAAATTTTGCTTCATGCTAAGAGTTCGATTTGGAAGCCCTTTTTATCTTTATATATAATTTAAATTACTTACAGAAATTGAAAAGATTTATAGAGAAGAAGAAAGGCCTCAATATTATAAGGTGCCTGGAGAGATAATACATTGAATTGTATAAGAGAAAAAGGTGTAATACATGTGTATATGTATTATGTGATCAAGGGCATCCATGATGAATCTTTAACTCCCTGTGAACAAGGGAGGAGTAACTAGAATTTCAAATTCCAATCTTAGTAGACTTTCATAACTGGTGGGCATTGGGCGAAAATTAATTAACAAATAAATAAATCCCTTGGTTATAAGCAAATTTGTTAGGATATTTATGGGAAGAGATTTCATGATGTATGTTACTTTGTAGGATAGAATAGGGGTGAACTATTTGTTAGAACCATGGAGAGATGCCTTTAGAAAGAGAAGGCTTTAAGGAAAAGCTGAAGGGGCTGTATGGACAAAGTGAAGTTCACAAAGGATAGAGTTAGTAAGAAATGACATATGGGCCATAACCTTGTTGGAATGTAGCCTAAGAGTGCATATATGAAAGAATTATGAGGGGTGGATGAGTTAATCGAGTGAGCTGTCCAATTGACAGTGATATGGCATTACCATATTTAAGTTTGAAATTGGTATTGGGGTTAAAGATGTTGAAGATGGAAGGTTTCAAGTTTATAACTATAAAATTCGTTGATCGTTATTCAGGCTGACTTGAGTTATTTTAAAAGTTGTTGAGGTCATTAGTTTGTCCAAGAATGTTGCAATTAATATTTAGAAGTTGTTGAAGTCGTTGGTTCTTAATAGGTTATTTGTTGTTTCATATCATATTCTCTGTGCCCTACAGAGAGGTTGAATGATGAAAATTTTCCTATTTACTTGATCTTTCCATATTATTGTGTTGGGAAATATCAAATATGTGAATTATGTGTCATTGTAACCCTTTGTGACATTTTGCAGCAAGGAACCGAGATGAAGGGCATCAAGGATTGGGTTTTTTCTCAGTTAGTATCCAAGTCTTTGGTCTCATCAAGACCACTGTCAGGCAGTGACAGTTTCTTTAATGAGGAACCTTTGGATGAAGAGTGTAGCGACCAAGGTATTACCTTGTCCCTTTCCTTAATTGGATCTGCTTGCAAGCTGATATTATTACTTGGTCAACAAAGGGGCAGTTAGAAAACCTTTTTGTTAGAATTTGAGGTTGCACTTATCTTTTTTGGATGCCAAAAGAACTTCTATTAAAAAAATTAAAAGAAAAACTTTTATGCAGTTAGCCTTCCTATTTCTTGCAGTCTCCTCTCTACTCCATTTTTTCCTTATTTAAACTTAAGCAGATAGACCTATCCAAAAAAAAAAAACTTGAGCAGAGAGATACAAGCTTCCTGTGTGCTGGCAAGGATGGTTAGAGTAATTACCATAAGTTTGATTGGATGGTGGTATAATTATCCCTAAAAAACTTGAGCAGAGAGATACAAGCTTCCTGTGTGCTGGCAAGGATGGTTAGAGTAATTACCATAAGTTTGATTGGATGGTGGTATAATTATCCCTATGAGATGGAGGGGTGTTATCTACTCTTGTTTTCTTCTTGGAGAATGACCATTAGATTTGATGGAAACTATCACTGAGAAGACTAATTACCTTGAACATGGTAGCACTGTAGCGAAGACCCAGCCAATGTTGTATATTCGATGCACCGTTGTATTATAGCCCTTTAATAATGTGATAAACTTAGTGAATCTTGCCCAGACCACAGATCTTTTGAAGGTGTTAAAATGTGGATGGCATGGCATTTAGTCCATTTTAGTATGTTCAATCATATTAGGTGCCTTGTATTAAGATTGCTATATTTTCTTATTTTTAGGAGTTTAAATGGTTTTCAGAATAGAAGTCAAGTCATCAGAGGTACCATATTGTGTAGGACGAGTTTTGGATGAATTTTACTTATTATTAGTGTTTAATAAAGCGTATAGAAAGGCGTTGTTTTGGAGAAATGGAATTATATATAGAAGTGTATTATTTATTTTGTACTGCAATACGCAGAAAGAAATCACAGTTTGTGACATTAGAATCCCTCCAAAAATACATTACACTTAATGGCTGTGGCCTGTGGGTTAATTTTGCCCCATGTTTATCAGTTTATGCAAGTTTTCTGATAAGAGCTTATTTCCCTTTCGTTTATTAGGTTCAGCTGGCACTGCCAGTTCTCTAGCACCACGAGTACCTTCTGAAACATCTCGTTCTTCCGATAGTAATCAGGAAAATCAGCTTCATTCGCCCTCACAGCAAGTTCAGATTGAAGATTCTTATCGTTTTCATCAAAGCAATGATGAAAATAAGTTAGATCCATTAGCAAAGATTGAGGGTCTCCAAATTAAGTTCTTGCGTCTTATTCGTCGGCTTGGGCAGCCACAAGACAATCTTTTGGTGGCAAAAGTCTTATATCGGATACATTTAGCAACTTTGATTCGAGCAGGGGAATCAGATCTGAAAAGAGCTAACTTGAGAAGTGATAGAGCTAGAGCAACAGCCGCAGAACAAGAAGCAGCTGGCTTACCTGAATTGGATTTCTCATTTAGAGTACTTGTCCTGGGGAAGACTGGGGTTGGCAAGAGCGCAACCATAAATTCTATTTTTGATCAAACAAAGGCCACTACTGATGCATTTCGACCTGCTACTGATCGTATTCAAGAAGTCGTGGGAACGGTCAATGGGATTAAGATAGCTTTTATTGATACCCCTGGTCTCTTGCCTTCATCTACAAGTAATGCAAGAAGGAATAGGAAGATCATGCTTTCTGTGAAGAGATACATAAGAAAATCCCCTCCAGACATTGTTCTATATTTTGAGCGACTAGATCTCATCAATATGAGCTATAGTGACTTTCCTATTTTGAAGCTTGTAACTGAATTTTTTGGATCTGCAATTTGGT
Organism: Liquidambar formosana; assembly: GCA_039720395.1. Classification (NCBI taxonomy): domain Eukaryota; kingdom Viridiplantae; phylum Streptophyta; class Magnoliopsida; order Saxifragales; family Altingiaceae; genus Liquidambar; species Liquidambar formosana. Next base: position 26,744,003 of record CM077834.1, read on the forward strand.
TCAACACCATCCTTGTCATGACTCATTCTTCTTCACCTATTCCTGAAGGACCAGATGGTTATCCTGTCAGCTACCAATCTTATGTCACCCAGTGCACTGATCTGGTACAACACTACATACACCAGGTAGTATCTGATTCAAGACTTGAGAATCCTGTACTTTTGGTGGAGAATCATCCTCAGTGTAAAACAAATACCATGGGGGAAAAAATTCTTCCAAATGGACAGGTCTGGAAATCTCAGTTCTTGTTATTATGCATATGTACCAAGGTTCTGGGTGATGCTAATGCGCTCTTGGATTTTAGAGACTGCATTGAATTGGGGCCATCGAGGGGTACACGGCTGCCTTCTCTGCCCCATCTCCTCTCATCCCTTCTACGCCATCGTTCTGTGCCAAACCCTAGAGGAGGCGACAATGAAATTGATGAGAGTTCAGTTTCAGACACCGAGGATGAAGATGAATATGATCAATTACCTCCAATCCGAATTTTGACAAAATCTCAGTTTGAGAGATTGACCAATCCTCAGAAGGAGGAATATCTTGATGAATTGGATTATCGAGAGACCCTTTATTTGAAAAAACAGTTGAAAGAAGAGTCCCAGAGGCGGAGGGAGAACAAGCTTTCTGAGGAGGAAACTCTGGCTAATGATGATAGTTCTGATAATCAGGATGCCTCTCCGGAGGTTGTTTTGTTACCAGACATGGCAGTCCCTCCAAGTTTTGATTCAGACTGCCCTGTTCACAGATATCGTTGCCTTGTTACGGGTGACCAGTGGCTCGTGAGACCTGTTCTTGATCCCCAAGGATGGGATCATGATGTAGGCTTCGATGGAATAAACATGGAAACAGCTATGGAAATAAGAAGAAACATCTTTGCCTCAGTCACGGGACAGATGAGCAAGGACAAACGGGATTTCAGTATTCAATCTGAATGTGCTGCAGCTTACGTGGATCCCAGGGGCCCCACTTATTGCGTGGGTCTTGATGTTCAATCATCTGGTAAAGATCTGATCTATACAGTCCACAGCAACACAAAGTTGAGAAACTTTAAGTACAATCTTACTGAATGTGGAGTTTCTTTGATGTCTTTCGGGAACAAGTACTATGTCGGTGCCAAGCTTGAAGACACCATTTCAGTTGGGAAGAGAATGAAGTTTTTAATGAATGCCGGTCGAATGGGGGGTCTTGGACAAGTGGCATGCGGTGGTAGTTTTGAAGCTACCTTAAGAGGGAGAGACTACCCTGTGAGGAATGACAGGGTGAGCCTGACAATGTCAGTCCTCTCCTTTAATAAAGAGACAGTATTGGGTGGAGGTTTTCAGGCTGACTTTCGGCCAAGCCGTGGCATGCGAATGTCAGTTAATGCCAATTTAAATAGCCGGAAAATGGGGCAGGTTTGTGTTAAGACAAGTACCTCTGAGCATGTGGAAATAGCTCTGATCGCACTCTTCTCAATTTTCAGGGCCCTGTTACGGAGAAAGGCTAATGAAGATTTAAGTAGGGAAGCACTAGAGGGGGGATAAATTTGTTTTGAATTTGGTGCCAGATATTTTTGGTTCAGAGAGGAAAGTATTGAGGCAGAGTAATCAAGGAAAGTATTGAGGCAGAGTAATCTTTATCTAAAACTAAGATATGGTGAGCTTTTTCCCCAACCAAAAGGGGGAAAATAAATGATATCAGCTTTATATATTGGCTATTTTGAACTTTATATCCATCAATGCCCCCCTTTTTTTTTCTTGGGTTTGCAACTTGTTTTCAAGCCAGTGACCTCAAAATCATGAGACAAACCATTGAATCAGGCTGCCAGCTTAGGCGAGGGAAGTTTGTATCAAGTAAACTGAGATAATAATTGTACAGTAACTCATCGGAGAAAAGTCTTTTTGAGATTGTTGAAACAAGTCCAAATAGAAGTAAGAGGTAAACATTTTATTTTTCATTTTGTCAGATTCTATGGAAATGTTATTCAGCTTCATTGTGTTTGTTCAAATGGCAAAGCTCCAAAAATCATCCTAGTGGTTTGGCATCTCCCTATAGCTGATTGGGTAAAGGTAAATACTGATGGTTTAGCTAAGGGCAATCCTGGCCTTGCTGCCAGTCGTGATATTTTCAGTAATTGTCAGTGGTTTTGTAAAAGGTTTTTATGGGCTTAGTTTGGGTATTCGATCTACTTCTTTTGCTGAGCTCAAAAGTGTTATTCCTTGCGGTATCATTTGCTTGAGAGAAGGGTTGGCATAAATTGTGGGTTGGAAGTGATTCCTCTGCAGTTATTTCTTCTTTGCAAAACTATACGTTTAAAACCTCTTTGGCCTTTGTTAAATGAATGGTGGAATTGTCTTTCTATCATAAAAAAATATGCATTTGGCTTGTTTTTTCATATTTACAGGGTAATTGTGTGGTAGACAAAATAGCTAATTATGCTATCAATTTCTCTTCTCTTATTTGGTGGAATGATGATAATGGTATTGTTCCATTTGAACTTGCTAGAGATATGTTGGGGTTATCATTTTATCGGTTTGTTTCATAGGTTATTTGTTTTTCTTAATATCTATCTTTGTGAGCTGGATCATGGCATTATAAGCCATCAAGACTAGATAGGTCCCTTTTTTGTTTCATTCTCTCATTGTAATCTCTCTTTCATTTTCTTTTCTTTCATTAATAACATTTGGAGCTGAGGGCAAATGATGGTGAGTTCTTAGGGTGCCAACTTAGTTGAGATTTTTTGCTACTCTTTGATGCCTTTAGTTCTGTTTTTGAAAAAAAAATAATAATAATAATAATAATGTCTTTTTTTTATTACCCAACTTGTTCAAGCATGATCTCATTAATAGGCACAAGCATGACAATATGGAAGTTTTGCTATATCTGATTAAGCTCTGCTAAGCACACTGAACTAAAACGCAATCAATGAGATGTTAAAACATAACCCTAGCACGAGGACGGTGGAAACGGGTGACTTCCCTGTATGAGTCTCTCGTTCGGCCAGTCTCCAGTGTCTGTTCCAGCGTTCCTTATGCCATGTATCAGTTTTCTGGGTCTAACAGCATCTAGATCGAATTCTCTTCTTTTAGCTCAATTAGTTTTCCATTTCAGTTCCAGCTATAGCCAACTGCAGAGACAGTGGCAATCTTGCTGGCGAATTCCCTTATCCCAACATAAATTTACCATCATCTATTTCAGCTTGTGTTGCAGAATTTTCATGTCAAAGATATGCTGGATGGTGTAATGTTTTGGCCACACAGCTAACCGAACGACGCAGAAAACCCGCCAGTAACTAAAAGTCTAAAACTAATGATGGGGAGTCCAAATTTGACTGGCCAACTTTTGTACTCCCGTTCTAATGAAAAGATAAACCAGTAAATTGTGTCTCATTTTTTAGCCAACAAAGCTGGACCCTGGATCCAAGTCCATTAATTCCCTTTCACATAAGTAAGGTCAGTACTGATTAACGTGAAATCAACCACTGATCCATTTTTGGGCTTGTATCCACATTTTTGAATGAGAGTTTTGAATGATTCAGAGGCTTCGCCGGATTAGATGAATCCTTCAAGCACATAGAGTCCCTTTTTCGTTCCATGTACACGGGAAAATTATCAAGTCTAAAGGTAACTCGAAAAAGATTCACCGTTTGTGAGATTTTAAGTACTTGATGCTTTTTGAAATGCTTATCCAATCTCGGCTTGACGCTCAAATTGTTTTTTTTTTAATTTTTTTTTAAATAATGAGGAAACACTTCAGGTAAATTCCGGATCCCTATAAGACTTTACAATCAATATGGATTAGATACATTTGGCTATGTTTGTTACGAGGGAATGGAATGGTTATTCCATTCTCTAAAAAAAAAACGCTAGTGTTTACTTGCACAAGGGAACAGAATGTATGGAGCTCTATTCCCTCAAATGATAAAATAGTCATTTATTCCCAAACCAAAAGGAATGGCTATTATTACCTTTTACGAGTAAAAATCATTAAAAATAGGTCTCAACTATGCATTTTCATTCCATTCCCACCCCTTACCAAATATTGGGATGGAATGTCCATTCTTATTCCATTCCCATTCCCTCAAACCAAACGCAGCCTCAAAATAATGAAATCTTGTGTAGATGGTGGTCTCAAGGGGTTTAACAAAAATTGAACTCAAGACCTCCTCTTCTTAAGACAGGATATTTGCTAAGAGCATATCCAGCAATGAGCTATAACTTGTGCTATTGCTATATTATAGCATTTAACACAAATTGGACTGCTCCAATGGAGTGCTAAAAACCTGTATAGTAATATCTCACCCTTGTGCCAAATATAGCACAAAGGTGAGCTATTGTTATATTTGTCATGTCAGCTCTCCCTCCATTTCTCAACAATCAAATACACTAACAACTATGAAAAATACAATATTTCATTTCTTCCATTTCTCTTCCAAAATTTTCTCAATAACCAAAAAGCTCGTAAATAAATACAATATTTTTAAAAATAATATTGAAATCTTATATATATATATATATATATCATTGTTAGTGGTTTGTACAATATTTGTTTTTTCTTTGTTTTTTAAATTTTTTGTGGTTGGAGCAATAGATGTTGGAAGATGGTAATTAGTAGTTTATAAAAAATGGAAGGAATTGAGGTTATGGCAAAAGATAACACACTATGTCATTTGCACCATTATAACATTTGGCATTATAAGAGCATCATCAACCATGTGAGCTAAATAAGGTGTGCTATTGCTATTTTAGCATATGCTATAGTGCCAAATGCTATAATTTAGCACAATATGCTCCAATAATGCAAATAAACGTAATGTGCTATTTTTTGTCACAAGTTCAACTCTTTCCACAGATTTAAGGTCTTGCAAGATAGTGAATGAGGTATATCGTGAATTAAATGCAATCTTGCTTGAGTGAAATGAATGAGTTAAAAAAAAATGGTATGTCTTCTTAATTTTTTTTTTTTTAATAATATTTCAATATTATTTTTGAAAATATTGTATTTATTTATGGGCTATTTGGTTACTGAGAAAATTTTAGAAGAAAAAAAGTCGCTGGTGTGTTTGGTTGTTGAGAAAGGGAGGAAAAACTGACATGGCAAATATAGCAATAACTTACCCTTGTGCCAAATATAGCACAAGGGTGAGCTATTGCTATATTTAACACATGCATTTAGCTCACTATTGGAGCATCCCAACTTGTGCTAAATGTTATAATATAGCAATAGCACATTATAAAGCTCTAACATATACTAAAATAGTAATAACACATATAATTTACCTCACATGATTAGAGATGCTCTAAATCTCTAACTAAACTACCCTTAAGATTGAATCGTTGCTAACTAAACTACACTTAAGATTGGGATTCCCAATTGCCAGCCCAAAACTGGGACTAAACTTGTTGATCATACGCTAAAGTGTACAAATCTAGAACCATCATGACAATGTTGGAACGTGTGCACAAAAGATGCCACGTAATATTTTGAAGTAATTTATAGTTTTAGACCCAACAGAGGAATCTAGACCTTTGTCCCTACTGATTGTGATGAGAGCATTTGTCAAGTCCACCGAGCAAACGCTTTATGTCTCACTCTCACTCCTACCCGTCAATGACGTACTCAACTTTACCACCCGCAGGCCACCTGTCATTGCTTCTTCTCTCGAGTCATCTCGTTTTTTTGATGGGCTCTCGAGTCATCTCAGTGTGGCTGGGACACATTAGCTTAACATAATCATCAAATTCCCAACTCGATAGGTTATCTTTTTCCTTTTTTTTCTTTTTTTCCTTCCCTTTTTTTTATCTTTTTATTTTTTGTTCTTTAGAAAAAAAATAGAAAGAAAGGAGGGAGGGATCAAATCTCCAGTACAAGTGTGGACAGTTAAGGCTGCGTTTGTTTCAATATAAGAGGCGGAAAACTTCTTCGGTGTAAAACAAACGTTTTTCGAAATTAAGGCAAATGTAATTCATTTTACATGTACAATGTAACAAAAATGAAAAGGACAGAATAATACAGATGACGATCAAATCAACACATGTTGATATAATTCAGTCCTTACATTAGGGATTGTATTTTATACATTAATGAATTATGAGATACATTAGACTAAAACATAAAATACAATCCCTAATATGTAATGCTGATATAAGTTAAATTAGCATGTGTTCACCCAATCAAGGACTACGATAACACAATCTTTGTTATGACAATTCAGTACTCTAAGATGGGTTAAAGTTAAGGCTACTGTCAATAGTATCTTCGTCCTCTCTCTCTCTCTCTCTCTCTCTCTCATATTAGTCTCATATACAGAGTATATTATATATTTTAATTTAATTTTAATAATTATTGATTTTTTTGTGAGCGTATTTCATCATACCATCACATTCTCTCGCCCAACAGGCCACAGCATATGCGTCCGGATTTCCACAGCATATACCCAACACTGATTCCCCAATAGCATAGACCATCTCCAGAGTTTTGCACACATAATAGTGCATCCCCATTTGTTAAACCCATATGATTTTTTCCCATGACCACAATTCCAAAGTAGACCTCATTCACCACCCCTAAATAAGCTCCCCGTTTTAAAAATAAATAAATAAATAAATTGATGATGAACCTCCCCATGTAAGCATGATCACTCCTCCAACCTTTTTAACCTACCACATTACACATACACCAATAAACATAAACAAAACATATTCTTTCCCATCTTTAGAGTTCAATCAATGATTAAATTTATTCAATGAAAAATTTATATACAACACTACATAGTACATACAAGATGCATACATACATAATTACAATAACAAATAAAAACAATTTTTAAAAAAAAATTCTAACCAAAAAAGAAAAACAAAACTAAACTTTCTATCTTTTCTTTCTTATATAACAACTGAAAATCTAAATAATCCAATTTTTCCTAAATTTGTTTCCCCAACTGACATGATATTAGATATACAGGTAACTATAGTTTTAAAAATAAAATTTTGATTGGTTGACTGGCTGCCATGTCAGCTGCTTAAGTGGATTTTGAGCAAATGAATTAGACCACATAACAGTATAAACACTACTCATAATCAATTTTAAAATTTAAATTTAAAATTTTAAAATTCAAGGTGAAGAACCCCACAAAACCTCTGCAACAATGGTGGCAGCTTCAGCATCAGAAACAGAGGCTTCTCTTACTCTCGCCAAAATCTCCTGCTTAAAATCCCTTCTCTCTCTTTGCCTCAGCCCTTCTCCCACCTCCAACTGCACTGCAAACCTCGCAACACAGCTCGCAAATGGATGGCACTCCAAGAACCTCCTCTCCCTGCACTCTCTCTTCCCTTCACCCGCCACCCCACCAACGCTAACTCCCCTAGTTTCTCCCTCCTCGAACCGACCCACGTCTATCAAATCCCCACCCAATTCCGATCTCTGCAATTCCACCAGTTTCTTTATCAAACCCTCTTTCAGCATAGCTTCAATCGCTTCTTTTCTCCCAAAGTACCCGATTTCGAGCACGCAATCCATGGCGGCAATTCGAATTTCTGGCTCCTCGGAGTCCAAGAAACTTATGATTTTGGGTATTTCGCCGTTGCATTCGATCTCGTCGACGAGCGGGGATTTGATCGACTTGATGAGGGAACACAGAACTCTGATCGAAGAAGCAGAACCCATTGTGATTAGAGCTTGAATGGTTCGACCCATCAGCACCTGACCAACGAAAACATCCTTGTTGAACCGAATCAAAGCGCCGACGGCGAACGCCGCGTGTTCTCGTATCCGTCTGGGGCATTTTTCATTGCAGAGAATCGATTCGAGCGAGGTGAAGAGCTTCCATTTGAGAATCAAATCTTGTAGGTCCCGATTGAACCCTTGAGAGACGCGGGTCTCGAATTGGGTCAAGACCTTGATTAGCTTCTCATCCTCGTTTTTATTGTTGGTGAAGGGCTCTTGTAAAGCTCGCGAGAGATTCTCGATGCTCTCGCGGTCGATCCAGGCTTGAATTTCCGACTCGATGGAACCGGCGAGGCGGGAGATGGAGTGGGTGGAGGCGCGGCGGGTGAGGAAGGAGCGGAGGGAGTGGTGGCCGCGGGTTTTCTGGAGGGTTTCGACAAGGGATTTGAGGTTGGAGAGGTGGAGGGAGAGAGTGGAGAGGTTTGGGTCGGTGGAGAGGATGGCGTCGGATTCGGTCTCGAGCTCGAGCAGGGCTTTAATGGCGGGCGAAGTGGGTTGGTCCGAATGGGGAGAAGGGTTGGTTTGGAGGTCGTGTGAAGCTTGCTTTAAGACTTCTAGGACTTTGAGGATTTGTGGGTTGTTGTCTTCCTTTGATGATGGGTCTTCTTCCATGGCTGCTGTTGCTGCTGCCGTTGCTAATGCTCTAGAGACTAGAGAGAGAAAGTAGGGGGAGAGAGGGAGAGTGGTTGTGTGTCTTAATTACAGTGGTATAGAGCTCAACGACCAGTCATCGTTTATGTAGTGCCAAATCACCAACCAATCTTTCATGCAATATTGCCACTTGGGTTCTAATTTGTACCGGTTGGCGGTTTAACATTTTTTTTTTAGCGGTTTAACATTTTCTTTTTCATTTTTTTGGCATATAATAAGCAAATGAGGATTTATACATTGATGGTTTGTACTTTGTAATGTTAAAACATTCATTTATATGTATAATTAATAATATGTGTATATGTATACTGTGAGAGATGGGCAATGTGTAAAACTTTTTATTATTACATTTCTCGATTTTTTTTTGTATGACTTACATTTTGTTAAATTCACCGTTTTAAGTTATTTTTCTTCGCATGCCCGTTGTGCTCACTAATTCAATTATGTTGATTGGAGATTAGAAATTATCTCATTAATATATGCTCAATTTATGGTTTTATTTATAAAAATGCATGTGAGTTTATTGATAAGCCATTAATAGATATTTGACCGTTGGAATAGTTGGTATAAATGGCGCGCATGGGATGTATAGAGTCTATAGACATTAAGGCAGCATGCCATTTGTATTGACTTGTAGCACAGTTTATTATTATTTTTTTTTTTATTTAAGTAAAAAATTTATTTAACTCTAGGTGAAAAGAGAAAGTTATTAGGAATTTCTACCGTTTGGTGAGTTTGGTGCCAGCCATGTGATTCAGTCTCAGAAGAAGTCTGACCATCTGAGCAGGGGGATCCTTCCTAGAGATTTCTTGGTCATGGGGTTTTTGAAGGTTCCTTGGATTGTGTGGCATTGAATTTCCTTTGGAGCGTACTCACTTCAGAATCTTCATAGGAAGGTGTCAATTGCAGAAGAAAACTTGGATGAAAGGCAATCTCTTTGACTTAATCATGGAACGCTTTCCTTGTGATCATTTGACTGTCCAAATGAAAATTAGTGATTATAGGATTAATTTTAGAACTTCATAAAAATGTCTCTATATTGATTTTTCACCCTCATTTATGATAATAATCTCATTTATGATGATAATTATGGTTATCTTTAAACTTTTTATTCAAAATGTCTCTTGAAAGAATAAAGAATAAAAAAGGAAAATGCTAGAATTTACAAAGAAAGGCATAGAAATTTTATGAAGTTTTAAGAGTCAAATGATCCTCTAGTCTCAAAACCCACTTCAAGTCATTTAGACCATGTTTGTTTGGTTGGAATAGAATGAGTGAGAATGGAATCTGATTCTATACTTAAAATAATTTGGAATGAAATGAGATTGAAATAAACATTGCGGAATGAATATCATTATAATTCACTACTACTGTTTGATTTCATTCTCATTTAACTACCTCATCCAAACTATGTTGTTTGGAATTAATTGGAATGAGATTCCATTCCATCCATTCGATTCCCTACCAAACAAACATGACTTTAGAGTAAATCAAATTATTTGTGTCCTTAGAGCCTAGATTGTTTCTCTTTCCATCTCCAAAGGGGGAGATTGGGGCCGCGGGCCGGGGTTAGTATTGATCTTACTTTTTGAAATTTTTGGTTGAGGGACTTATCCAGTGAGATTTGATATAATGTCGTACTAATATTTTTTATATGGCAAAAGTGAAAAATTAACAATACGTTGCAAAAACCGTTTTTCATTTGCTACAATCTAATGAGCCTCATCTTCTTTGGCATACGACTCTATTTAACAATTGCAGGTCCATCCTAAATTGTGACCAACAAGTACACATTCAAAATCATTAAGTATGCAGACTTTTTGGTTAAGATAAATAACCACTTAGGACAATCGGTTTTTTTTGTAATGGATACCTTAGGGCATTGTGCCCTTATTGTTATGGGATGCTTGTGGTATGATGGACCCCAGATTTTGTAATCCCTAAGTACTTGAATAAAGCTTCTTTTTTAAACCCCCCAAAAGAAAAAAACCCATTTTCACACATAGAAAATCTACGTTGCATGAGAAATGAGTACATGACAACTGTTATCGTGTGGGGTACTACTATGAGGTGACCCTTTCACAATTTGTTATGTTCAAAAAATAAATATTAAATATAAATAAATAAAGAGTGACAGCCTCCAAATCACACACCGTAAGCAATTAGGTTTGAATTAGGTTTGATTCATATTAATAAATGGTTTAGGCTTAAATGGGTATCAGTTGACCACGTAACCAAAGGGAGAATCGTAAATTGTAGAGTCACGTAATCATCAGCATATTCGGATCTAAGCATCAAGCCCATGGAATACGTCACCAAACCCACGTTTTGAGTAGAAGAACGGTTCTCCTGTTTTTTTTTTTTTTTTTTTACAAAAAAGAAAAGGGAAATATCTTTATTGGTTCGAATAAATAAAAGGCTTTATTATAAGATTTTGAGTGCTTTTGATTGTGTGTGGTATAGCTTTAGACCCCATTTATAAGCACGAGTCATTATTTTTTGAGTTTGAGGAGAATAACACTTCGACCCCACATATAGTCAATTTGTGTTGGTAGCCTTAGGTTTTTGTTTTCTGGTTCCAAATTTCCAATTTTAAAAGGCAGGCGACATTTTCAGCTGGCATATGACCCATATATATATATTACAAAAATAAAAAAATGATGTGACTAACATCAGCATTCTATTGGGTTTTTTTTTTAATGTATGTACTAAGGGTGCATATTAAGTTGCATATAATGAGACAATCAATACATAAGAAATGATAAAAATACATAAAAAAAATTAATGTAAATTTGATAGAAAAATATAAAATATTTTTAAGATTTATACAAATACAATTTTCTATATAATGATTGTCTTATTAAATACAGTTAACATATGCTCAATTGCATATAGGGGATGTGTTCAGAAGGCGTTTATTATTACTTAGAGATCCCACAAGAACCCCACTCCCCTTTACTTTATGAGTTTTTAAGGGGAGTTGCATATTGGTCTTGCTACGGATAAATAATTATATTCAGTACAAATGACTACTAACTTCTTCATAAATGATTGCTAAACTAAGGATTATTACTAATTGTAATTATTTGTCCATAGCTGGGTCAATCTGTAGTTCTCCCAACTTTTAATGCTTTATTAAGCCCTTTTGAGACACTGGGAAATACCACATAGATTAAATGAAAGATTTTTGTTTCTCTTTTGTTTCTTTTTTTCTTGGGGACGAGGGTTGGAGAGAGAGAATTCTATGCACATGTATGATTAAAATTTATTAATTTTTTAAAATTATTTTTTTGACATTATTCATACTCCTAACTCCCTTAATATTAATAAATGGGTATCAATACTTCTCTATAATTTTGAATTCAATATCACTCATTTAACAAATGAAGTAAATGACATTAAGTTACAACGTTAAATTAACTTTCAAATTATTGGAGCAAGTTCAACCAAATTTTTTATTTTTTTATAACAAAATAAAATATAGCTATATTTATTCCAAAATAATCTTCTACACTAATTTAGAAAACTGTTTGCAACTTTGGTTGGATGTAAAGGGTGAAGTACCAAAAGATCCTCATAATTTTAAGATAAAAGAAAAAAATAGGCTTGAAGTGATTATTTAAGATCATGGAGATGGTCTCTCTCTCTCTCTCTCTCTCTCTCCACTTACTAGCAGTTTTTGTTTTCAATTTAAAGTCAAAGTTTTTACTCCTTATCTTTTATCACTTTTGTTAATATTATTTTTTAGGAGATCTTTGTTAGATTAGGTTGTTTTTTTTTTTTTTTTTACACATACAGCTGCATGCTCGGAAATATAGTTAGAACAAATGGACTTGCTCTCATAACTTATATAGAACATCTCATTCATCAAATGTGTCTCTCATTTTAATTTCTACAAATGAATCCCATTCTACTTTGTTCTAGCAAAATTCTATTTTCAAATATAACAAAATGTTTCATCATTGTTATAAGTTAAAGTAAGAAATAATTTTATTTTCTTAAAAGATCCATTACGACAAATATAATTACAGCTATTATAGAATAAATTTAACTAAAATTAAAAGTAAAGTTTAAAAACTAAGATTAAATGAGTAACATGATAAATTGATAATCCAATAAATGTCTTCTCTTAATACGTGTGTTTAATTAAAAATGATTATTAAACAAAGTAGAGGACAAAGTTTCCTATCATGCTCCTTACTTAAAGAAAAAAACATAATAATAAGGTTCCTTTTTCCCTTGTTTCCTTTTTCTAATCAAGTTCTTATCTTTTATCATAACACAGTCATGTTCATCTGACAGAAAATACGACCGGGCTGGACCCCGTGATAACGACAGGAACCAATACTATCTCGCCACATACATGATTAGATAACTTCCCAGCAACCAGTCCGTGAGTTTTACCATCACGCCAACCAATGTACAACGCGACAAAGCGGCTATTTCTAACTTACGCCGCTTGCACTTCATTCTCTTGTTTACCCAATTTATAAGCCGACGATAATGACTCCCTTTCTCACCACCCCTCTCTCTCCTCGGCAAATGACTGGATTTTAAGGTACTTTCTCTCTCTACATCTGTTTCTCAAAATGTTGGTAGTTTCAGCTGACGCTGTCTTGAATCATGGAGTGAAACACTTTCTGTATAAATTCTGCTTCTAAAAACATGGTTGGATTGTTTCCTTGTGTTTACATTTTTTTTTAATTTTTGATCTCGAAGTTTGGGGTCGAACACTCGAACTTGATTGAATTTGTGCCAATTTTGGGTATGAATTAATGTGTAGATGTGAAATGGTGATGGGTTTTAGGTATTGAGGAGCTTAGGACATCTGGGTACGTCTCATCCATGATTCGGAATTTGGATAGCTATTTCAGGGTTGTGGTCTCATCTTCTAAACTATATTGAGTATACAATGCTAACCATTTGATTAAGAGGAATTATTAACAGAATGAGTGGCAAATTCATATGTGATTCACCTCTATATAGAAGGCCATGCTTTGTACAGAGTGGCTAGTCTAAAGACTCAAACCTGCACCATTCAATGGCCCATATTCACCTCTCTCTCTCTGTCTCTCTCTCTCTATATATATGTGTGTGTGTGTGTGTGGTGTGTGTGTGTGTGTGTGTAGAGGCAGAAAATTGGTCATAACTAGAGGGTAAAGTTTATCAACTATAGCAATAAGAGAAAGTAGCTAATGCATAATTGATAGACTTCTGATATTGTTTTCCCTGTGCCTGCCATGTTTGGAAAATTTTCAATGAAGCTCTGTTTCCAATTATTAGTTGTATGCTTATATTCATATATTTGTGGTTGATTTGTTTTTATGATTAGTGAATTCGTTTTCATTGTTGGATGCAGTAAATCATATTGTTTACGTCCGATTGATCAATGATCATGCCAGAGGTTACTGGAATGCGGTCGTTGGTTCGTCTCTTACTTACTTCCTTTGTCTTCTTGAGTTCTGTGGATAATGGGAATGCAGGGATCACAAGTACTTTTATTCGGTCGGAGTGGCCATCCATTGACATCCCTCTCGATAATGAAGCTTTTTTAGTTCCAAAGGGTCATAATGCACCGCAGCAAGTAAGCATTGATACTTTCAATTTCTTCTTCCGTAATAGAAAAATCCTAACACGAGATGAACATAAAGAAGTGGAGAAATAAAAAGAAGAGAAGCAAAAAAGAAGTTAAACCCCTAGGAAGTAGGAATCATCACCTGGGGGGGTTTGGAATCGACACCAAACCTAGAAAAACCCCATTTTTATTTTATCAGAAACTCATTTCTTAAAGATTTATTGGGGCCTTTATATAGAACCCCTTTTACATCAAATATGGTAAAAACTTAACCCTAAAGACTACAAATTTAATTCATTTCTTAAAGAGTTATTGGGGCCTTTATATAGAACCCCTTTTACATCAAATGTGGTAAAAACTTAACCCTAAAGACTACAAATTTAAAAGGTCACAATTTATTATAATAAAAATAAACTAAAATAAATATAGTAAATCCTTGCTCTTCAAGTCAATAAGCTGAATTGGACCACATTGTTGCATGCTGTGTTTGATGTCCCCATCAGTGGAAGTGTAGATTCTCGTATTTGTTTTATGCATCCTAAGTGGCCATTTGTTGACATCGTGAAAGAAGTGACATGATTATGCAAAAACTAACCTAAAGAATGCGACTCTTGTGTGATTTTCTCATCCTTAATCTCATTTTCTGCCCCTGGTTTGCTACATACACATTGAGAAGTTTCAACTAGGATCCTTCTACTACTTAGTTTGAGGTTTTGGGATAGCTTTTGAACCTTGTCAGGCTTGTTATGATGCAAAAGAACACTTGTATGTTTCTATTTTTTCACCATGGATACACCATGCTTTCCCATTGGAATATGAACATGTGGTATAGTCAAGCATATGCATCTTGTAAATTAGATTAAGGTCACTACCCATATGAGATCTTTCTAGTTGTTTATTGCAGGCCAGTTTACTAGAATTTATATTTATGAAGCATGCTTGTCAATGATGGAACTACACTCAGACTAAGGGGGGCTATCCCCCCCCCCCCCCCCCCACCCAACCCCAAATTTTTAAAATATTATCCATATAAATTTAGCTATATAAGCATATAATTTGGTCTAAAAATTACACTTATCCCCCTCCTAAAACCAAAATCTTTATTAGATTTATTTTTCATGTGATAATTTAGTCTTGAATCTTAGTATATTTCTCATTCTTGAATGATAAATTTTTTTTTGGTTCATACATTCCCCCCCCCCCCCCCCAACAAAAAAAAAAAAGAAAAAAAAAGAAGATGAAATCCTGTGTTCTGTCCCTGATGCTTGTCATCTTAATTTGTTGTAATCAGATGACAATGGGATGCTTTACAATCCGTATATGATTTATATTATGTTGTTGTTCAATTTGCATTGGACAATAAATGATCCATTCATTTCCATTTCCTCATAGTCAAACATTATGTTGTAGGTGCATATCACCCAAGGTGACTACGATGGAAAGGCTGTTATAATCTCATGGGTGACAGATGATGAACCAGGGCCGAGCAAAGTACAATATGGCACATCAGAGAAAAGATATGATTTTAGTGTGGAGGGGACAATGACAAACTACACCTTTTACAAGTATAAGTCTGGCTACATTCATAGCTGTCTTGTTGATGGCCTTGAGGTAATTATTAATTGAAATATAGCAATTGTTAACAAATGAGTGACTTAATATCAACAAGTTTGAAATGAATTCTTATATGCTAATTGGATTACAAAACTAAGGTATGTCAAAATGATATACTCCCTCCTTTCCAATTTATTTGGCACATTTTCCATTTTGGGATGTCCCAAAATGTTTGTCCATCGTCAAAAGTCAAAGTAGAAAATTATTTTACTTTCCCAAAATACCCCTTACTATACTTAGTATTACAATTTCTATATCAACTGTCACATCAAGTAACATTTATTATAATAGGTAAAATTGGAAAGTTAAAATAAATTGAATGACATGGCAATGCATTAAATGTATCACCTTAATATGCATGTTGAGTCAAAGCGGGCCAAATAATATGGGACAGAGGGAGTAGTATTACTTAGTATTTAGTTGCATATTTAGAAATCAATAGCCTTTCCTTTATAAATTTTTTTTGTTAAATAAATTTGATGATTTCTTGTTTTAGTATGACACCAAGTACTATTACAAGATTGGAAGTGGTGATTCTTCTCGAGAATTTTGGTTTCAAACACCTCCAAAGATTGATCCTGATGCTCCTTACAAATTTGGAATTATTGGTGAGTCTTCCAGTTCAATACCTTTTAAGAGCAATATCAGATCATTTTCCCTGCCTGTTTCATTAATAGCCATCTCCATTATTGGAAAATTTTCCTGAGAAAATGGAAACTCTACAAATTGAAACATCACTCACTTCATTCTATATCTTTTTGGGCATAATTTCTTATTTCTTTTAACTAATACCAAGAGATGACCATATCAGTTTTTGCGAGAGAGATCTCATTATAGATGGTTTTAAAATTTGCACCTTCCATAACCAACCATGATGATGATGATGTTATGATGGTCATTTAGTAGAGATAAGACAACTTATGTCTTATATATAGGATGGACAATATATTTAGATACTTTGTGCGGCAGTAGATAGTAAGAAGACAATAATTTTCTTATTTCAGCTCAACTCAACAAGCCTTAAATCAGAACTACTTGGGATTGGAAATGGTTGACTGGCACTGGTGTGATGTCTACCTAAGGCCTCTGACGTTAAATTTAGATATGTAAATGAGAGATATATATCATCCTCTAGTCGGATGGTGTTTACCTTATGAAAGAGCGTAGGACTCCTTTTATAGCTGTTAGGAGGCTGCTTGTGGATACAACATTGCTGCACTTGGTGATGCGTATGTGTCAATCCTAGCTTTATCAGCTAGTTGACATGCTAGCTTGAGTGGTCTCGTCCATTGAAGGTTGAGTAGGGCTAGCCAGTTAGTGGACAAAACCATCATGAGTTATCTTGTCCATTAAATGCTTGTGTGGCACATGGGAAATGACCACTAGATATTTTCTAGCACATGGAAAGGAAAAAGAGAAAAACTAGAATGGTTTAGACCATTAGATTTTTTCTTGGCCCATGGAAAGGAAAGAGAAAAATTGGAATTTCTTACCCAACACAAGCATTTAATGGACAAGACAACTCATGAGGGTCTTGTCCACTAGCTGGCCAGCCCCACACTCAGCCTTCAATGGATAACATATGAGAAGGGAAAAATTGGAATTTCTCACCCAACACAAGCATTTAAGGGACTAGACAACTCATGAGGGTCTTGTCCACTAGTTAGCCAGCCCTATACTCAACCTTTCACTTTAGCTAGTAAGTTAACTAGCTGATAAAGCTAGGGTTGACATAAATCACCAAGTGTAGCAATGCTGAATCCACAAGCAATGTCATCGCAGCTATAAAAGGATCCCTTTGCTCCTTTTCGAGATACGTACTATCTTATTAGAGTAACTTGTATATCTCTCTTTTATGTCTTTAAGGTGAGAATGTCTCCGGCAGACACCACACTGGTGCTAATCGCAAAATTGAAGCCGGAGTCTTGTCCATTACCCCTTATCTTGTTCTCTTTTATTTGTGTGAAAAATGGCATGCATAGGAAACACAAATTTTTTCACCATTGAAATCTCTTGAGGCCATATCTTCCATTTGATCATAATCATAGGCTGACATATCTTTTCTCGTTGCCTCTACCAATTTTTTTTTCCTTTCTTGTCATTGTAGTACCTTCAACTTGAATCGCTAATATAATCTTACCTTTTCATCAAAAAACTACCTTCAACTTGAATCATATAACTTCTATTTGGCTCATTTGTTGGTCTTCATTGCACGTAATCAAACCAACTTAGATGATTTCCCCTCATCTTGTCCTCAATTGGTGCCACACTGCCACCTCTAGCTTCTCACAAACGTATTTATTCTTATCCTTTCTTTTCTCATGCAATAGTGCTATTTATCCCAAATCATCTTCCCAAATTCAACATTCCAAATGAGGTGGCATCTTGGTATTGGATCTATTTTTTGCTCACTATTCAAATTCAAATTTGTGGGTTGTTATGTTGCCACATCATTTTAGATGTTGAGTTTGGGAAAATAATTTGGCACAAGTAGCATTTTCCTTTCTTATCTTGCCATTCATCCATTGCAAACATCCTTATTTTCGGCTTAATATATTGTATGAATATGTTTCTCCGCTGCCCAGCGTTTTGCATCATAAAACATAAGTTTAGTATGTATCTAAATGTATCTCTCTACACAATTTCAGGATTCTCATCGACATTTTTTCTTTAGTATTGTTGATTGTTTGACTTTTTAAATGAATGGTTCAGGTGATTTGGGCCAGACATATAATTCTCTTTCCACTCTTGAGCATTACATTAATAGCGGAGGACAGGCTGTCTTGTTTGTTGGAGATCTTTCTTATTCTGATAGATATCAGTATAATGATGTTGGTGTAAGGTGGGATACATGGGGTCGTTTTATTGAGCGTAGTGCAGCGTATCAGCCATGGATTTGGGCTGCTGGAAATCATGAAATAGAGTACATGCCTTACATGGTAAAGTGTTAGTTTGAGTCACTTGCGTACATTCTGATTATTTTGTATTTCATTTTGATGAGGTGTCGACAGAGTAATAAAAGTTCAAGCATCTCTCTGGCAGAAGCTAAATTGAACCTTTCAAGTTTTGGGTTGTTAAAAAGGCTATGTGAAGGATTCACTTTAAAATAACTATAGTTGCACCACCTTGATGCACACAATCAAATTTTGAGTTGGCCCAATAACCTTTTTTCTCCTTTTTTTGCTTATTGAATGAGTGACTTCCTGCTGGACTATGTACAATGCTGCTGTGCAGTGGCTTCCCCAGTATTGCTACCTGCCCATGATTCTCAGTCTATAAGCCTAGAACCATCTTGAGGAAAATTTAATGATTTGTTTTATAGTGAGCCCCCTTAAGAGTATTGTGAATGAATGGATAAGCTTGACATCAACTTTTCCATGGTATTGTGGAACTATTGAATGGAAGATCTCAACCTCTTTTATGTGTCATTTTTACCTGAAAGGGTTTTATTTTCCTTTCTTTACATATTTTATTGTTGGCACTCTTATAATTTTTGGGCACATGAACAAACATTCTAGAAATATATTTCCATATCCATAGCATGGCAGGTACTCGACGATACAGTTCCCATGACATTCAAATTTTTTACAAACATTCTAGAAATATATTTCCATATCCATAGCACTGGCAGGTGCTTGACGATACAGTTCCCATGACATTCAAATTTTTTACACTGATCTGACAATTTTTACAGTTGCTCTCATTGATTGAGTTGTGTGAAGAATTTTTTTTTTTTTTGGTTGTCTCAAGATTTCTCATATTCTTAGTAGGATAACCCCACATAAACATTCTTCTTGAGTTACTTGACTATTTCTTAATTCGTATGTGCAGGGGGAAGTTATTCCTTTCAAGTCTTATCTCCATCGATACACCACACCTCATGTGGCCTCCAAGAGCAGTAGTCCTCTTTGGTATGCCATCAGACGTGCATCTGCTCATATAATTGTGCTATCCAGCTATTCTTCATTCGGTAACTTTCTCATTCCATTATTTTTACTTTGATACACTTGTACCAATCGAGTAGTTTGTTTCAATGTATGATCATACATTTATCTATGATGATGATGATCATCAAGAATATTGTTTTTTTGCTTCAACAATTGATTCGGAATCTCAAAATTTTCTAGAAAGTGATTTTTCTGGAGCAGACAGTGAAATCTGCTTTTTCTCCCTTTGTCCCACTATGCTTGTTCTAAGATTCTTAATGTGATTATGTAATAATATCAAAAGCATAGCACACCTAACAAGTGAGATTATAATCTATGACTTATGTGCTAATGATACAAGTGAGATTCTCGACTTTTAGTGTAGGAAAGTGTAAAAGAGTTTACTAAACTGTAAATGTAATGACAGTTTAAAAAAATAAAAAGAGTGAAAAGGAAATTATAACCCCATTCTCTAGTTTGTGTCATAGGTGCATGCCACTTGCATTAGGTATGCAAAAATGTTCAGTTTTCATAAGATCTTCTTGACTGTTATTCAAACATCCAATAATTTATGTATATTGGACCTTTTGAGGCAAGCATATATCCTGGAAGGCAATTTTGATTGTTCAATAAAAATGTAGATTTCAATGTTTTTTTTTTTTTTTTTTTCCTTTACTTATGCACTTTAGCCAATCTATTTTTGCTTTTATTCATAACATTTATTTATTTATTTTGGTAACTGAAGTAAATTTATTAGAGACTAACAAGAATATATGCAACCACTAATATCCTGTAGGTGAGTGTCTGTAGCTTCACTTGGAAGCTCATCAAAAGATAAAACCTATAAAGCATTAACTACATTACTCTTAGAACCAAAAAAATTAGCAAGCTTATTGGTTTCCTTATACACATGTTTGTCTTCCTAGTAGCTAAAAGAAGCTTCAAGCTGAACTATCCTTTTTGAGTTTTTGCGAGATACCTGACTCTCCAGGCCCATGACCTGGATTTAATAGAATATATGTGGCATTTGAGGAATATGTAGCAATAGCAATTTTATCTAAAGTCTTTTGTTTTCCCCGTTCCCGATCAAACCTGATAGCTTCAAGTTTGTGCTTCAGCACTGTATCAGGTAGTGTAGGCCCAAGAAAATGCACAAATCAGATTGCCAGCTTGATCTCGTATTGCACCTCTGGAACACCCCTTCCATCAGTATTTCATACATGTCATTGCCTTCTTGTAATGGAAATGATGAGCTTTCTGGTTGTAATGTAAGGCTTGGCTCTATATGACACTCTGTAGCATGAAATTCCATGCCTCCATTGAGCATGGAGCATTTGTGTTCATGTTATTACGCACCAATTGTAATCCCATTGAAGCATACAAGGTTACCTAGATATCATGCAGGAAATAGATCCACGTCTGAAACAGGGAAATTTGAGAAACACAGAGCATGATTTAATTAGAAAACGTAGCATATTACATTCCAAGTAAGATTCTACTATGTACATAGCACTAGACAATATGATTTGGAATCATGATCACCACTTTTATCGATGGAGTGAGTGCCCCAAAACAAAATCTGTTGATCCAGGTGAATCAGGTTCACACCTTGCCAACTCTATGCAACACTGTAATGAGGCTTTAGCCAGTAGAATTTAAGATACGACTGGCAAGTTCAAAATTGATTCAAGATTCTTAGACTTCTTCCAGGGGGATAGAGCAGAAATGGAATCTTAAGGTTTCAGTCAGTCAACTTTCAAAGGAGCAAGACATGAATCTTGCAGTGATGTTTACAGTAACAAATAAGCACCCTGGAAAATTGATAGTGGCAATTAAGGTGATCTTTATATGTTTTGGCCATGTCAACACATTAGGTTTTTGTTTCTTAAAATCAATCAGCAATACTTTCCAGTTTCTACTTTCTGATAAGTTGATATGTTTATTTTCTCTTTAGAATGATGGAGATTATTGTTCATGTGCCTTCATTTCTTAATCAAGATTCATTAAAACTTTTAAACAGTGAAATACACACCTCAATGGATGTGGCTCAAAGAAGAACTTAAAAGGGTGGACAGGGAGAAGACACCTTGGCTCATTGTTCTTATGCATGTTCCAATTTACAATAGTAATGAAGCACACTTCATGGAGGGAGAAAGTATGCGAGCTGTCTTTGAAAGTTGGTTCATCCACTACAAAGTTGATGTAGTCTTCGCTGGCCATGTCCATGCTTATGAAAGATCAGTATGGTTCTTCATCTCTTTTTTTTCCCTGTATTTTTTTTTTCTTTATGGGGTAGTAATAAAGTTATATTAGTGAAAGTACACTGGCTGGCTATAAATAAAAGGCTCTGCTGTTTGTCTATCCATGCTTGTCCATGGAAATTGTTATGGTTTCTTACCAACTGGAATGTGTGAAGGAATGGTCTGAACAGTCCATCTAAAGACTACATGTCTCCATAAGTAGCTGCTTTTGTATTAATTGTCATATCGCACATTGACCATGACCATTTTTAATATCTGTCTCTTTCCATGTCCTTTACTGTTGAAACTTATAAAAAAATTTAATATATAAACAAAATCAATAAAAATGATTATGCATAGAAGATTTACGATCTTATGATTAAAAGATGATTTGAATAATTTATTGTTATTAATGCGACTTCTCCTTAGTCACTTGGTTGATTTTACCATACAGAAAGTGCCTAATGTTTAAATTAGCACTTTTGATTGACCATACTGTGTTATACTTTCACTTGACCGTAATTCTGTTTGTTAAATATTTTTGGACCTTTTGATAAATCAACAAAAAGGGGCACAATCCTTCTACTTGACTCTGGTGAATTTAAGGAAGTCGATGTACAAGGCCAAGTTCTTTTTGAAAGGCAGCATGTTCTATTGTTTATGAACAAATGAATTAGATGTTGAATCATGAGTGAAGGATAAATAGTTCATAGCTAGTTGGGTGAGACTTACTTTGATTGTTTGGTAACATACCCATAAATATTACACAATATAGGCAGACAATGTCCACCAGTCTGTGCTTTCTAAATATTGCTAACATCTATGCTTTGCTGTTATTAAGTTACATTTAGGGTCTGATATTTAACACCTCAGATTCCTAGTGTATCAGAATATTATAAGGACTCGCCTCAATGGGTGTTATCACGAAGAGATAAGGCTATAGATAATGAGAAGTTCTTTTACAAAGCAACATACATGAATCAAAATTTTGGATGTGATTGTTGGTTATTTTGAAGAATCGTTTTTAAAATGCATAGATGTGGCAAAATGTTTTGTGAAAATACTAGGAGTATTAATGTTAGAAATTTAAAACAAAAATTATTCTACTGCCAAGATAAGATCATATTATAAAGTATCATTCAAATAATAATAATAATAATAATAATAATGATAGTAGTAATAACAACAACAAATAAGTAAATATAAAGGTCGTACCCGGTGCACAAGGCTCCCGCCTATGGTGGGGTTTGGGTACGTATTAATACGTACAAAGTTTGAAACTTGTGAAAATGTTGAGATCTTGTCTAGATGCTCAAATAAGTTAGTAATTTAAAAGTAATACAGTGCCAATAAAAGAGCAGATGGTATGAAATTTTGAACCATAATAAGCCTATGTTTCGGCTTTGAAAAAAATGAATATCATAATTTATGGAATATTTAGCTTCTTTTTTTCCTTGAACTTCTCTAATTACCTTTTTGTTGGTACAAATTATTAAGAACAATAAATTAATAACTCTAATTGATTAGCCCTTTATTGAATGTTCTTTGTAAAACCCATTTCACATGAAAATAAAAATAAAATTAAAGACAGGCATTGGTGTCCATTCAAATTTATTAATAATGTGGAAAAGTTCCTGTCTATTTCCAACTCATGGCCACAATGGGGGATTTGAAATGACCTTTTCACCAATTATGAGCTGCTTTTTATTTAATAAAACAGTTAAAAGTTGGGAGACAGATAAGTTTTCGAAGTATAATTTTATGTTCCGAACCTTTCTACTGTTGATTCAAAATTATCTAGCTCTCAAAATTGAGTTTGGTAAAAAAATCAGGAAAAATGATATGCTTTCTTGTACTGATGGCAAAAACATTAAACTGTCAGCTGTCTTTACCAAAACAAAATGAAATTTTGAACCATTCCAGTTGTGAAGGGTGTAGTATACAATTTGTAGTACAATATTGTTCTGCTTCATTTTATATCAACAATCCTGCATATTGGCCCAAATGAATTTTCATAAATGAAGTTTTCTATTCTATTTCCTTATCAAAAAATTTTCCATTCTATTTCCAGTATCGGATCTCAAATATACACTACAATGTTTCAAGTGGTGATCCTTTCCCTAGACCAGACAAATCAGCTCCTGTTTACATAACTGTCGGAGATGGAGGGAATCAGGAAGGTCTTGCTGGAAAGTGAGTTCGACTGCATGATTGAGAAACACTCCCTTGATTTTATTTTTTCCAATGATGTGACACTAGAAAGAATTAAGATTCTTAGTTTCTCACCTACAAGAAATTCACAATTCCTTTCCACATTTCATGTCATGCGTAACAATTGTTTTATTGGTTCTGTAGGTTTAGATATCCACAGCCTGAGTACTCTGCATTCCGGGAAGCCAGTTATGGACATTCTACTTTGGAGATAAAGAACAGGACACATGCATTGTACCATTGGAACCGCAATGATGATGGAAAAAAAGTGCCGACTGACTCATTCATATTACACAATCAGTACTGGTGAGTACTATTCACCTTTTCTTACTTTCGTTGTATCTGTTCACCTGACATAAGTTGAGTTGGTGCCTGGATTGATGAGCCACAAGGATCCAAAGATTTAAACTGCCCCCCCCCCCCCCCCCCCCCCTTTTTCTTTTTTTAACCACAGATAACTTTTGTAAAAAAAGGAACATAAAACTTGTAGGAAAAATTAGTGGACATAGGCAAAATTAGTGGAAAAAACAATAGTGTTATAGCAATACTCATTGATGTAGCTAAAGGGAGGCACTGACTGCATGGTATGGCCAATCATCCATAGTTAAGCAGTTGATGTTATGGACAATCATCCATAGTTAAGCTGCGCCTTTTGCACAACTTTGAGAGACAACGATTTTTTAAAGGTTAGAGAATCTGGGTATCAACCCTGACTAGTTGATACAGAAGCAATTGTTATTAATCATCATTTCATTTGTTTATCTTAATGTAATAACTATTCGTTTTTTTTCTTTTTTGGTTATACATAATGAAAATTTTTTTTGAAACATAATTGAGTTGTGTTCATGTAGGGCAAGCAAGTGAAATATATTTTACACCATAGTTGACTTGTGTTCATGCAGGGCAAGCAATCTGCGAAGGAGGAAACTGAAGAAGCATTTTCTCAGGAGTAGTGTTGGCTGGACTGCCACATACTAATGAGATTTCAAGAACCTCAAGTAATATAGCTTAAAATGGTTCAGTGAGGGGCATGAAGTTACTGAAAGAATTGGATTAGCTTCACTCTGTACAAAGAAGCCTTTAGCCTTTGTAAGTGATATTTTTTATATTCCAAACTCTGTAACTACAGTAATTTCCTTATAGGAGAGATGCATGTAGAACCTTTGCAGTGCAGCAAACCATTTCATTATATGGCCTTGTTAGTTCTTCGAAGTTGTGCTATAATTTTCTTTCATGTTGAAGCGGGTAAGTTTTTGAAGATCATAAAGAATAATTTGCCATTTATCAGATTATTTGGCAAGCTGTGGAATTGTCTAGTGACTAGCTGATTGTGAATGATGTGGGAACCCTGATAATTTGACGACTATCAGGGTGGTTTGTGCCATCTCTTTTTTCTTCCTTTCTAATAAATTTCTGGATGATGGGCATTTTTGGGAAGAAAGTAAACCAAAGTAAGATGTAGCTTCCTTGCCCACCCTGGTGGCCCCTTAGAGTTTTGCAGACACCCCTCTTCATTTTTGTTGGGTGGAAATTTTTGTGCACCTGAGTTTAGACGGTGAGGATAGAGCTCATGAAAGAAAATCTGAATTTTCTCTTTTGAAGTTCAGCCAGCAATATGGTTCTTGATTAAGAAAAATGATGCTCTTTTGCATGCTCTATGTGGTTGGATATGGTAGGGACAGGATGCTTAGGAAAACATTTTTCTCAGGTTTTTGTTTCCCCAAGCTGGAATCAGTCTTCAGAACAATATAGTGATCTTCATAGGTTAGTGTTCACTTGACGTTCTTGAAGAGCATTTGAAAATTTTCTCTGTGTTTTGTAGTGGCTTGTGGTTGGTTTTGTTGAAATCTTAAGGGGTTTGTTCATGCTGGGGTGGGAAACTGGTTCCTAAGCGAACACATTGTTCTCCTAGGACAACTGCATATAGCAAGGTGAAAAAGCAAAAAAACCACATCCTCCCTGTTCTATCCCATTTTGCTTCACTTAGAGTGGGCTTGGTTAATCTATGATTTAATCTCTTGTTAACTGCAATATTTCTTGAAGAATGTCAAAAGTGATTCCAAGCAACGAACACATTCGCATCATTGAATTTCATCATTGAATTTGCATCTAGGTCCCAGTGGGCGACTCCTATTTCAATGCTGTCCTTTCCAAAAATATGTACAATGGAGATCATCACCAAAGAATAACCTACCAAAGTACCAAATCAATATCAGGGGCATTCAAACCACTGGACACCTTTTCTCACCTGGTTCATACAAGGAGCGAATGGGACAGTGCAAAAAGTTCATTGAAACCTTCTCCCAATGAAGAGGGATGGCATGAAGAGGAAAGCCATGAGTTGGTAGATTGGTAGCTTGTCATATATTTCCTTAGGACCGTAAACTTGCAATGCCAATCAAGTACTCAAGAAAACTGGTTGAATATATCAATGACAACAATGGTTGGTGCCTGGAGGACTGTGATGATTATGCGATGCAGTAGGGAGAATAATAAAGTATCGACATTATTATAATAGCATTCCTACGATCCACTCAGTTTCTTGCACAAATCAGACAGGTGAGACACATCCACAGGATCTAGCTTTGGTGTACCGTCTAGACAAAATATTTTATGCAGAAATCTAGAAAGCCAATTTATATAACAAAAACAGAGCAAATGGAAATAGGGAAAGAGGAGGGAAAAGGAAAAACAAAGCCTGGATATTAAAGTCCTGCTAGGCATGCACAAGGTTGAGCATCTGACAATGTCACACAACAATATCCCCCTTTCTTTGCCAACTGTAAATCTGATTGGTTTAATGTTTTCAACAATCAAAATTTCAGCTACTCTACACTGTGCTTGGTGTAACTGAAACAAGTATTTACACTATGGATGTAATCTCTTCTTCAATTCAATTACCTGAGGTTTTTTAAACAATTTATTTGTGCCGCAGGGGGGGCTCTGTACACATCTTATATGAAGTGGGGAACTAATACAACCAGATATTCACTGTCAGGTCAGGGATGACTAAGAATCCCGGTAAATTGGTTGCGGCAGCCACTTGAGATGCAAGAGCAACCTTCCTGATTTAGCCCCATCCAGTGGGAAGCTGTCTTTGTATTCCCCTTCAAGAATAACCCTAGTCAGTGTCAAGATGCATCTGCCCATATAATCCTGCATGATTGAAGAAGACCTATATTAGTACACATTGAAAACACAAGGTTAAAGGCACCCTCTGCAGAAGTTGTAAGAAATACTCTACGTTTTAAGCAGTCATTAGGACACGGTTTTGTTTTACATTTTCCAAACACAGACAAAAATTGGAAGGTCATGCTAAATATGGGAGCAGAATAATCACAGCTGAGGTTATCCATCACCCTAAACCATGTTTTTTAAATTTAAGAAAGTGGAAAGGTACCAGGAAAGGTACCTAAATGACTCCTAGCATACAAGTATATATGTAAGCACATGCATATATAAATACATATAGTAATATGCAAATGCATGCATGTGTGTGTTTGTGTGGGTGCCCACATGCAAGTGCGTGTTGGTCGCTTTTGCCATAATAGGGGGAATGGGTGCCTTACTAAATACCCTCTGACACTGATTCATCAATCAATGCAGTTAGGATTATTGTTCCAGTTCAGATGCAGCCAGCTCCCAAAATATCAAGTTAAATTATCTTTAAAAATCCAATGTACAGATAAGACTTCCCAGCCATTATTCATAGCCATGAGCCAAATTTTGCATTCTGCCTGAACATTGGACATTGATGATCCATCCACGTTGAATATATCCAGTTTTGGAGTCAACAAGCCACGTTACAGTGCAAAGCATCCACCAGCACAGACGACATCACATCATTATTTGGCAGTTATATATCTAGTCATTTTACCAGAAGGTGCATCTGATGCAAGTTGCATCAGGCCCACCTTATAGTACAATGACTGATATATACATAAAGCAATGATACAACAGAAATTATTTTAGCACCGAAAGGAAGAAAATAAAGAAGATTAAATAAGGGAGGCGTTATTACCAGAGCTCAAATTGTTGGTTCCACGCCTCATCCATTTTAGATGATGTTGTTGGACCAAATTGCCCTTTTTGGCTTAAAAAGAAAATGTTAAAAGAGGCAGGAGAAAGAGAAGATAGAAGGCCCAAATATATGGAGTAAAGAGCAGAGAGGAGAGGCGAGAGGTAAGGGTTTGAACAGAGATCGAGAAGCCTAGGCTTGCCAACTGAATTGAAGGAAGGTCATCTTCTCCGGCGAAGTTCTCCAGCAACCGGAAGACTTAGTGAGGTCAGGTCATCTTTTCCAACACTGGTGTTTGATTGTAGCAGGTAATGTGGGTCATAACCCTCCATGGCTCTCTCTTGATCTTTACTCTCTCTACCCCTCTACTAGCGACTGGCTCCCCAACTCTCTCTCCCAACCCACCCAAAAAAAAGGGGCAAGGAAAAAATAGTTTCTGTAGATAGAAATTGTTTTATTTCTCAGAGTTTCCGGTGCTAGCTTGCTGCTAGTTATTTTCCTTCCATACAAAGGCATAGAGCACCTTGATGCGAATGGTTGTTGCAGATTGCCTAAAATCTAACAAGCGAGAAAATGATCTTTAGAGGGGGAATGGTGGCTAGCCGTTGGATTGTCACGGGGAATGCTATTAGTTGCAGACTTGCAGGCGATTGAGTTTTCTCCTCTATTTCTCCTTCTTTTTCTTCTTTCTTGAGAGGAGTTACCAACTTGTGGACATTCACTAATGTTGGCGGCTGATAAGTGGATAAAGGGTTATTGAATTGCAACAAGAAGGTTGTTCTTGGGTGTGATTGGGAGGAAGAATGGGAAGGCGGTGGCAGTGGTGGAGGATTTGGGTCCGTAAGATTGGATTATTTAGATGATAGCTGAAAATGGTGATGGTGAGGGAGTTTGATGGAATTGCAGAGAGGAGTTTAATGGGTATGAAGGAGAAGGAAAATGGTGGGTTTCATAGAGTATTTTCTTCTCTCCTCGTGAGGGTAATTTAGTCCACTGACAATATCTAAATTGAATGAGCCATGGAACCAACAACTTGCGCTCTGCCAATATTGCCGCCCTTAAACAAAACCTCATGATTATTTTGAAATAAATAGTATATACAGCAGAAATTATATCTATAAATCTCAATGACATTTGCTGAACCAATGAAAGAAAATAAAAAATAAAAAAAACTAGCAAGCTATCCAAATCTTTGAAAGATCTAAACTATTTTGTTCTCTTCATGAGGCTGCCAAGCCTACTGAGGTAGGATCTCAGTAGCCAATATAATCCATATTAGTAGGTCTGTAGGTGGCAATCTAGATTTGCTACTTCAAATGCATTACTTAATCCAGAAAGTCACCCGATAGAACTTACCCTACCCAAAACAAATAACATATAAATAGGAACAGCATGGCACTTTTACCTTCCCAAATGTGTCATGGTCCCAGACTTCAAGAATTAGCATATCATGTAATGCATCCTCAACGACAAAGTCAAAAGTTTGATTCCAAACTGGATTCAAACTCTCATTCACGACCTGAGAAGAAGAAACAATTTGAAGAATCAAGTACATTGACAATTGACTATTTAGATTAGGAAAACTCTAGCTTTGAAGCAGTTAAAATTTTACCCTAGTTTTGTTTCTTGTTTCTGTTTTCTTCATAATGAGTACAACATACGGGTCAGCCTTTCCCATCACATCTACTGGTGGCAAGTCTTCAGCAGATATCACAGTAACAGAAATTACTCCCCGAACAATTACCTCCCTCTTCTTCTGTGTGACAGCATTTTCATTATCAGTCGCTTCTGTTCCATTCACCCCACTTTTAAGAACCTTCTCCAAGGAGGTCATTGAAAAGTTGGGTGCAAAAGGGTTAGTAAACCCATTCTCCATGCCAAAAGGATAGTATAAAAGCTCCAAATGCACCTAAAAAAAAGTGACACAATTGAAACAAATGTAGATAATCAAAAACAAAATAGAAGACTAAGGGCATGTTTGGCCATGTACTCTAAGAACAACTTTCCGTTCTCAGAGTCACCAAAAACAGAAAACATATCTGAGATTGCATTCTTGAAAACTATTTTCCGAAAATTTTCCTTGAAAACAGCCCATTTCCAGAATACATCAAAATAATGTTATTGGTTTCTGTTTTCTGTTAAAACAGAATCATTGAAAACAACATATTTTCAAAATTTCTTGTTTTCTGAAAATGAGTTTCTGGAACAAGCTCAGACTCTAAGAGCAAATGGCCAAATAGGCCCTAAAGTATTTCTTCAGAATGAAACATGATAGTAACATGATAGTAACTATTATTAGAGCTTTAGCTTTCTACATCTGAATCTCATCATCTATCCGCTGAATTAAGCTCTCTTGATATCCCTTAATCAATGTTTTTCCAGAAACAAAAGAGACCAACTGACTCAAACAATTGCTCCTTGCTCATCCCTATAACAGTTAACTGCATGGGTAATAAATGTTGGTTTTTTTATGATTTCTAAGTCAGTGGGGTACTACTGAATTACCCAAGAGGTTGGCTTGGAGATTTATGGAACTACCTCCGAATTCTCTTCATACTACGTTGGTCATCCTGCGATGACGGATCAAGAATTTTGCAAGCTGGGAAAGCTATCACTAGAATTAATGAATCTCAAGCCATTGAGGCTAGCCTAGTGGTGAGGGAGGGTGGGGTAAAGGGTAGGATTAGGATAGGATAGGTTAGGGGTTCGTACTCCTCCAATTGTACCAAAAAAGAAAGAATTAGTGAATCTGTCGTACAAAAGGAAAATGCTTATCATAATTAATCTCTATCAGAGCAAGAATTGGAAAGTGTGTGTGCAGCAAATAATTTTCTTCCAGTAGGTAAATAATATTAGGTTTCATAATGTATTAATAAGTTGGTCTAATCAGGCCCTAGCAGGAAAACTGCATTACAGAGCTTTTCAATTTGAAGAATTGAGAAGGTGGCTCTACCGAATTTCCATTTCTCTCCATCACATTTGGATTTGGCTTGTTTGGTTCAACTCTTACTTCCAAGTATTAAAAATTCTCTCATTATCAATATTTATCCTCGAAAGAATTCAGTATTCTCACCTGCCCCCTGTCTTTATTATCTCTCTGGATCTCCAAATCTTTAACCAGCTTCAACCACACATCTTTCACTTCACCAGGCTGGAGGTCATTAAGCCGTACTTGAGCGCATCCAATGAGTTCGGCTGCCTGAACCCCCTCATCATCATAAACTTTTACAGTCAAATGTTGAGTGGATACATCATCCACTATAAATTCAAAGTGCTCATTCCAAATTGGATTCAACTGGTTGTTCTGAAAGGGCAAAAGAAGATGCAAAATCATTTTATAAACCAATTAGCAGACATGAAACGAAAACCTTAAAAGAAAAAAAGGACCAACTGACTTACAATTGTTTTGCTGTTTTTCATTTTGTCACGTAGAGGGCGTATATATAACACAGCAAAAGGGTCTGATTTTCCAATGATGTCTTTATTTGTCAAGTCCTTTGCCTGCACGAGCTTCACCTCTAATATTCCAACAGATTTCAACTCCAGGTCACTAAACAACAAAGAACATTAGAGCTCAAGGGAATACACAGCCAAATTGAAGACACAAGTTATTAAGAATAGGACTTCTTTTTACAACTAAGACATTTAACACAGTTAAACCTACCTTCTTTTTTACAACTATGACATTTAACATAGTTGAACACCCCTCTCATGTGTTAGTGTGTGTCTATGTATGTTGTGCAAATCTTTGAATCTATCTGTCGGTCTTTTATTGGTAATAATTTTTTTGAGTAACAAAAGAATAAGGGATCTGAGATTTAAGCCTCCTGCATCTTCCTTATCTAAACAGTTCAACTAAGTCAATTAGAGGGTGCCCACACATCATTGCATGTTCATGCTATGTATAGCAATACCATTTGTGAACCGTAATAAGTAATTATGAGAAGTTCAGTTAGACCTTCCCCACGTACTGGCATACCTGTAATCACCAGGCAATATAGGAATAATTTTTCGAACAGGCCACGTTATAGAATCTTCAATAGCATCACGTATCATCCCCTGTATATATATGCATATCCGTTTCAATTAAACCTTAAACCTATAATAGTATTAATCCAGGAAACCCATGAGATAAGACAAACCAGCAACTATAACTTAGTGTGTTGTATTATCATGCAAAATGAGTTCTCAGCCATACCAATCATCACAAACATGCAAGTAAATATTAACAAGCCCCAAAAAATATATCCACAGCCATACTAATATTTGGACAAATACAATGTGCTTTCAGATTAGAACATCTTGCAAGTTTACTTATGGGCTAGTGGCCACATGCTCAGTTTTTGGGTTTTAAATGTTTTTTCTTCTATTTTTAATATCCAAGTTATACCAAGTCTTTTAATTTGGTTAATATTTTTTTTTTTGATAAGCAACGAAAGTATTATTAAGAAGAGAGAAGAATGCACAAGAGGACGAGAAGTCCTACAGAGAAAGAAAATAAAATAAAAAGGAAAATAAAACAAGAAAATAAGACAAGTTCTATCTTTCTCAAGTTCTGTAATAAGCACTTTTTACATCAAGTGCCTTTTAGACCCCATCATTCTACCACCAAGTTCCCTTAAATAAAGGTTCATTACCATTGGATTCTCCACAGAACTCTTTCGCAAATTTGATTTCTTTTTAATACAATCAACCATCTTATTTCACGTAACATTAGTTTCTTCATTTGAATTTCATTCCCTTTCCATTAGAAGTTTATCATTAAATAATATTAATAATTTTTCTTTGAAGTTCCATCACCTACTTTGCTCATTCTACCCTCCTAATAAGGAAAAAGACTACTTGACTATTGTTAGATCCATTTCAAAACACTACAACAATTTATATAGAAAAACGAAGACCTAATAAATTATATATATGAAGGTTTAAGTTTAACAGTTGAGTATTATGAGTGAGTATTAGTACATGGCCACCACTGATGGCATGAAAATTGCCAGAAAAAATTTGAGTGAATCCATTAGCCGAAAATCAAAGACAAGTCTTCTCAGTTTGCACTGAACCAAAATACCAAAATATTGGCCCACGATAATTTTTTTCAGAGATATGTTAGCCTTCAAATATCCACTAATAGCCATTCCCACCTCTCCTTTATTTATTTATTTATTTTTGAAAAAAAGAAAAAGGAAAACAAGCAACTCTGTCCATAACTAAGTCGAGAAAATGCAAGGCCTTGTCTACCAACATCTTTACCTTTAAAGGATACCATGTTAAGATTCATGAGGCACCAATCTCAGTTCTTTAGCATAACAGCACTTTTGAAGTGACGAAAACTTATCAAGTTCATGAACTTAATCCTCTTGAGACCAAACTTTCAGGAACTGATTTCATCTATGACAACCTTGCCCAATTTTAGGGATGAGATTGATAATTGAGACTCTATCTAGCTGAAAGGAAAGATCAGTGCTGCTGTGGGAGTTTTCTTATGAATAAAAATACAATCTATGAAATTTTAGGAACTCATTTCACTCATGGAGAGATGAAAAGCCTATGGAGTGACCAGAGTCGAAATCTTGTAAACTTAAGATGTTCATCTGGATTTTTACTTCCAAGAAGTAATTCAACTTGAGACCAAAATTTTTCCCCAAGATGAAGCACAAAATTTTGAAACTAGGAAGGCTTTACACTGGCTTTCCAATTTTTGCTAACCAGTCTGAAATAATGCTGAAGCCATTAAGCTCCTACACTGTTTGACAAATACTCGTCTATTGATGATTTCCAGATTGCAACAATACACTCTTTAACCATTTTTTTCCTAGAAATTCTAAAAGGAAAATATTGACCTGTAAGAAACAATCTGCACATGGACAGGCCAGGTTTTTACTTTCAGACAAAATTTGGAAATTTCATACCTTCACTATGCGTACAAGGCATACGAAAGTTGTAACCAATTGATAGAAGTGTCTCATCTTCTATAATAAATATTTTTAAATTCCAAAATATTGTGTCTACATTGACCACGATCATCAAAATACTCTGAAACCAAGACAGAAAATTTTCTATAATATTCAACTTGCAATTATTGAAAATTTAACATGCAATTCATATTCAGCAGACTAACATTCAAGATACTTTAATATAACATGATAGAGTCAAGTCAGTTATAAACAAATGCAAGAGGCCAAGAGGGAATAATAGAAACCAAAGAAAGCAACTGTCCAAACCTCAATAGCCTCATAAATCCCAGGAATTGCCGATATGTCGCCACCAACAACTTTAAGCGTAAAATCCAACTTTTTCTGCAAGCAATGAGTAGAATGTTTGCTGAATTGCATGTTTTGCAAGTGGGAGCGTGCACGTGTTTCTTTGTGTAGGTGCATGCACATGTGCGCGAGCACATGGAGAGAGAGAGAGAGAGAGACAGACCCTCTCGAAGACCATCAACAGCTTATATTTGGATTCAATACTTGTTTCTCCAAATCCAATTTACTATTTGATGGTTATTAACTTGGACATCCAAACTCAAATTTGAAAAGGGGAGATAAAAAATAATAATACCAGTAATAGAATACAAATCCAATCCAATCCATTAGTTATGTATGAATTTTCACTTGCCTAGAATTTCAAATTACATGAAGTCAATGACGTTATAATTCTTATCAAAAAATCAAATTCAAACATTTCTAAAGGAATCAACAAATATATATCTATACTACCTATAAAAAGATGAATGTAAAAAAAACTTTTGATTGACTAATATACCCTTATTTTAATTTTTAAATACACAACTACCCACCCTTCTGCATATATAGGAAATATAGTAATATGGAAACTATAATTCTAAAATGCATACCTTAATATATTCTAAAACACATACCTTAATATATAATATACAAATAGGAATTCAAAGGAAACGGAAACTATAATTCTTATATAATAAATAGAAATATATAGGAATATGGAAATTATAATTCTAAAACACATACTTTAATATATAAAACACAAATAGGAATTCAAAAGAAATGGAAACTATAATTCCTATATAATAAATAAATAGTCGGATTGTTTCTCCATCAAGAGTAGCTTCAACCTTCTCTCCACCTTTTCCATTAACGGCGACTTCTCCATTCTCTGGTTAACGGCAACTTCTCCCTTCTATTATGATTATAAGTTTGATTTTTGATGAATTTTTAAGTTAGATAGATGAATTTATAATCATAATAGGTGAATAATCATTCGAAACAAAATACCTATAGTTCTGAGAAACCGTTTAGACTCATTAATATAAAATCTTTATGTATTTATTATTTTGTATAACTAATATTATTTAAAAATATTTACGTGCAACGCACGTGTGCTATATCTAGTATCTATATATATATATATATATCCTGAAAATATGATCTAGTGAATGTAAAAATATAAAAAGTAACCTCATTAGTATACAAGTGAGAGTATTGAGAGTGCTACTTCTGAATTGATCCGCAATTATGGGATATTAAGAGAAA
Source organism: Liquidambar formosana (assembly GCA_039720395.1). Taxonomy (NCBI): domain Eukaryota; kingdom Viridiplantae; phylum Streptophyta; class Magnoliopsida; order Saxifragales; family Altingiaceae; genus Liquidambar; species Liquidambar formosana. Next base: position 26,779,447 of record CM077834.1, read on the forward strand.
CAAACATTTTTTTAATATTGGATGGCAAATTCCATCTATTCTGACTGGATTTGGTAATCTAAACAGTGACCGGCAACCTGCAATATTGCATATATATACATTTTCGCAGCATGCATGTACATATGTTTCTATAGATATGCATCTCTCTCAGAATCTCTTTTGATGTATATTAGTGCATATGTGTGGAAATAACTCTCCTGCTCCCAAAATTTTACAAGGATGGCCTTCAAAACTTTGAGATACTACACCTTTTCTCTCAAAGAATAACAAATAGCTCCAAAGCAAGGAAACTCATCAACTAGAGGCTTAAACATCAATCGGAAAACCCCCGTGAATCCAACATTTTTTACCTACACAGAAGAAGCAAGAGTAAAACATAAACAAGCATAACTCGAAGAGTGATATGTATTCCAATTAAATTTCAGAAAAATGTAAACCAATTTCTGTAACATTCAAAGAGTGCCTTGGATGATTATTCCAATGAATATCTCATTTGATATATAGGCTAGGAGGAAAATGTATATTTTAAGTGAAACAAGAGAAGCGAACAAGTTAAAATTGCACATACATGCACACAAGGAGGTGTAGCTCTCCCTCTCCTGCTCCCTCCCTCTCTCTCTCTGTGCTTCTGTCATTATGGTTCTTTTAATAACATGCACAGTTTCTCCCTCTCTCTCTCTCTCTCTCTCTCTGCACTTCTGACATTATGGTTCTTTCAATGACCTGCAAGTCTCTCTCTCTCTCTCTCTCTCTCTCTCTCTTTCTCTCTCTGTGTGCGCTTCTGTCATTATGGTTCTTTCAATAACCTGCAAGTTTTCTTCCCCATTTATTTTAATTCAAACATTCCTAAACACATATATTGGATTATCTAGATAATCTGAAGGGATGTAAAGTCAACATTCGGCCAAATTGTTACTTTTATTGGGTCTGATCACTGATCTAAAGCTAATTAAACTAACAAGAATTTCAAATGAAAAGCTAAACCATGGTATTGTTATATATTCCTCAATTAAATTAGCAAAGCAGAGATTTAGTGGCACTGGTGTGAGATAATTATAGAATGTATCAAACACAAGGGTGGAGTATGGCACTTGAATCTTAATCTATAAAGGATGAAACATACAAATCTATTCAAAGACAACTTATCAGTCAAGAAAATAGTAAACTGTTATAGATTACCTGCACAGGTAGTGCTAGACCAACTCTAGTCTTAATATCAAGTACTATGCTTGGATTCCCATCCCACTGCAACTCCAACTCCATAGTAACACCACCACCTCCATCTTCAATAATAGAAACTCCTGAAGGATAAGAACAAATTGTAGGAGCTTCAAGAAGAGTTTCCTTCAAATGAAAAAGAAAAAAAAAAGCGCATATTTCCCCACAGAATAAATGATAAAGAGAATTCTTCCAAGCTTCCATCACCCATCAACACAATACCAATGGCCAGAGGTGGAACTACATGGAGACTGACATGGTCCCTGAAAATTTTTAATAATTTTTTATATTTGGAATAAATAGTAGGGATGTGAAAAAAAACCGCCCAATCCGCCAAACCAACCCAATCCACTCCATTCCGCACCAACCAAGGCGGTTTGAGAGGTTAGGTGGCGCGGTTTGGGTGGATTGAGCAATAAAATTGGCGATTTGGTTTGGTTTAGGTTGGTGGGTTAAACGTTGTCAAACCGCCAATAAACCAAACCAACCCGCCTTTAACAACATATGTATAAAATTATAAAAATCAAATATAGAAATCTTCTTATAACAATTATCGATAGCCAAATAGATAACCTTAGGCCTCAGATTCCTAAGTCCCTAAATGATGCACATCAACTCATTAAGATATGAAAATATTCACATTCCCAAGTCACCATTCTAAAACATGGAATTGGGTTGCACATTAGTGTATTTTATTATTTCTTATTGCTACTTTGTTAGGTTGCTACATTTTGGGTCCTCCAACAAGATTGGAAGCTAATTTAACATTAATTATCTTTAATTTCATCTACGTTGATTGGGTGTTTATTCTCACAAGGTCATAATTTACTTCTTTGGCATTAAGATATTGTGAAAGTGCGTATCAAGCTTTACATAACCAACTAAAATGGATAAATTTTCTGGATTTATTTACAACTCATCAATTAAGGCCCAATATATATTAGAAAATGCCCAATTAAAAATGGCGTGATAGAAACTGCCAAACCCACCCAAACCGCTAGTGACAAACCACCTAAAAAATCAACCAATCCACTAGTTTTTACACATAAGGTTTGGCGGCGGGTTGGAAATTTTGTAAACTACCGTTGGTGGGTTGGTTGGTATTTTGCCCCTAAACCAGACCAAACTAATCCGCGCACATCCCTAATAAATAGGATTCAACTATTAAGAATATATATATATATATATATATATATATAGATAGGCAAGGACTTAAATATCGATATCGATGGATATATCGAGAGTCCAAAAATATGAATATATCGAATATATCGATGGATATATCGAAAATATTGATATTCGATTTAGAGATAAAGTGGATATTATTAGTTAAACACGGATATTTTCATTGAAACTTTGGAAACAATGATTTAGACTCTAATGCACAATTTAGAATCAAAAGATTGCAATTTAAATGTGTATAATACAAGTATATGTTGTGTATTGTATAAAAGGTGTGACACGGACAGAAAATAAATAATAAAAATTTATGCAAATTCAACATCTAAATGTCACATGAAATTAAAATGTGTAAATATATATCATTTATACAATAATAAATCAATACATCAATAAATTAATGTCATACACTTACATTAGTACCACATGAAACTTAGAGAAGCTGCCAAACCAGCCTTGAGTAATACTAATAATTTCAAATGTGTATAAATTAATGTCAATACTAACAAATTAATAATACTATAAAGTAATTCATGGTCTACACTAATAAATTAATAATACTATAGAGCAATAGCCTAATAGATAATAGTTATAAAGGTGATAAAGGAGTAAAGGAGCTGGGTAAAGGGGGAAAGGGGGTTGGGTTGTTGTGAAGCTTGGAGAAGCTGCCAAAATAGCCTTGAAAACTACTACAAGAGGACATTAGGTGTGGGAAAAAAGGGGACAGTAGTCACCACATTCAAATTTTAGTCAATTAGTCACATAGGTCGATATTCCTTGATATGATCGATATTTCTCGATATATCGTCGAAATATAAATGGTGGAAAAATGCCGATATTCTCAATTTATCTCGATATTGTCAATATATCGACAATATGTCGATATATCCAACGATATATTGTCAAAATAATACAGATGCACAATATCGTTTCGTTGCTTGTCGATACAGCGATATATCGACAATATATTGCCGATATCGACGATTTTTAAGACCATATATATAGTTGCCACCTCAAAACTTTTAATTTGGCTTGAAACTATGGAACTAACCTCACCGATTCAAACCACTTTTGTAATATATTTTCCAAAGTTAGTTAAAACATTATAAATGGATTAGGTTCACGGAACACAATTTTATACACAAATATTTGACACAATTTTCAAAAACTTGTTGTGTGACTTATGTTTTACAAAACCTACTTTTGGATGAGATTCTTCCCATACAAATCACGCTAGCCAATTCAAGTTGATCAGAAATTAAGAGATGCTTCATTAATGAATGTGATGTTTTTTTTCTCTTGGAATAATCATAAGCAGACTAGTGTGGCTTCTTTGACAATGCAAGCACAGTTTGTAGCATGTTATGAGGCTACCACACAGGCTATTTAGCTCAAGAATTATATTTCAGGACTTTAGGTGATGGATTCTACCGCGTTACTTTTAATGATATTTTGTGATAATAGTTCTATTGTTTTCTATTCCAAGAATAACAAAAAGTCACCTGGTTCCAAACACATGAAAATCAAGTATTTGCTTGCCAGGGATAAAGTAAGAAATAAAGACTATAAGTTAACATATTAAGACTAAGGCGAGGTTAGTAGATCCACTTACTAAAGGATTGCCCATAAATGTGTTCAAGAACCATGTCACAAAAATAGGGACAGTTTAATCCTTTGATATTTTTAACTAGCGGGAGTTTTCACGTAAAAAGTTAGTGGGAGTTATTTTATATAAAAGAACTGTGTTGGTTTGATCCCACCAAGGGTACATGAGCAACCCATAAGGTTCTCAACTACAGTTGCTTTAATTAAAATATTTATTTATTTATTTTTACACAAATTTATTATGCTAAGATTATTTTTTGCCATAAAATTTATATTTCTGATTCTTTATGACAGTCTGACAGGTTTATGTTAAAGGCATACAGTATAAGACTTAAAGCATAACGTTTCCACTTTAAGTACGATTATAACTCAATACGGTATCAATGTTCTTCACCAACGAATACAGTTAACCTATGACATTCAGACTCCATCTTAAGAGCTTCCATGAAGCTTAAAGGATTTCTTGCAAAACCATGAAGTTAGCTTCATGCTTGAAGCATAATGTAAGACTGAGTTGAATATAACAAATTACATATTTGCTGGCGATTCATGTAGATAAATATTCCAAAATTGTAACCATAGTATGATCGTAAGCTATGCAAGGATGTATTAATCCATATGATTCAATATCGGTGGCCTTGTTTGACCAGATCATGATACTTTTCGATTTCTGTGGCCACTAAAGATAACTAATCTAGATGAATATATTATGTTTTCTAATCAATTTTTCCCAAGTGGAAGAATGTAAGAATTTATTAGAGGCTGCCATCGATTAAACCCAAATAGATGAGAATTTATTAGAGGCTGCCATCGATTAAACCCAAATAGATGAGAAATTGATAGCAGTAATTTATTGGACTCCAAATTAAGGATGGGATAAATGAGCTTATATGGGCTATGGTGCACCTTAGTCATGTGTGATGACGTATTAATGAAATATGGATGGGATACGTAGAGCATTCTTGATAAAATTTTATGATTGAAAAAACAATAAATGAGGTGTATTTAGCAACAAACCATGGTGTTACCATGGGAATAACCACACGGAATTATCTCTTATTGGTTTGCCGGCATTCTTCTGTTTTATTCTCTTTTATCTCTCTCCCTCGTCTCCCTAATTTTTGTATTGCATACTTGCAACGTTTTCCCTTACCTCATTACTGCATCCTCAAAGGAGTTAATGAATTTGTAATGGGAGAACTCATCAACCTCCTCTTCTATATATAAGGTCAAGTCCCCATCCTCACACAACAATAGATATAACAAGCTCATTTTAGTTCAATTCTTACCCCATTTTCCATTGAAAGACATTTGAGTGAAGGTGTGTAGACGGCGGAAGACTATAACTATAGATTTCTACGTCAGCGTTTCAAGGTTCTAATTTGTGCAAATAGCAAGCTCAGGTATGAATTTTAATTGCTTTTTCTTTTTTTTTTTCGATGAGCAAAATTATCAATAAAGCGATTGAGGAGAATTTGTTTAAAGGTTTTGTGGTTAATGGAGGAGTTGGATAAGGCTTGATCTCCCATTTTCCCTTTGTCGATGATTCCCTTCTCTTTTGTGGGGTTGAAGAAGAACAACTTAGGCAAATAAGGGTGGCTTGCTTTGTTTTGAGGCTGTTTTGGGTTTGAAAGTTAACCTTGGAAAAAGTGAATTGATTCCGGTGGGGGAGGTTGACAACTTTGATCACCTTGCTTCTATTCTTAGTTGTAAAATTGGAAAGCTTCAAATTACCTACCTTGGCCTTCCTTTGGGCTCGCACTTTAAGGGAAAAAAAAAAAAAAAGTGGGATCCGGTTGTTGAAAAGGTGGAAAGAAGGCTTAGCGGTTGGAAAAAATGATATCTTTCTAAAGGTGGAAAATTGACTTTGATCAATAGTACCCTCTCTAGCATTCCTACTTACTTCATGTCCATTTTCAAAATCTCTAAATCCGTGGCTTTAAAAATTGAGAAACTACAATGTGATTTTCTTTGGAATAGCATTGAAAGTGAACGCAAATATCATCTTGTTGAATGATCAACGGTATGCCTTTCTAAAAGAGAGGGTGGTTTGGGGATTAGATCTATTGATTGTATGAACAAAGCTCTTCTTGGAAAATGGTTATGGAAGTTTGGTATGGGGGAACAAAGCCTTTGGAGAAATGTGGTGATTTGAAAGTATGGAACATCTTTGGAAGGTTGGTGGCGTAAGGAGGTTAGGAGCACTCATGGTGTGGGTCTTTGGAAAGCAATATCGCAAGAGCTTCAAGACTTTGCAAAAGGAATCAAATAAAAAATTGGAGATGGGGATAGAGTGAGATTTTGGAAAGATCCTTGGTCTAATGACACTCCTTTAATGATTGACTTCCCCCTCTTGTTTGACATTGCGGGGAACAAGGATGCTATGGTCAAAGACTATCTTGATGGGGCTAATGGTTCTATCACTTGGAATATTAACTTTATTAGGCATTCAATGATTGGGAATTAGAAGGTGTTTTGAACTTCTTCAAAATCTTTATGATAGTAAGATTTCTTTGGGAGAATGATTCTTTGGTGTGGTGCAAGGACTCTAATGGGTCAGTCTTGGTGAAATCTTATTATAAGTTATTGTCTTCTAGTGGAGTTTCTTTCCCGCCGGAAAAGTCTATTTGGATTGCTCGGTCCCTTCTAAAGTCGCCTTTTTCACTTGGTTGGTGAGTAGAGAGACAAATGTTTGACCTTGGACCATTTGATTTCTAGAAGATGGGTTTTAGTAAATAGATGCATTTTGTGCAAAGAAGCCGTGGAAACGGTAGACCATCTTTTCATTCATTGTCAAGTGGCATGGAGCCTTTGGATGCTTATTCTTAACCTTTTCGGGACTCATTGGGTTATGCCTTCTCATCCTCATAATCTTCTTTCAGGTTGGTGGATCAAGACGAGGAACAAAAAAGCTAAGTTGGTATAGGATACGACTCCACATGCACTTTTTGGTGTCTTTGGAGAGAGAGAAATCTTCAAACTTTTGAAGATAAGGAATCCTCAATCATTGAGTTCAAGTCTTCTTTTGTCAAGACTCTTTTTTGGTGGTTTCATAGTTACTCTAATGACCATAACCCCCATTTTGTTTGCTTTTTAGATATGCTAAAGTTACAGATTGGGGTTTTGTTTTTTTGTCTAGCTCTTGTATATACCTTATGTACTTGGGCTTTGCCCCCCCGCCCCCCCCCCCCCCTCCTCTCTCTTCCCCTTCTTTAATACAATACTTCATCAAAAAAAAAAAAAAATTGCTTAATTTTCCACATGCTTATGAACTTGGAAAAATCAATTGTAGTACATTTTCAAAATATTAAGTCTTAAGTCTCTAACAAGTACCACATTATCTCCCTATATATCTTCCTTTTCAAACCATATAGTAAGATAGCTCAACAACCCAAAATCAATCAAAAGTTATGACATCAATAAAGATAGCAATCACCCAATCACGCAAACCTAAAAGCTACTCGTGAAATTCAGTCCAACATTCAAGATAACCAACGAGACTAACCTGTAAATTGTGGTGCCACAGTTCCAAGAGTCAACTTCGAAAATTTCAGTGACGACAATATCGCCGGTCTGTATTGTTCCAGAACCGGCTCAACCGAAGTTCTTATAAGCTCGGACGCTGCCTACAACACCAATATATGTATATCAATATATCACACTCTATATATACATACTCTGACAAACGAGGAAACCAGGAAGGTTACCTCGTTGACATAAGGCCAGATCTTTGTGAGTTGATGGTTTAGCCATGTCAACTGAAATAGACAAACACAAGCACATCAGTCCCCACACACACATACATAGAGAGAGAGAGAGAGAGAGAGACAAAGAGACTCAACTTCTGACGCCGAGAGAAGACAACCCAAGAAGGGTAAAACTCAGGAGGAAGGATCTTTCTAGAATCTTCGACCGTCATCCTGGCGAAGGCAGCCACGGTCGTGGCCAGGTCGCACCGATGCTTGGACCGGGCATTCTCGGACCGAACAAATCCAACGATCAGCGCAAGACCTACAGCGAGTCCGATCACGAGGCCAACAAAGAACGACATTTTCACCGGATCAAAGGAAGAAAAAAAAAACAAAAAAAAGAGCTCCGGTTTCGAGCACTGTGGGATGAAGCTTCAGTGGGGCATTTTCTCAAACAGGTGGTGTTGGCTTAATCAAGTTGATGGATGATAGGTTAGAAGTGCGTTTCGTAGGGTAGGCGATTAGTTTTCTCGTTGTCATCAATCTTGAGGCGGACAAACCGTCGCGTAGCTTTACTAGTTGTCGGAAGGTACGCGCAAGTGGCTTTGCCGACATCAAAAGTGGACCTTTTTGGGCACGGCTGGTGGTTTGGTTTAAAGTTACCAACAAAATTACACCACATAGACATCCCTCTGAGAAAAAAAAAGGGAAAAATTTTTGGGTCATTTTCACTTTCGCACCCAAAAGTCTAAAATGGTGTCTAAAGTATGAACCATATTAGTTGCTACCTTTCATCATTGAGCCGTTTAAGAAATTGACATCATTGTACTTATTGTATATGCCCATCTTACCTGCCTTGCCCAACAGGTGAACAAGATTAATTAATTTTGTTAATCACCATAGGAAAAATGGATTTAATGAAAAATATAAAAGAATATATTCTGTTTTTTATCCTCTCTTTTTTCTGTCTGGCATAATCGTTATCCCATTATTACTCTTTTAAAAATATGGGTAAAGTCGCCAATAAGTCAGTAACCAATATTTTTAAAATTCATGTTCTTGTCAATGCCCCATTGACCCTTTTTTCTATTTTTTTACTCTTTCGTACCAAACAAAGTGCAAGAATCCAAACGTTATCAATCCCAACTGACATTTGGCACGTTGAAGTGGATTTGTCAATGTCTGATTGGATGTTTCAACCCATGGACAATTCTGAAAGCTAGGTTTTGCTATGCTCTCACTACATTTCTCAATCAGCTTGAGCCCAACACCCGGGTCTATGCGATAGAAGGTGGCCCAAAATATTTGAAGCAAAGCCCAATGCACAAGAATATTAGTGGCTGATAAGATTATTTGTGTTTGAACAATTTAAAAACGTTATGGAACCTCAAGGGGTTGGTTTAGTGGCAAGTCGAGTCTTGATAAGCACTTCAAGAAACGTAAGTTGAGTATTCGAAACTCCATGAAAGTGTTGATCTCCTTTGGGGCTACCCTCAAGGCCCAAAAGATCTGGTAATACCTAGTGTGTGTAAGATGGGGGGGGTCTATACATACCCAAGGGAAGGGATTAGTTGGGAGTTGAGACCAAAGCCTTAGATACCCTTATTGACAAAAAAATAAAGGGGAAATTGGGGAATAGTCTACTTTTTGATAAAATATTGGCAATTAATCAAGTAAGAATTTTTCTAAGTCAATTAGTCAATGAAACTAAACTTATTTATCAATTAGTCACACATTTTTTGAAAATCCCTGTTTTGCCCTTATTATTACTAAGGGCACTCCTTTTTTTGTTATTAAGGGCAGCTTATGTAACTAACTTAGTTTTTTAGTGTTATAATTTTTAAAAACTTATAACTTACAATATACATATCCGTTTTTAAAAAAAATTATATTTTTGGAACCTACTCGTCGACATCTTCGAAAAACGATCCATATTCATTAGGTAATTATTAAAAAAATTAAAACTGTAAAATTTTACTACTTGACATAGTCTAACATAATAGTTCACAAAGTAGTAAAATTTTACTACTTTCAGTAGTAAATTTTATAGTGAAGTAGTAAAATTTTACTACTTTATGAAATAAATTTTATTACTTAATGAAATAAATTTTACAGTGAAGTAGTAAAATTGTATGGTTTTGTATGATTCACTTCATAAAACTAGTTTGATGAAAATGCCATCTTACTTAAAGTCAACATAATCTGTAAAGTAAAGTCTTACTGTTTTATATACAATGACTATAAAATTTTACTATTTTGTTAAATTGTAATAACTTAAAAAAAAAAAAAAAAAAGGATTGTACCATACCTTCTCTTTGAGAACACCATGTCAGTGACTAAATTCAATGCCATGATCTCAGGCCTATTCCAGCTTGGGAGTGCATATGAATGGGTTGTCACCAAAAAATCCAGCCGCTCTTCTGAGGGTGATCTTGTCTCACTTGTTGAGAAAGAACCAAAGCATCATAGGGGTGGTTCTGAGCCTAGTCTTGGGGAAATGGAGGAAGCCATACACCAAGAGCAAAAGGCTGTTCGGAAGAAGAAGCACAATAGGATATATACAAAGAGTTGGCATTGGCTTTTCTTCTTTTGACAGCTACAGCAAGAAGTCTCCTCTTTGCATAGGGCATCCATTTCTACTTCTTGCTCTTCCAAGGGATATCATTCATGCTGGTTGGTCTAGACTTGATTGGCGAACAGGTTGTATCATAATAGGCATTGTAGGGGATAAATATGTGGACTATATAAAACAGGCAACATGGGCAGGCACCAAATGTGGAACTTCATCAAAATAAAACAACAATGGGGAGAGGCTGTAGAGGGACTGAGAATAATTTTCCTCCACCCTCCAACTCCCAATCCGACCCCGAACTGCCCAATACAAGAAGAAATTGTGTTCAAAATGATAGAAGAATTACTTCAATCTGGAGACAATGCAAGTAGATAATATGGAAGGGGTTTTTTTTTTTTTTTTTTTGATTCTTTTGTTTTTGGGTCTTATTCTTTTGTAAGAAAAAATAGTTGTTTAAAGATCAAACAGGGAATTTTTAGTTAATAGTTAAAGAATCAGGACTTCAAGAGAGTAAGCTTTTAGATTTGGTTTCTTCAGATCTGGTGTTCGTCGTCGGAAGGACAAATCTTCAGATCTTGTTTGAAGGAGCTCGACACCGACAAGCTTCATAGTCCATCGTCGTCGCCGGAGGTTGAACATCAATGGAAATCAGCCACTGCCGGAGTTGTTGTTTGGGTTGGGATTTGAGAAGAGAGATGGTGATGGGATGGTTTCAGGGTAAAAGATGAAGAGGGGTAGGTGAAGAGAGAGGGAAAAAGAAATAACTCAATAAGAATGAGGGTATTTTAGTCAGCTAAAAACCAAATGGACTAAGTGAGTTGAAAAAAGAGTTGGGTGACTGTTTGTTAAATAAGTTTCACTTAGTGGACTGATGGCCAAATCCCCCAAAAATAAAATAAATAAAATAAACATTCTGGGAAAGATTGTATAGACTGCACACAAACTTAGCTAGTAAACCCAGTTGTATCAGTATATGTTTCAATTATATTTTTGAATGATTTGAATACATATATATATAATATATAATTTAAGTACAAAATTTGTGGGGAAATGCTGGAAAAAGGGTAAAATCAAATGGTTCAAGATGAAAATAACCTCCTTTCTTCTATTAAAAGCCCATGTCTCTACTTCTATACCATACATGAAAACAAATGTGTGTGTATTTTTTTTTTGCTTAGGGAAAAAGGGTATTGCTTGGGGTGCCACTAGGTAGTCAAAGGTTTGAGTATCAGGCCAATGGTATGACATGTATTTGTATACTTTAAATCACAACATATCAGTAGTCACATCATTAGGAATTTTTTTTTCTTTAAAAAGAAAAAAAAATTGATAAAACTTATTCCTATCCCTAACTTCCCTTAACGTCATCTAATGGGCATCAATGCTTTTCCACAAATTTGAACTTAAGATCACTTATTTAATAAATGAAGCAAATACCACTAGATTACCATGCCATCGGTCATTAGGAGAAAAAAAATAAATTAGAAATTGATAATATGTCTAATTTCATGCAGGAACCAACAAACAACATACACTATCGTTAATAATCAATTTATAAGCATGGTTGTATTCTTGTGCTCACCAAGTTTAAGCTCATTTTGACAAAACATTTAGCTTAAATCTAGTTTGACTTGCATATATATTTGAAACTTTATGCGAAGCATATGCATTACAAATGGTTTTGATTTTATTTCATCTCAAATTAACAGGACACTCATTTTTGAAGTTGCATATTATACCACATGAATTTTTCCTTTTCCTTTTGTAATTGATGGGTACTAGAAAGCAAAACGGCCCAAAAACCAAGAGGCCTAAGCCCTAACTATCGGGCCTTTGGAAATATAAGGGTTTTTTTTTTTGGTTTTTTTTAAAAAAAATCTTTTATCTTTTTTTTTTTTAAAAATCCTTTTGGCCGCTAAGAAGTATGAAAATATTTAAAAGAACACGTATCGGTGACACAAATAACTTTACATGTGATAACGCGTGATGAGTGACATGCGTTTGAGATTTTCATATGTACATTATTTGAATTGGGCCCTTGAGATTTTCATGTCGGCCAGAGTTGTCACAATAACATCCAATTATGAATAGGGTGGCCTTCCTATATCATTTTCCAAAGATTTGAAAGCACAAAAAACACCAAATTAATGGAACAACCTGTCATTTTTAGTTCCAAATGACATGTCCAAAAGATTCTACGAACCCAATAAAGTGAAATTTTTCAAGGTCGACTATATTCCTTTTCATTTTTTTATTTTTTTGTTGTTTTCCTCACCGATGATTGGTCTGTTGAGAAAACCAACGAGGTCAGACTGTGATGTTAGCATGGTTCGACAAAGAAAGGCTTTGTTGAAAAGTGAACGAAATTTCTTTGGTTGTAACTTAGTGGTAATATGATGGATGTGTGAGGGGACACCATGGTTTTGGCTGTTTCGAAAATCAGAAAAATTCATTTTTATTTGTTTTAAGATTTCAAGTTTTTGTTTGTTTTCACAACAGCTAGTCTTGCAAATAAACCTAACTCTAAGGGGAAAAAAAAAATTAAATTTAAAAACAAGAATCAATTATGGAATTGTTTTTTGGCCTACAGTTTGACAACAAGAGACCCTACATATCAGGCCATTAATATATAGGGAAGTTTTAAATGGCAGCATGCCTTCTCATGACATATAGGGACACTTTTTGGCCACAGTTTGGCAATAAAAGACCCTACATATATCAGACTACTCATAATTTTTGAATGACAGCATGGCCCCTCATGACATTTAAGACATTATATGAATTATTCAAATTTTCAAATCCAATCTATGGAGGAATAGTATGGGTTGATAAGAATTAGATGTTACTTAGCATCAATAAATCTCTAATCATTTTTAATCCTCCATTTTTTTGAAGTATTTTTTATTTTCAAGTTTTTCATCTTATCATATGGTTCAGTTACAGCTTATAAACCCATGGTGATATTCAATAACTTGGTTCTATTACCTATAAAAATGAAAAAGGGAAGGTGGCCGTAGTAAGATTTATTTATTTATTTATTTAATTATTAACAATTAGGAGTATTTCAGGTTTTATTCCTACTGAGATTTCAATTTAAATTATTCTCCTAATGGTACATGTGAGACGTCCTATACCCATACAAGCAACGATCTTTGCGAGAAGTCAAAACGATGACTTCTTAGGAGTAGTGGAGTATACTTAGGACATAACAACTCGACCAACCCCGTAGGGGCTCTGAAGTAAGAAATTAAACCATAAAACTTGAGCAATTTATTATATACATACAGTATATACTTGATGAGAGTATGGAAACCAGAAAATTGTGGGCCAAATAATTTTTTGTGGCATAATGAATAACTTGTTTTAGGGCTATAAAACAAGCCAAGTTACTTGAGATTGGTTGAATAGAAAACTCATTCGAGTTCACTCGTAAAATAAATGAGTCTACGTGTGAGCTCAAACATCATTGTAAAGCTTATCAAAAGTACTATTTGAACTTGACTTGATAAAAAAAACTCAATTAAACTCGTCCATAAGATAAGTGAATCAAGCTCAAACCTTATTTTTGAACTCATTAATTTAACGAGTTAAGCTTAAACAGCCTACTACTCGACTCAACTCGACTCGTTTGTACCATATTGCCATATTGGATAAGGATGGCATTTGGAAATCCTCAACAACTGCGTTTCATTTTTCCTTTGTAGACTAGTAGTTGAAGCCATGTGATGCACTATATAAATATAATCTATACAAATTGATTTAATTTAAAATTGTAAACGTTATAAAGAAAAGATAAGGAAAAAAAATTCCTTGAGATGTTTTATATTATACATCGAATTAAATGTCAACCAAATATATATGATGCCCTAAAGAACGAACAAACTGGAATAGAGTTAGCAAAAAAAAAAAAAAAAAAAAAAGGCCCATGGATAATGTGATATTTCAAGGAAATCATTTAAAATAACTGATCATTAAAAAAAAAATTAAAAAATTCATAACAATAGGAAATACTATTAAAAAAAAAATTTTAAAAAGGCCCCAAAATGGTGCGTGTAACATACCCATGAGCCATATAGGTTGACACACCATCTGAAGATCTGTTGGCTTCTTTTTTGAGACCTCCACGTTGAGGTTTCTTATCCACATGGCTCCTTCTTTTAGGCCACAATCTTTTTTTTTTGTTTTTTTTTTTTGGAGACTCTAGTCACAAGTCCATATAATTGGACTCGTGTAGCCATAAGTCCATAATAAATCTTATTGAGCAATAAGTCCACATTCACATTTCATTGACAAAATTGCCCTCTTATTGAAACCACTAACAAATCTCTCTTAACCATGCAAAGACCCCTCCACCCTAACACCACCGCCACCATCCCCACCTTAATAAAACCATAGTGGCAGGAGCCTTGACGATTAATTCATATAAGTTTATGAACCTTCTCGTGCCTCATTCCCCTTTTCCCCTTGACTCCTTAATGTGACCTCCTCTTCCCATTGTTCTTCTTGTCTTTTTAATAATATAATATTTATTCTTTATGAAAATTACATCGATTAAAAAAATATCAAGAACTGGTCTTGACTCTTGATTTACTCAATAGGTCATAATTGCTAGGTTGAAGCCTCCATCGTTGATAAAATAATGAAAAAAAAAAATCTTATTATAAAACAAATTATTAATTCATATAAAAGCAAAACAATGTGCTAACACATTACCAGAACATAAAGCAAAACTCCAAACTGAAAAGGTAGTCACACATGGTTTTGGAAAATAATTTCATGTAACTGTTAAAATAACACTTTATTTGTTTCAAAATCCATAAGTTTTGAAACCACTAATATGAAATCTAATTGTTTCATTCATAATTTAGCTGTTAAATTTACTTATAAAAAAATTATTTAAATTTAAAATTTACTAAAAATAATTTAATTTAAAATTTTCTAAAACAGTTACATGTAACTATTTTTAAATAGGTACACTTAACTAATGTAACTTTTTTTTTTTCTTTAACAATTTTATATTCATCATAGGTTTTGTTTAGAAGGTCTCGACAAATAGATTTTAAAAGTATAGTTTTTATTAAAAATTGATGTGTAGATTGAAAGTTATGCTATTTTAAAGTTTAGACACTAAAAATAATAACTTAAGGATATAATTGACTTTATGTAATTAAGACTCTACACAAAAATACCACCGTTTCACTTAAAAGTGAACTTATGACTGTATAAGTTTTTACCATAGACTTATGCCTTCATAAGACCTATATACGTGGACTTTTAGCTAATTTCCCTTTCTTTTTTTTTTCCTTCTCAATGAAAATATTCATTGGCATACAAAAAAAAAAAGAAGAAGAAATTTTAGCTTGCAGCCAAAAATAATAATAATAATAAAATAATTATTTTTTAAGCTTATTTTGGACTTTCCTAAGAAAACTTTTCTTCTGGTTTTTAAATAATTGACATATATGCTTCTTAAATGGAAGTTGGTGGCAATGTAACCACTCCAAAGAAATTAGGTGCATGTGCTAGCGGTCAATATAGGCAGGTTCCTCACGTACGCGTGATGCACACAGGGACTGGAAAGGGACCGGAAAGTGAGAAAATTATTATTTTTGTTGACCACAAGTTGCCCATCTGGATGATGGATGATTTCGTGGGTTCAACCTCTTTTGGTGGGGACATGGTTTTAGACAGCAGATTTTCTGTCCCACTCCCACTCAGGTTGTGCTACAATCACCTAGCTAGCCTGCTTTTCTTTAGCCCAATAAGGCAAAAAAATAAATAATAAATAAATCTAAGCTGCTTTCATGGTAACGTCTGTTAAGTTACTATTAGAGGCTTTGTAATATATTTTTTTATTAAGATTAAGATTAAAATAGCTAGAGTCCCTCAACAATATACAACATAGAGCAGGAGTGAGTCTATTATGTGAATGTATTATGTGAATGTGACATGGTCCAATAAAAGTAAAGTAGGATTATGGAACCGAGTAAAAAGTATTTTGGCAATCTCATTTTATTTCACTAGTTCTCATTGGCTTATAATACTACATCAGTTATATATATATATATATAAGTTTTTCTCAAAGAGCAGTCTACACCATCTTGTTGCTATAACTTACTATCACCAATCACTTATCATCACTATCCCCATCCCTTATCACCACCCACCCATTCACCTGTTATATTATCTGACATTAGTTACTATTTTTATCATCGCCATCAATCCACCCATCAACACCATTAGTTACCCTGTTATATCACTCAACACTTATCATCGTTATACATAATTAATATCATTGCCACCATCACCACTGCTGGCTACTTGCAACCCACACATTACCATTATTCCCACCATCACCAAACCCACACATCCCTCTCGATCTCCATTTGAGTGATGTATCAACTTCTCTACATGACACCATTTACCAATTATGTCTAGTACTTTTTAACAATTGGAGAGCAGTCACTTCTAATGATAATCATGGCTTATTGATAAACTTATATATAGAAAGTGTTTATAATTTTATCATGCAGGCCGAACAACACTTTTCAAATAAGGTGGGTCTTTCTCTTTTAAATATTACATTTCACACTCATCATCATTTTTGGCAGCCCTTTTGTTGTATAACCCTTCTTATAAGTATGGGACTCTTTTAAATTTTTGCTCAATCATTTAACCATGTTGACCACAATTATAGCTATAAGACTCATGACAAAAAACATACTATTGCTAGCCTTCCAATTGGCTCACATGGTCGCTTCATTTCATTTCATTTCATTTCATCTTTTTTTTTTTTGGGGGGGGGGGGGGTGAAAGGGGAATTTTATTTAGGCTTTGGTTTGTATAAATGATCAAAATGGAAAGGAAATGGAATGGGAATGAGAATGAGAATGGAATATGCATGAAAATAAAATGGGAATAGTCATTTTATTCTAATGTTTAGCAAGGAGTGAGAATGGAATGGGCGAGATTTATTTATTGTGATTTAAATTTTTTTTTTTTTTTTTTTTAGGGGGTGAGATTATGGGAATGATCATTTATCTTGATTTGTAAAGAAATGCTATATTTTCCTTGGAGAAAATAGTCTTCATAAGGGAATCCTCATTTATTTCCTCCACCTACCAGCTTAGATGTAATATTAGTTCGAAAACTTAAGACTAGCCTCAATGCCATGGATGTACTAGCTAAGCCAAACTCTCCTGATTGAGTGGAAATCCATAGACATGTGGCCCATGTGGGTCACTGTTTTTTCTTTGGTGTCACTATTAAATAGGATACTAATCAATCATTGCAACTGACATTACGTTTTTCACATTTCCACTAAAGAGGTAAAGAAGAAACTATACACGATCACGTCTTTGGCTGGACTTTGAAAAAGGAATTGGCAATTGTCATGCCAAAGTCTTAAGGGTTACTGTCAATGACCACAACTGGACAACAATATACGCATATATGTCCCTGACAACGTGCCACACGGTGCCAGGTGTTCTAATTAACACTTCTGGACCCAATTGATTAATACATAATTATTTTTTGAAAATTACTAAAATATGAGATAAATCTACTTATTTCCTCTATGAACAGATATGATCATAGAAAGTTATGTCTTTTTGAATTTAAAGGAGAGCGCGCAAATGGCTAATCGACGCGTTTGTTATCAAAAAAGGATGAATGAATTCGATAATAATATTAGGTATATGTAACACTAATGCAATTTATGACTAAAGTTGGTTTTGTGCCAGCCACTTAAGCAAAGATTACGACTTATCACCCAAAACCCAAACATTTCTTTTTCGGATCACCAACTATACAATCTCTATATACCACACAAAGAGCTTAGTTGAAGTATCAAAATCGACTATGACAATGTACAAAGGCATTGTTTGGTTGCATTTTTTAAAAGATTTTTTTAAGTAGTAAAAGTTATTTTAATTATACTATCTTGTTCTTTGCTTTTAAGTAGAAGCAATAAAAGTAGAAGTACGTTTGGTAAAATTGATTTCGTCGGTAATCTTTTGGATATAATGGGAAATTCTACTGAATCATCGTTACCCAAACGGAAGCTTAGGACAGCTACAACTTCTCTCGATCGCAAATTTTTCGAGTTAAGGTCAAATTCATCTAAAAGATAAAAATGACTTTTAGAAGCAAATCTTTATTACTTTTGCTTAAAATAAAATATTTTGCTTTTTGCTTTTTAAAAGTTCTTTTTATTTCTTCTAATGAAACAGTACTTTTTGCCTTTACAACTTTTTGTTTTCAAAAACAAAAAAGATCTTAAAATAAGTGCAACTAAACGGTGCCAAAGAATTGTTGTTTTATTATTATTATTATTAGTTGTTGTTTATAGCTTTTGGGTGAAGGACTCATTGTGATGTCTCTAATGTTTACGCACACTACGCATAGTCCTCGCGCAATGCATAGAACCTTTCCAGCAGAAAGCTATAAAAGGAGGTAGCCCGTCTTATGAATAAACATATGTTGATGTTTTGGCACTAATATGATAATTTTACATTTTAAGAAAGGAGACAGGTGAAAGTGAAACTTACAAGTATTTAATTGAAGGAGAGAAGAGGACAGTTGGCCAAAGAATATAATGTGAGAGAAAGACAATAGCATATATGGTGCCAAGGAAAAAGGAAGGGAAACAAGAAAGAAGAAAAGTTTGACAAGTGCAGTGACCTTCCTAGTGAAGCATTACAATGCCAATATTACTAAATGGGTATCATTATTTTTCTATAAATTTGACTTCAAATATTCAAAAAAAAACGAGAAAAATGCTACTAGACTATCATAGTATCATGTCAGTCAGTGTGGAGATGATACATAAGGTACCCAAAATAATGGAGCAGTAAATAATGATAGTAATAATATATATTAAAATAAGGTGCATAGCATGTAAGCATACAAAAAATATCACTAGAATACATTTTTCATTCGACAATTTATTTGATTTGATTTTATATATTACTATCTCAAAAATCATTGTTCTCTTTTGTTTTATGTATAGTCACTAAAATTAAAAAAAGAGCCAATTGATGGCCTTATAACTTAGTGTCATCTCTTCCCTTTCTATTGAGGAACTTCAAAAACTGGATCAGAATGAGTCCATAATTATTATCTGGTTTTTAAATAAACCAAGTCATAGTTGGTTTGAAAAGATATTGTGTTTCTACTTTGTTTTTAAAACAAAACTAAACTGATTAATAGAAAAAAAAGATTTACCAAACAATGCAAAATCAAAAGTGATCAGATTTTCAGGTATGCCAAATAGTCTAATTGAACACTTTAATAGGACTGATTGGAATAGGAAAATTTTATCATTTGGGTACGTATTTAAGTTCATGGGAGATTATTGTATTGTTTGATCATCTAAGTATTGAACTGTACCCCACCTTACAAAAAAATAAAAAAATAAAAACAGGGTAAGAAATTCAAGAGGCAGGTTCCAATCTACCCTTCCAACCCCTTCCCTATGCCCCAAAATTTATTCCAACTGTTTGCGTGTTGGGACTCACCATCTGCTTAGCTGCCGTTCCGCTTTTGTCCTCTCTTGCTTGCATACCCTCCCCCTTTCCTTGGTTGTCCAACGCCATTCTCCCCCTTCCTTTGTTGTCCAATGCAACACTAATTTCACTGTTATAACCATTATATTTTTCAAATATTGATAATATGTTCAATAATTTTGTAATTTTTGGACATCCTTATTTTATTTTATTTATTTGATGAGACCCTCATATGGGGATTTTTTTGTGGGGCGTTAGGTGACAAGTCTTGTTTTCAAGACTTGTGTCGGCGCAAGTCCTCTTTCAAAAAATAATCAAGTCTCAAGTCCTCTTTATAAGGAAATGACAAAAATGCCCTTATCACTATTAACACTTTCCGTTTTAAATTTAAAGAAATAAATTCTCCATAATACCCGAAGAATATTTCATCCAAAATCTTAGAAAACCATATTCCCTCGTATCCAAAGATTCCGTAATTGAATTACATATACTATGTGTAATTGTTTTAAATTTCAGATTTTCATGTTTATATTTGGAAAATTATAGTAAATTGTTTTATTATTATTATTTTTTTTGGGTTCAACTGTTTCAAATAATTTGAAATTCAAAAAAGTTCACAAAACTTACATGTACTTTGTGTAACTGTTTTAATTTCATTTCTTCTTTTTTTTTTAAAAAAAAAAATCTAAAATGTATTTTATTGTTTCAACAGAAATTCTTTTTTGGGGTATTGAAAACAGTTACACTTGGTTTAGAAAATTGTAGTAAATTTTTTTTATTTGTTTTTTGTCTTATTTATTTATTTTTTGTAACTGTTTTAAATAACTCAAAATTTCAAAAATGTCCACAAAAGTTACATATACTTTGTGTAACTGATAGTTACATGTAAATCATAGATCATTGATGAAATCTTGTGCGTTAAAAATGAAATAAAATAAAAACAAATCGCCATAGTTGTACTGTATCTAAATATGGTATCAAATCTGCAAAAATCAAGTAATTGCGTGATTTAAAAATGGAAGAAAATAAAAGGAAATGGCCATAATTTTATTGTATTCGAATGTGGTATCAAATCTGCAAAATCAAGTAATCTTATGAGTTAAAATTGAAAGAAAATAAAAAATTCAAATTGTGACAGCTATATCGGTATGCAAATGCGGTATCAAATTTGTTATGAGGGTTAGATAGTCATTAATTAAAAAACGAAGTTGATATTTCATTCAATTCAGCACCATTTTTTCGGTTTATGGACTTGGGACAAAACAAGTTTTTCTTGAGGACTAATCTCTTCATAAGTCTTCTAAAATGTACTTCTCACTAATTTCCTCTTTTTTTTTTCTTTTTTTTTTTATAAAATTATTTTCCTTATATTGGAAAACAACTTATTAAGAAAATTTATTTCATTCCTCGCATGCACATCTAATCTCATTAAATTTTCCTATTAAGTCATTGACCTTCTAAGCCTAGTTATTCACATGTATTAACCATGAGTTTTATAATAAAACTTGTCATTCTTACAACTGATAGAGTTTTTTTTTCTTGTTGGGATAATCGAGAGAACCTATTTTCACTCCTTTACTCCTCTTAATATCAACAAATAAGTATCAATGTTTCTCTATTAATTTAAACTTGGAATCACTCACTTAACAAGTGAGGAAAATGTCATTAGCAACCGGTCCAAAGTTCAAAAAAGGTTTTTAATAGGTGTTAGGATGGGGAGAGATTTGGATGGATCTAGCATTCGAGTCTCTCCATGATAAAACAAATATTATAAAACAAAATAGCCCACATTATAATGTGTTTGGACGCAAGAAAAGCAGGAGCCACAGTTTGTTAACGTTTTCTACTTTTCGTTCTTTTTCTCTTTGAATGATCGGAATTTGAACTCATGCCCTTTCCATTGCCATGCTTGGACCACCCCATTATGGCTGCTTTTGTTACTTGTTTTAATTTGATGTGACAAAACTAGAGTGAAAACGAATATCATTCGCATTTCAATGTTTT
Source organism: Liquidambar formosana (assembly GCA_039720395.1). NCBI lineage: Eukaryota > Viridiplantae > Streptophyta > Magnoliopsida > Saxifragales > Altingiaceae > Liquidambar > Liquidambar formosana. Next base: position 26,801,220 of record CM077834.1, read on the forward strand.
GAGCCTTTTGACATGACCAAAATTTGTATCATCCCATAGTGCGGTGTCAATTTTGAACTTTATCTTTTTAATTACGGCAAGCTTTTTAATATCGTGATTTCAAATCATGTTGGCTATCCAAACATGGAAGATTATGTCGTCAATTATTTTGGATTCAATCATATTAGGCCATGTTTGTTTGATTGGAATGGAATGGGTGGGAATAGAATTTGATTCCATACTCAAAAAAGTTTGGAATAGAATGAGATTGAAATAAACATTATGGAATTAAAATCATTATAATTCACTACTACTGTTTGATTCCATTCCTATTTAATTACCTCATTCCAAACATGTTGTTTAGAATAAATTGAAATGAAATTCCATTCTATCCATTCCATTCCTACCAAACAAACATGGCCTTATAGGCGTGCAACTGGTTTGATAATTATCATTTTAGCCTCAATCTAAAGCTGAATTGACTAATCGTTGATTTTCATTTCTATAAAAACCAATTAATCCAATCCATGCAAAGTTCAAATTAATTCGATTTGAATTATATATATCTATATATATGGTATTATAGCAAAACATAAACATTTACTGCAACAAAGAAATATGCAAATGAAGATTAAAATTAAAAGAATTATAATATTATATAATATTGATTTTTGATTCGAGTTTGTTTACGTTTTTATATTATTTTATTTTATATTTTTAACTTTTGATTAAGTCGAGTTAACTTAAAAATCAGATTAGACCAATCAAAATATCAGTTTTGGTTCAATTCTCAATTTACACTAAACCAAGTTTTACTTATTAATTTCATCAAATGATTTTCTTTATTCATTTATTTCTTCATTTTCTCTCAGCCGACTAGTCGAGGTCTCTAATAGCTAATTTAGTTTTAAAATATGATTTGTAAAATTTTTAAATTACATAAAAATTTAAAAATTTTATAAATTACATTTCAAAGATAAATTTCACTTAAAAATTCCTTATCTAAATATAACATAATTTATTTACAAATTTCTTAACAGTAGAAATTTTTTTTTTCTTTCTTTGGGAAAATGGACTATAAATTTCATATATCATAGTTAGCTTCCTGTTGTAACGGCGATATTAAAAAAACAATAATAGCAAAATTAATTAATTTTCTTCTTTTTTTCTCTGTGTTCTGTTAGGAGAGAAACTCTACCACGGACCTCCCGCACAACATATATATAAGGATCCTCTCTCTCTCACTTTCTCTCTTCATTCACTCTCTCCTCTCTCTCTCTCTCTCTCTCTCTCTCGTCCAGAACCTTCAAGCAAACCTCCCCAAACCCTAATACCATGTCAGCCCAATCAAATGAGGACTCAGAACGGCTAACCCAACCCCTCCTGCGGCCCGCCACCAGGAACTCCACTTCCCAAGTCGCCATCGTCGGCTCCAACGTCTGCCCCATCGAAAGCCTCGACTACGAGTGAGTAAATGCTCACTCAATTGAACTTCGTTTCGGAAGCTTGATGATTTCTGAAATTCTGTTTTTGTTTTTCCTTGTTTCAGGATTATCGAGAATGATTTGTTCAAGCAGGATTGGAGGAGTCGCGGGAAAGTCCAGATTTTCCAGTACATATTTATGAAGTGGTTGTTGTGTTTTCTTATTGGGTTGATTGTCAGCGGTATAGGGTTTTGTAACAATCTCGCCGTTGAGAATCTCGCCGGCGTTAAGTTCGTGGTCACGTCGAATATGATGTTGGCGAGGAGGTGAGTGGTGTGAATTCTTTTTTGGGTTTTGTTTGTTTTGACGGAAAAGTATTTTTCTGGGGAAAATTAAGTATAAAAGGTAAGTGAAGAGTCATGAGCTCACAGCATTTTCTATATGTCTTATACTCTTATATGTTTGTTTTGACTGAAAATATATGTCCCGGAAAAGAAAACGAATTTCGAGTGAGCAGCGATTCTTTACTCGACGGCATCGCTGTAAATTGGAATGAAGCATTAAAGACAAATTTTCATTTTCTGGAAAATTATCGAGGGAAGTTTTCCGGTTGAAACAAGCAGAGCCTTTAAGAAAGATGTTATTTTTCCCCATAAAATTTTCGGGGATTATTTTCTGTTGGCGAAAAGAGACTATATATATTGGGAAAATTAGGCGAACCCCCCTAAATTATAGGCCAGTTTCACACAACCCACGAATTGTAGGCAAGTTCCACAAATTCCCCTTGACAGTTTGTCTAATCTGTCAGAATTTAATTCTCATTTCCATCAAATTTTCGTCAAATTTATGCTCTAATTTCATTGAGTTTGATGTCTAAAGTCTAAACCCATAATAGAATGCAATTTAGGCATTAAACTGGTTTAATGCAGTCATGTGATGCTCAAATGGTCTATTTGTGCCAATTTTTCTAACGAAACAGACAGAGGGGTAAAGTATCGCACTTTACAGTTTAGGGGTTATTTGTTCATTTTTAAAGTTCAATTTTTGGGGGGGGTGGGGGGTGGGGGAAGGGTTGTCACTTGCCTGCGAAACTGGCCTATAGTTTAGGGGGTTTCTTTTAAGTTAGTTTTCTTTAATAATTTTTTTTATATTTTCTTGGGTTTAAGGTATGATGTTGATGTCATTCTGTACTTTCTTGCAGGTTTGGGATGGCTTTTCTTGTTTTTTCTGTTTCTAATTTTGTTCTTACTTTGGTTGCGTCTGTTATCACGACTTTTATAGCACCAGCAGCTGCTGGTTCGGGCATACCAGAAGTAAAGGCTTATTTAAATGGTGTAGACTGCGCCAGGAATATTGTCTTTACGAACTTTGGTTGTTAAGGTGAAATAGTTAGGTGTTCAGAGTTTTCTTTTAATGTCTCATAGTATATCTTGTTCTAATTGTTTGCGTTGTTTAATTGGAATATAATTGCTCTTTAGTGTGGATGTATCCTCGAGATGTGATTTAAAGTGGCACTGAATGGGAAATTGTGATGGGAAGATGCATAAAATAAGTTAAATGACCGCTTATGCAAGCGTTGAGATGAGTGTTATTTGTTGAGCAGCTTGTTTATAATATTGGGTTGTAGATATCTGGACTTAGCCCGAACTATCATAGGCCTCTGTTGGGCTTGAGCCTTGTTTTAAAGCTTATAAGGGAAATGAGACCAAAGTTACTGGATTATGAAGCAGATAGTGGGAAACAGCATTGTTAATGGAAGTGGGAAATGAAGTAAACATTATATGGGAAATATGAATTAGGGAATTAATTTGTAACTGAGTAGGATAGGAGAAATAGGATCTCAAAACAAGCTACTTGGCAAGAAGAGCTATCGTCTAGCAACTCAGCTCAGATAGGACAACTAGCTGCTATGATTAGGGGAACATCCTTCCTCCAAGAACTGTGAGTAAGATAAGGAAAAGTTAGTGGGCAGTCCTAACCGTTGCCCCATTACACTGCCAATAACAAACAACAGCTAACCTCATACATTCTATTCGGAGAGTTTCTTTCTTTCCATTTTTTTTTTATATTTATTTTTAAAATGAATATGAAGCTTTAAATATGTTATATGGGAAACTAAATGGAAACTTTAGGAGAAAAATAAAATAAAGAGCTGAGACATATTCATTAGTTATTAGAGGAAAAGATTTGGAAAATATTAGAAAAGCAAAAACACGAAGACAATGGGAGATGTGTGATGGGGAACCATTGGAGGCAACCAAAATTCTACAAAAGAAGACGTTGAGTCTGGGCTCAAAGAGTCCTGTAGTAGCTTTATTTTAAGTCTTTTATTTGTTAGATTTCCTTTAGTTATATTTTTTTATGTTATAAGTTGGTGAAGAGTTCTTTATCAAAAAAAGTTGGTGAAAAGTTGAGTTACTTGTTCCCACATTAGTGAAATGTTACTGTTAATGCAAACCTATAGCATTACTGTTCACACAATAGCAGTGGACAAATTAGGTCTTTTGGGCCTCTTTTAGTTGCGATGATGGATTGTTGTATCTTAATTTAAGGGTTAGAGTAGGTTTTAGTTTATAAAAGGTCGTAATTTTCTCATTTTGGAATGAATGATAGATTCTTGAGAATTTATGGTTCTTAAGCTTTTGTTAGAGGGTGTAGTTGCCCTCTCTGCCTAAGTGTGGTTTCTTAGGCAACCTTAGGTGCAATTGCCTAAATTTCTTCTTCTCTCCTTTTTCTTTTCTTTAAAAATCTTATCAAGAATGCTACCTATTTACAGCCAGACCTGAAATCAATAGTGAGTGTGTGTGTGTGTGAGAGAGAGAGAGAAAAGAGTGAGAAAGAGGAATGGATTGAAGTAGAGAAAAGATAATGTGGTTGTGTGTGTGTGAGAGAGAGAGAGAGAGTGAGAAAGGGGTTTTCTTTATGAGCTGCAGTGTTATATATATATATTCATACATATATCTTATAATTTATTCATTTAAAGGCATGGAAGCTCATCCTGATAAGGTGAAAGCTATCAAGAAATTGAGAAAGGGGTTTCCACTCATCCTAGTGCTTCATGTAGAGTTGGTGTGGATGCTTTCTTATGAGAAGCAGCCACCCTTCCATATTCATATTGGTGAAAGTGTTCAATAGTTTCCTGTACACATGAAATCAACTCAACTAGCTTTTCAATCTCATTAAAAGTTAATATTCTATTCTCTCTGCTTAAAAAATCTTTTGGAGTAAGTATGTCACCATTAAATGAGGTGTTCTCCACCCATGACCTGATTCAACTTACTCATTTTATGACATTTTTCACGGTGAGCTGAGAATGGGGACCATAAAATTGATACTGTTGGAAATATACCACATCCCGCATTGGTTAATTGTAGACCTTGATATGACTTCATATACCTATTTGGGCCCTCCACTTATAAGCTTAGGCATCGAATGTTTGGACCCTCCACTTACAAGCTCAGGCTTTTGGGTTGGAAACCCGTCTTTGTTATCCACGTGACAGGCCGGTTTCTATCTTGTTAGGCCTGCACGTGATGGGGAGTGTTGGAAATATACCACATCCCACACTAATTGAATATCGAATGTTTGGGCCCTCCACTTACAAGCTTAGGCTTTTAGGTTGGAAACTCAACAGATACTTTTTTGTATTGTCAAGTCATCTCTTGTGCCTAGGCCTTTAATACATTTCCATTGGATGATTTTTTCCAAATATTGTAAAGGTATTTTATCAATATGCTTACCAAGTTTTCTCTGGACCTGAATTGATTGAAGGTAATTCTTTTGTCACATAGTAATTTTATGACACACTTATCATAAAAGTGCCTACATTCTAATCCCTACATATGGACGGTAAGTTACAAAAGTGCCCATGTTCTAATCCTCTCTTTAATTTAAGTTGAGGGCTTTGAAGTAAAACCATAAGTTAAATGGGTGAGAGGTTTGATTCAATGAGGTATTTGAAAGGGTCACTTGTAAAAATTTTCAAATTGTTGAACGCTACTGCATTGGTGTAAAATAGATTAAAAATTTCAGTCGGGACCATGGTTCCTCATGTCTCAATGTGGGTCTGTCCTTGATTCTTGATTTCTTGTGTAAACTAGATTGGACCAAATTCGAATCAGTTGAGTGCTTCATGTCTCTCACACAATTCTGCATTATGTTTAGTTTTTTACTTACCTTTCATCAGAAATAAACTTAATTTGTATTTTCCGTAGAAGGGTCAGAAGTTTTGTATTGATGTTGACTTAATGTACAGATTATTGGTAGCATTTCTGCGGTGTCATCATCTCTTCTTATTGGAAAGGCAGGGCCGATGGTGCATACTGGTGCATGCGTTGCAGCATTGCTGGGACAAGGTGGGTCAAAGAAATATGGTTTAACATGTAGATGGCTTCGTTTTTTCAAAAATGATCGAGACCGACGAGATCTTATAACATGTGGATCTGCTGCCGGAATTGCTGCAGCTTTTCGTGCCCCAGTTGGTGGAGTGTTGTTTAGTCTTGAAGAAATGGCATCTTGGTATTGTTAAACTTATCAATCTCGACTTCATCTTTTATCTATGATGGTCTTTTAGTGTTTTAATTAATTTTTTTTTTACCTGTTCATCTGTTGGGGAACCATGATTATTCTTTTTAAAATTGTGTTGATGTTCTATGTTTTATTTGGTTGTGTGTCCTTTGTCCTGAGTTAGTCCAATGAATAGTTGTTTGTTTACTCAAAATGTATTGAGTTCAAAAAACTTGTATTCTTTTGGAAACTTGTTTACTGAATTTATTTTTGGGGAAATATCCAAAACCTCCCTCAAATATAAAATCATACCTAAAAAGCCCATTAAATATTTTTCCTATCCATCTAATCCAAATAAAAAAGAATCATATCCATTAACTCCAATCAGTTAAATTTTTATTTACTGCAGTTAAAAGAAAAGAGTGATCCGACTAAAATGCCCTTCTTTCACAATAATTCGTTTAATGACAAAAATGCATATTCAAGTAAATTTTCCCTTTTGCCTCCTCTTTTCCCAAACTTGCATACTTGCTTTCCCACTCTCTCTTTTTCTTCTCCCTTTCCCCCATGTGTACATTAGAGAATAATTAATTAATGATACTTAATTTTTTTCTAATTACACTAAAAAGATAAAAGTAAAAATTCTGTTAAATATTCAATTTTTTCATTAAACATATTAATGTTAAAAAAGGGTATTTTAGTCAAATTACTCTTTTTTTTCAATTGCAGTAAACAAAAATTTAATTGATTAGAGTTAATTGATATGATTCTTTTTTATTTGGATTAAATGGATAGGAAAAATATTTAATGGAGTTTTTGGATATGAATTTATTTTTGAGGGAGTTTTTGGATATTTCCCCTTTATTTTTTTCATTTTTAAACTATCTTGAGTTCTATGGTTTGCGGACATAGACATGAGGTGTATTACACTGAAACTCCTGTGGGGACGTGATAGTTGGTGCAAGTCTTTATGCTGAAGAATAGAAGAGACTTGTCTTTGATAGTTAAGTTAGAATATGCTCCCTCTGTCCTGTAAAATAGCCATTTTAAAAAGTCACATTTTTTTTTTAAAACAATTAGAGGCCCTCACACCCATTTGCTATATTTCAGTCTACCAATTTTTCTTCAAATTTGTGAGAATTTTTTTTATTTAGTTTTTTCGTTAACATGTATTTATACTATGACAAAGGGTATTGTGTGAAATTCAACCAAACTTATTTATTGACCTTTGATAATGGAAGCCAAAAAGGGAAATGCGGACTGGTTTTGCAGAATGGAGGTAGTGCTGGATTTAATATACAGACACTTGTATAAGGTGATGAAGAAAGTGATAATTTTGATAGGTCCTCTGTTGCAAAGTTCAATACAAAGATACCTGTGTACATTTTAGAAGTAGAAATATGTGGATTCTTTAGTAAGTTTGTATTTTTATTCTTGTACTATGAAAACAATACATTAAGATTTTGTTCTGCAGGTGGAGAAGTGCCCTTCTATGGAGAACTTTCTTCACGACAGCCATAGTTGCAATTGTGCTTCGGGCTCTGATTGACGTTTGTTTAAGTGGAAAATGTGGGCTATTTGGTACAGGGGGCCTAATTATGTTTGATGTCACCTCAGCAAATGTTACGTATCACCTTGTGGATGTCCCTCCTGTTCTTATTCTTGGAGTTATAGGGGGCATATTGGGAAGTATATATAATTTTCTTCTAGAAAGGGTTCTCCGGATTTACAATTTCATTTATGAGTAAGCTCCCCTCAAGCTTTGTGATCCTTTGCTTACAAAATCAGTGTTTTCTAAACAATGTGGAAAATATGATTTTGGGCTCATTCTCCCTGCTGACTTCCCTTTTCCAGGAAAGGCCCTGCTTACAAAATTTTACTTGCTTGCACAATCTCCATTTCCACATCCTGCCTTTTATTTGGATTACCTTGGCTTGCATCTTGCCGACCTTGCCCAACTGATGCAACAGAAGCTTGTCCTACGATTGGCCGATCTGGTAATTATAAGAAGTTCCAATGTCCTCCTGATCAGTATAACGATCTTGCCAGCCTCATTTTCAACACAAATGACGATGCGATTAGAAACCTTTTCAGCAAGAACACTGACTCTGAATTCCAGCACTCGTCAATTCTCATATTCTTTTTCACCTGCTTTTTTCTTAGTATTTTTAGTTATGGGATTGTGGCCCCTGCGGGTCTCTTTGTACCCGTTATTGTGACCGGTGCATCTTATGGACGTTTTGTTGGAATGCTAATTGGTCGGCGCTCCAATCTTAACCATGGGCTTTTCGCTGTGCTAGGTGCTGCTTCACTTCTTGGTGGATCTATGAGGATGACAGTTTCCCTGTGTGTCATTATTCTAGAATTGACTAATAATCTATTATTGCTACCCTTGATAATGCTGGTTCTTCTTATTTCCAAGACTGTAGCTGACACTTTCAATGGCAATATTTATGACATTATTATGAAATTGAAGGGGCTTCCTTATTTAGAAGCTCATGCTGAGCCATTCATGAGGCAGCTGATAGTTGGTGACGTAGTCACAGGTCCACTTCAGCTCTTTCATGGCATCGAGAAGGTTGGTAATATAGTACATGTTCTCAAAACTACAAGGCATCACGGCTTCCCTGTGATTGATGAGTCTCCACTTTCTGAATCCTCGGTTTTGTTTGGTTTAATTCTCCGTTCACATCTTATTGCGTTGCTAAAAAAGAAAGCATTCTTGTCCACTCCTGTGCCAACAGGCATTGAGGCCTTTAGGCAGTTCTCAGCAGGGGATTTTGCAAAGAGGGGTTCAGGCAATGGTGACAAGATTGAAGATATTGAGCTGACTGGGGAAGAGATGGATATGTTCTTAGATTTACATCATTTCACTAACACTTCACCTTATACTGTTGTGGAGACAATGTCTCTGGCAAAGGCTCTACTACTTTTCCGAGAAGTTGGTTTAAGGCACCTGCTGGTGATACCTAAGATCTCAAATGTAAGATATTTTGTTCTCTTATCTTTTTGCGTTGACTTTACTACTTTTACCTGGAAATTAAACACCTCTAGGGTTTCCACTGGAGTCTGCTCGATACAGCAAGGGCAGAAACATAATCTGAGGATTATTTTATTTTATTTTATTTTTTTCTGAACAGCTAATTTGACACCTCTTAGCATTTTCCATTGGAGTGTGCTTGATACAAAAACAAGGGCAGAAACATAATCTGATTTTTTTTTTTTTTTTTTGGGATGATTTTTTTACCTATGAAGTCTCTTCAATCCTGTATTTTACTATTTGTACCTAAATTTTTCTCTTTTTTTTTTGTTTGTTAGTTTGTTTTGGTTTTTTTTTTTGCCTTTTTGTTCTTGTTCCCAAATTGAAAGCTATGTTATCATTAAGCATGCGCAACCTAAATTTTTCCATATATTTAATGGGAGAATCTATGATGGGGCTACATCATTTTATATACAAATGATGGAACCATATATTGATCAAGACCGTTGAAATAGATCTAACGACACTAGAATAGATTAATATTTAATTTCACAATGATAAAAAATGCAAAAATGTTTTATATCATTACTTTTATTTGAATCGACAATAGAGCTATGCGTTCGAGGAAAAATTTAAGTTTAATATTTTAGATGAAGAGGCTTTTAATTCAATTTTTCTCTTTATTGTTGCTTGTACAAGATGTTCTCAATATATTTGAATGTTTAAATTGTTATGGAGAGTCATCATATTGCATATAAAAGTATGTAGCCCCACCATAGCTTGTCTCATATTTATTAATTCGCCAATTATTTGCAGTTACCATAAAAATAGTGAATTTTCGATGTGCTTTAACATGGTTACTATATTTCCACTAACTTCTTTATGAACATTTGTGATATTTTCCAAATTCTTTCCAAAGTCCAATTATTTTTCATTGCCTAGTCATGCCTGGTCCCAAATTTGTCTCACGATGATAGATCTGCATTCAGTGGACCTTATAATGATGGGGCTAGTTTTGGCTTATGTGATATCCTATGTGGTTATAATTTGATTCCTTTTGCCTTGCATCTCTTTATGTAAGCTACTATGCCTTTGTGTAGTCCTTAGATGAACTTCATTTATTCATATCATAATTAGTATTATTATTTTTAAGAAATGACCTTTCTGTTACTGGTTTCATTCAATAATTGCATCTAAATGTTAATGCTGCTTAATTGCAGAGATCGCCGGTGGTGGGTATATTGACAAGGCATGATTTCATGCCAGAGCATGTACTGGGTTTGCACCCTTTGTTGGTTAGGAGCAAGTGGAAAAGAGTGAGATTCCGGTTTCCCCGTTTGATTCAAATCTTCTAGGGCATGTCAACCAAGTATTGGAGCTTGCCCTTGAAAGGAAGTTTGTAAATAGTCATCATCAAGCTGCACAAGGTTTTTGGGATCATCTGTATTGTTATTTTTATCATTATTTTTCAATTCTCTCATGGAATCCAAGGTGGAAGAGGCTCTTTGGACAAGCATGCTATATTTATCCGGATGTACTGATGAGCAGCATGACGCAATGAGGCAAGTGATTGTCTCATGATGACCCATTAATTGTGACAATTCTTCCTCTGTTGAAGTGTTTTGTACTTTGTAGTACAATTAATAAATTATTAGTGCCCTCCTTTGGTAGGTTTTACATTGGAAATCTTTACCCTAGCATCAAGCAGTTGTGTTAACAGGGCATTGATCAAGTGGCTTGGTTCAATCCCGGGGACGAATTAACCAGCCTGTACTGGGTCATATAGTGAATCCCTTGCAGTGTAAAGATACTGCCATATTGGTACATACATTATGTAGAAGAGTTTACTTGGTTGATATTATTTAGTGCTGCATTTTTATTTTTTATTTTTAAATTTTTTTAGTGCTGCATTGAGGATGTATTGTTTTAAGTAGGAAACTTACTAATAAATGACTACTAACACTAAGAATGACTACTAATTGTAATTGAACTATAATTGTTTGCCCCGACTTGACCTATCTGTAATTTCCCCCTTTTAAGTACTGTTAAAAAGTACAGTTCATGATTAATTGACCACACTAATTAACTGTGTAGCATTAGCATGATACCCTGCTTCTTCATCACCACCTTCTTCTTCTCACCTCTTTTCAATACAGTTGTGCAGAATCTTGTGCATTCCAGTCATAGCTGTTATAAGAGCCTAGTATTATTCGACAATATATATTCTTTTTTTCAACCATAAAACAGTAGGTACTGCTATTGATTTATTTATTTCATAGAAATATAGTGGTAGTTTGGTTGGAACTAATGACATCTGTAACAAAAATACCATTAATAATCGCCAGGGTTCCCTTATTTTTTTACTCTCTTGCTGAAAACATTTTGTAATTTTTTAAACCCATTTTTTTAGCGATATTTAATTATGTTTTTAAATTAAATATGGAATGAGTTATTTAGTTAGAAAATACTGCAGAACGAACTTGAATCTTATCGCCATTTAATGTTAAATAGCAGCTTTTTTTTTTTTTTTTAATCCTTTGATAATCAAATGAGAGTATATTAAAGAAAAAAACCAAGGTCATTCCCAATCTTCTTTTCCTCAAAACACAATAGCACAAGGTAAGGAAGAGATTGGTATTGAACCATAGTGATTGCACGTGGCTGCAAGTTGGAATAGCTCATGGGCAGTAGAGTTCGCGCATGTAGGGACAGACTTTAGATGTGCAAACTCTGCTGCCAATTTTTTACAATTGGCTCCTCTCCCCATATTGAAGTTATGTCACATTTGTGCATGCACATGCATGACATCTAAAAAGAATAGAAGAGCTTAAGGGGTCAATTTTTACAATTGGCTCCTCTCCTCATTTCCTGTCTCGATAAAAATTATTAAAACAATCCACCCAAATGTAACCACGCACCAAAAGAAACCAAAAAAAAAAAAAACTGAGAATGAGTGAGAGGCTGCGATCATCTTCTCAACAATGAGAAATTATTCAGTGGGAGTTTCTTGCAATTTCAGGACACACAATGTGGTTGAAAGCTCCATTGTTAGGTTAAAAGGCTTATGAAAAGTGGATGGTAACACAATTCAAGATTCCGGTCATCAGCCCAAGCATCCTTCAAAAAGTATGTTCCTATTTCCAGTTACTGGAAAATACAATGTTCGGCACCAACCCTTTTTTTTTTTTTTTTTTTTTGACACCAAGGCAACATTGAAGGAAAACACACAAAACGTTCAAAAAATACAAAATAAGGAAACTGCACTAGGATAACAAAAGCTAAGAGCTTCCTTCTCCCATCCCCTGCAGACAAGACCACCGGCTGAGCAAAGACTCGTCTAGCCAGTTGTCACGCTTCCCTTATTCTTTGAGGATTGTCTTGCACTAACGTGGTAAAGGATATAAAGGATCCAAAACACCTCTTCAAGAATGAAGAGTGGAGAAAGAAAAGGCTAAAGGGAAAGCTTTGTTTAAGTAAAAAGCGGGAAAAAAAAATTAAGAGGATAGAAAAAAAAAAAAAAAAACACCAAAGAACAATTGAAATCAGAAATCACTCCCAAATTGCACTTACTATCCTCTTTTTACACTCCTAAGGTAGTCCATCCGTATTGCCCACAGCTGCTCTCCCACGGATTTCATGTCTGGTCGATCTGATCGTATGGGTGCTGCACACTGGATTGCTAAACCAAACATCTTCACAAGTATCTCTGCATCTACAACTTCCTCCATTGAAGGATCCACCATCTCCATTACATTTCCGTCATTGTACTTCTTAAAGGCCTGCACAATATTAAGACCACATAATTTGAGTGTTAAAAATAAAACAGCAATTATTTTAATAGGGATGGAAAGGATTATTGAATGACAAAGCTGACTCAAAGCTGACTTTAGTTCTGCTGCATTGAGGAAGCAGGGATTGAGGTTTACGACCCATTCAGATAATTATGCATTTGTGCTCCTGACATCACAATCAATAGCACTCTCACATGATCACCCAATGTGACTAATCCATAAAACATGTCTATAAATTGGGCTTGTGAGTTTGCCTGCCCCAGGCTGAGACCCAACTGACCCACCATGTGGTCTTGCAAAGATTTCGATGTGATGGCTGATCCTGGGATCCCAAACTCCAGTTTGGACTGGGGTTTGGGGTTAGTTCCCACCTATGTTGCATGGCCATGTACATGAGATACAGATATAACATGACATGGACACACCAATATGAAAAATTTATCAAAAATTGGGACATGGACTCATCAGGGAGACCTAACGTTAGAAAATTGGGGTGACCAAGCTTGGAGTGTGAGTTGACTCTAGGTTCAAACTAGGGCTTAAAACGGCAGGGCTTGAGTTTGGCAGGCACATGGAAAGATGGATGTAAAAATATATGTGTTGCCTGGGCTTAGCAGGCTAAGCCTAGCTGAAGTAGCACTAGTAATTGTTGTTCTCATTGTTTGTTGTTTTGTTGTGTGTGTGTGTGTGTGTGAGTGTAGGATATCTCCTTAGTTATGATCTATCAAGTGGGGGTTCTTATGCATTCGTGCGATGACTGTTACCCCTCCATGTTCCACAAACTTTATATGAGACAGCAGTTTGAATCTTCTTATAGATATATAAAACTACCACAAAATTACATACTTGTCAGGACAAGGGAAGATAAGCTTACCCATCTAAGTGTCACCCTCTCATCTGCAGCTCTCCTCATCTCCACAGGACGGCGGCCAGTCAGAATTTCTATAAGTAAAACCCCAAATGAGTATACATCACTCTTCGGCGTGAGTTGGTAGGTCCTCATGTACTCGGGGTCAAGGTAACCGACAGTTCCTTTCACTTTGGTTGAAATATGTGTTTGATCAGAGTCAACTGGACCAAACCTTGCAAATCCAAAATCAGCTACTTTGGCTCTGTAGCTCTCGGTAAGAAGAATGTTGGATGACTTCACGTCCCGATGGATAATTTGCTTCTCTGTTGCAATAAAATAAAATAAAATAAATAAATAAAAAGGATAGGCATCAAATGACTCAAGAAATACAAACTTCTTGTTTGCATAATGAATTTATTGAAACTACATTACAAGTGACCACAAACTATATGTTACCAAATTGCGATTATATAGAATACTTTCTAAACAATTGAACAGCATTGATTGCAAAGAGTATTTTGTAGCAGCAATGCCAAATCTAATGGAAAAATAAGAAAACATGTAATGGCAAAGTACAAAGATAGTCCCAAGTAATTTAAAATATATTTGGAAGAGGGCATCAAATTCACTGTACATCAAGAAAATAGTAGGCATTGCAGATAACTATGCAAACATAATAAAACAAATTTTTTTTTCCTTAAAAGGTACAATTGTTAGTAATCACAAGGTGATGAAAGATTTTAAACAAAGATCGTTTACAGTCAAGAGTCTTCATAAGGTTAGCAAGTAGGCATTTTCAATAACATGAGGGCTATAGGTTGATTTCTTCTTCTCCAGCTACCTAACTTCCAGTAATTTTGACAATGTGGTTTGCACTTAACAGGGAATGACTTACTACTGCATACTTCGTAATCAAATATTAATAGACATGCATCATGTAATGACTTTGGCTTCATTCTGGGGAAATCTATTGATGAGGCATCCTTAAACAATTGACTGCATCTTCCTTTTTTTATGTTCCATTATGCTTTAGTTGCTAAATTCCTCCCTGGGTTAACAAGGTAATGAATTCAAAACCGGGTGGAGAAGTTTAGATAAGAGGAGTTACACATTGTTGACAAAGAGTACAATGATGTTCAAAGACTCAAAGATGCCATACTGACAATTTTTGGTAGGTAAAGATTTATGGTCAAAAGATACTATAGTAACAATTTTTGGTAGCTAACCTAAATAATCCACAAAAGGACAGCTTGAGGAGGTTGTTGCCCACTAAGTGAAAAATGAGCATTTTAAGTGTTATGTGACCATTTTTTATTTTTTTATTTTTGGATGAAGTAATAATTTTTATTGCAAAAAAATAAAAAAGGAAGAACAAAAAGCATATGGCAACTATACCAGCAAAAAGAAGGGAGGACCAACACGTTATTTCATGAGATCCAAAAAAGTGTCGAAAGACATCCAAAGTAAGTATTCCCCAAGTTCCCCAAGTGAAAAGAAAACCTATAAATCTATCCTTGATCTGTCCCAAAGTAAGCTTTACCCCATCAAACGCCCTATTCCTTTCCAGCTATAAAGTCAGTCCATCAGAGCATGAGAGACAATCTTCCAAAAATAAAGCAAGTACTTCTATACACTCCTGTGCCTCCATGCCTCCACTACACTAAAAACCAAGCAACGCAACACCCAAAAAATCCCGAAAACTCTAAAACAAAGAGCCCACAGTTCCCAAGCAAAAGAGAAAAGAGGTGATCAGCCAACTCTGCTTGTGTCTTACACATCACATATCGATTGGTCAAAGCAAAACCCTTTCTCCAAAGCTAATCCTGCGTAAGACACTTGCCCCATATAGCCGTCCATAGAAAAAAGGACACCTTAGAGGGCACTGATCCCTGCCACACCAGAGAAGCTGGAAAAACACCTCTGATGGCTCTACAAGCTATTAAAGTAAGATTTCACTGGAAACATCCCGCTAGCACTACCACTGCACCACACAATCATCACTGTTCTTGTGGATATTAACCGCAAAAAATCATCTCAAAAAGACGGCCCACCCCATCCACTTCCCAATCATGCAGGCTTTTAACAGACCTTTCATCTCACCAAACCCCCCCTCTGCCCATATAAAGTAATCACTTACCTATGCATCCTTGTTTTCTATGATTTCAGTGTTATGTTACCATAGTATTTTAAACAAAATAAGAAACCGTTAATAAATAACAAGAAGACAACAAACTACTTGTTATGGATAAGAATGTTATACAACCAATTAAATATTTGTTTATGTGGCAAGCATAGCAGAGACGAAGATGTTCAGATAAGTAAGTGGAAGGGAAATGAAAACACGTGGTGGAGCACCTAGCATCATGGCCAGTTAATGATGTTAGTTAGCGCATGCGCACACACACACACAGATTAAAAAAAGATGGGATGGGGTTTCATTCTCATGCTTTAGCAGGTAACATGACTTGCAACAGGTTGACAAGGCAGAGTATGATTAGTGGTGCGAACCCTACATCGTGAAATGCATATTTTCCATCTTAAGTCTTATCTTACATGGTTCTGATTACTGAATTCATTAATTCTAAAATAATACAAGAAAGCAGAGTTAAGAAGTCTAGATCAAAACATTATAACAAATCTCTTGTAGACTGTTACGCTCTGTTAGTATGCTGAGAAGAGAAGATGGATTTTTTTTTTTTAAAAAAAAAAAATTGGAATCTTACAGCAACCATTCCAACCTCAAATAGTTGTAAGATTCTAATTTTTCCTTTTCCTTTTTTTTTTCCCCTCGATCTTCTATGACTGGACATTAGAGTTTTAATGTTGCCTGAATAAAATTTCCTACAATAGTCCCAGAGACAAATTAAGTAACTAACTAAATGAAGAGCTTCATCACCTGCATACAGATGGAGATAAGTGAGGGCATGAGCAACATCAATGGAGATTTCAAGTCGCTGATTAAAATCCAGGATTTTTCCACGCTGACCTGCCCAAGATAGCAGCCAAACATTAAGCAATTAAGTCACTGTCAAGGTTGGAATATTAGCCAATCTAATAGTTAAATAACTTACCATCCAAATGTTCTCTAAGAGTACCATTTGGCACATACTCTGTAATAATAAGGCGCTCATTTCCTTTATCAACATAACCAAGTAGCTTCACCAGATTCCGATGATCAATTTTGGCCAAAAGTTCAACTTCACTGCTGAATTCAGTTCGTAAAGTCTCGAAGTGTTCCTATGAAACGCTTTTATGTTAACAGAGAAATAAACATTCTGAAGAAACAACTGATAATGTGAAAGAAAAATGAAAATCTTTAAGCCACTTGTACATTCCTTATGGTAAAGCTACCATAAACTTAAAATGATGTGGGAATTGGAAATCATAAATTGTCTGTCGCATTATAGGAATCCTAATGAATTATCATTTTAGCAGCCCTCTTTCTGTTGAATATTTGAAGCATGTCGTATAGCCTTAACACTGGAGCACCCCTTTTTTATTTTTTTTAATATATTTTTTTATTTATACCAACGGGCCTTAGTATATTTGGTTCGGCCCAATCTGCACATGACTTTAATCAATGTTCTCGCTGGGGACCACCCAATTGAGGGATCACTGTGAAAGTGTGAGGCAGAATGATGAGCCTTCATTGATTTCTATTTCTGATTACCAAGGGTTCCAATGGTATTTTTTTTTTTTTTTCATTTAAAAGAAAATTAATAATGCCTTTCAACGAACACTTCTATATTTTTATATTTATATTTATATTCATTATTATTATTTTTTTTTAATGACTACCAAGAGTAATGCCTTTGATGATCTTAATATGCTCACTCTTGGTGATCAACCAGGAGGTAGAGCTGAGAAGAATCAAAGACTCAAGGGAATTGATCATGTGTGGGCTGCAAACTCAACAGCCAGAGATGTTCCGATTGAAAACATTTCATACGAGCAAAAGAAGTCATCTCCAGCCTTGATTGAAGGATTACTGACTTGGTTGTGTAAAACCTCCACTTATCTTGCAGGAAAGTGTTTATATGGCTTCTGGTTAACCCAAGTAAAACCACCTTGTAATGGGTTGATGGTTAACCAGTAAAACCATCTCAGGTTAGTGGCCAGCCTGCAAAATCATCACTACAACACTATGTAGATTGCAGACCTATTGGGAGTGGGTGCAGGCTAGTTGCCAAACCACTATAAAACTCTTTCGTACTGTGTGTTGCTTTGTGTGGTTATTTTGCTTTATTTCATAGTATTTTACATTAATGCCTTACTGTTTTCTGTTATTATGTAGAACATAGCTCTCTAGCTGTTTGTGCTAATGGTTAGTTTGAGCCTAGTTTCAATTAGAGTTTAATGAAACAGTAGGTATTAGTAAGTAGGGAAAAAGAAAAAAAAAAAAAAAAAGGGAGATTTCAGCCCCACTCTCGATCCTAGGAGGCCCCATGGCCGATCCTACTGATTACCTCACTAACACTGAAATATCCTAAACCTTGACTGGAAAATGGATTCCCCACCAGTTGAAAAGATCACCCAAAAATTGCACATGGTGTACTATTAAACCGTAATTTTCTTATTGAAATGACTGGATTTTAAAGGCAAACCATAGTAATTGCTTGTGAGAGGGAAATATACATCTTAAATTCATAGAGAAGAATGTTGTAAACTGACAAATTGTTGTGTTGAAAGTGTGACTTACTCCCATTAACCCTCTAAAATCATATCATCTTCTATTATCCATCATCATGCATCCCAATAATCAATGGGACATTTATCTTCTTCCATTCCTATTGTAATCCTGTTTACCTCTCACCCATTTGCCGAACCTACGTATCTCTAATTTGAAAATGGATGTGCTTTTCCTTATTTGGATGTTCTATCACATATGATGGTTCAAAAAGAACCCAAGTCCATTTTTGTTCTTGATTAATCTAATCACAGTTAAATCTTACTTAATTAATTGAAAATAGCTTTGGAAGTTCTTACATCAGCAGGAATAGTTTTGCAAGAGTAGTACACTCAAGGACTCAAGGTTATATGAAGAGGCTGCTCTTTACCTTTTTTGCTCTTTTTATGGCAACCACCTGGCCATCTTGTAGCTGGGCCTTGTAGACAGTTCCAAAGCCTCCTTCGCCTATCTGTTGTGATGGTGAGAAATTGTTGGTAGCTCTGGCAACCTGACTCAAATTGAGATGTATTGATCCAAGTCTACTGAGTTTGGGAGACATTGAGAATCTAGAAGGACTAGGGGGCACTCGAAGCGGACTGCCCATGATCTTTTCAGAAGAAGAATGCATTCCTAAAGAGGAAACTGAATCCACTGCAAGAACAAAATTATTAATTTGTCAACTATGACATCAAGAACAAAGTATGATAAAATGTGTCAGATTGGGTAAAAGTTATGCTAGCAAAAATTAGACAATGGAGTGAAACTGTAAATTAGCAAATATTAAACGAAAACTTAGATGGGGAAGTTCGAGAGAACCAAATTTCTGATTCTTGGATTTAACTCATTCAATCCTAAAACGTGCAAGTTTTTTGGCGGAGTTTGTCCACAGTTACCATAATGTTAAGGACTTTCCATATCATAAAGGTGGACAATCTTCAGATTAGAAGATGTTCACTCACTTGAATTCAGATCCTTTGAAAGAACAGTATGGGAAGTTTCCTTCCTTCTTGTACGGAAGCAGGGACAAAGAAAACTGCAACACAGAATTAAAATTCCAGGTCCACCTATGGCCACCATCTTTGGGGTTAAAATTGATTTGTGACCATGCTCATTGTCTAGTGGAGTGGTTTCTTCTCTGACTTCCTTTTGCAGTACTTTTCTTCCTGTCTTGAAGGGAGAATCAACTGCAAAAAGAGTAACAATACATAAATGGTCTAACTAGTTAACCACAAGTAATCAGTGAACTTTATAAATAAAGAAAGAGGTGGGGGTGCATTTGACTAAAACTGTCATTTTAAGATCTTTTAAGCCATAAACTCCAAACAGGCATTTCATAACAGTGCATACCTAATGAAGGATCCAATCCACAGTAATTACTTCCAATATATCCTTCGTTGACACAATGATTTTCATGATGAAATTTGAGGGCCTTGCAGAACAATTCTTTGTCTACTAAATACCCATCTATGTAAAACAATTCATGCCCATAAGAATTTGAATAGGTGATGAGATCACCACCACAAATCTTTGATTCTATTACCAACCCAGCAGAAAATATTCTTGGCAATTGCACTAACAGCAACAGAATAAACACAGTTCCAGCCATTATACTGCCTATAACCTCCATCTTGGCAAACTAGAAGACAATGAAAGCATTTCTAACTTCTTCAAGTTGTCATGAAGCACGACCAAAGGTAGCAGCTGTAGAGAAAGTGCAATCTCCGGCAACCTTAAGAGCTGAAATTCATTACCAAATTCGTCAAATTGATGAAAAATAGAAACCCAGATAAGAGCTGAAAGTCTAAAACCCACTAATAATTATGTTCAAGGGTTCAAGGGTTCAAGACTTCAAGTGCTCTAACCAGACGAGTTTAATATCCGACAAGCACCGCATAATTCAACCGAATCTTTGAAACCCAGCTCAACAAATCTTGAAATCCAGTTCACCAAATTGATAAAAGAGAGAAACCAATATAGAAAAGGAGCTCAAAGTACCAAACCCACCAATATCGGAATTTAAGGATTTAAACTGCTCCAAACAAGCAAGCTCATATCCGTGCATCCACCTCGAAATTTCAACAAAGTCTCCAAAACCCACTTCACCAAATCGACAAAGGAGAGAAACCCAGAAAGGAAAAGAGTTGAAAAAACATAACCCACTAATATCTGACTTCAAGGATTTAAAGTACTGTAAACAAACATGTTCAATTTCCAATCATCAGAGCAAAATTTGATCAATTCCTTCAAGACCCCGCTCACCAAATTCATAAAGGACTCAAACCTAATAGTTACAAGAGCTAGAGATCTCAACCCCAATAATTCAAAGTGCCAAAACCCTCAAAATTTCACTTAAAACTTCGATACCCAGATAACTGAATCCAGAAATAATACAAACCCAGATGCGAAAACAGCTAAAACTCAGAATTCAAATATTCCAAAGTGTCGTATATTACGGATCAAGTGGTGATACTTCTGTGCCCATATAGAGAAACATAGAGCTTATCGCTTCAAATGATCTCACATACACAGTCAAATACTTGAATTATAGTGAGGAAATCGAACCTGTATGGCGGCGGATGAGGCTGGCGGTAACTGAGGCGATATTTGCTTGGATTGTTTTGTCGGGGAAGAATCAGGAGGAGGCAGCGAAGACCGGCCTAGGTAGGAGAAGGTGGTGGGCTGTGAAGGAACGCATTGGCCGTCTATACATTAATATTTGAATAGACTTCAAAGTTGAAAGTTGGAAATTGTTGACCGTTTGAGAAATGTCATTTCCTGGCTACCACCCAAGACGCCTCCGGTCATTGTCTGTTTCACAGGAATAAATTATATTATTTTCCCATTTGTATTATTATTATCATACGAAAAAATGGTATTTTTCTTATTGGATATTAATTATTCATACTATTATTTTTTAATGAAATAATATGGAATGGGCAAAATAGTAATCTTCTTTTTTCTTTTTTTTTTTTCTTTTTAATGTGTGGCTACGTCATTCTAAATTGGGTGAGTGAAGGATAGCGCACAATTTTCATTTTGTTATGTATTAACTTGAATAATCATTTTTCTAAATTTGTAGCATAGGACTAAAGGAACACGTGAGTATCAGAAAGCATAAATCAAGTGCTTGAAACCCTACTAGAACAATGATCTCTTTTGAGGTTATTTCCAAGAGAAATGCACCTATCTAAAGAACTAGTCAATGATAAAACTTTAGACACTTAAAAAAATCAAAAACAAAACAAAGCCATAGATAATTTTTAAGGATTGAAATGTAAGAAGCAAAAAAAAAAAAAAAAAAAATGTGAGCGCATAAATTTTTGGGGTAAATTGCAAATAACTCCTTGAAGTATGGGGTCAGCAGATAACCCCTCTTATATTTTAATCTTATCAATGTATCCCTTGAACTTATTTGGGAATTTTTTAGTTTAATGGTGCTAACGATAAATAGTAAAAAGAGGAAAAAAACCTTGTACTTTTTACAACGAGTTGGGTTGTAACAAGTACCTCATCATTTTTCAACTAAAACTGCACTTTTTTCCGGCGGATTTATTTTTCATAATCCCAACACAAAAGTGAAAAAAAAAAATCAAGAAAAAAAGTTCCATAAGAGAAGAAGCAGTAGCGGTAATGGCAAACAAAGAAGGAGAAGGAAGCAACAGCGTCGGGTTCGTTATGTGACATGAAAACATAGGGTGGAGTAGTGGGGTTCATTAGCACTAGTCCTAATTTATTTTCACACCACATCATAAGGGGTTCTTTTGGGACCTGTTAAGGGGGTCCAAAAGCATTTCCCTGAAATTTTACTTCTATTGTTTAAATTGATGTAATACTAGAAAATTGTTTTCTATTAATTTTTTAATCATAAAATGGTGATAAGGATTAATAGGAAAGATATCAAATCAATAGGTTTCTTTTTACCATAGTATAAGTATGGGAGAAGCTAATGTCCCTACCTTTAGTATGGAAAAAATGGCATCTTTCGCATTAGATATTAAAATTATTCATACTATTATGTTATAGCAAAATAATATTGAAGGGGCAAATAATAATCTTGCAGTTTTTTCATCATTTTTTTAGATTGGGTAAGTGGAGAATTATTGCACACACATTTTTTAAAAATTTTTTCTTTTACGTATCAACTTAGATAAGTACTTTTATATGCCTAGCGTATTGACTAGAAGAGAGTGTGCGTTTGATTATCAAGGATTGACGTGCAGGAATTAAAGAAAAACAAGTGTATAAAATGATGTAAAATTAGAAATTTGCTTTCTATTTTTTAAAATTATAAGATAATTATTATGATATTTATAGTATTTAATAGAAAAGATATCAAATTCAAGACCTTTTCTTAAATAATATTATATAGTTATTGGGGAAGCTAAAGTCGCCACCTTTCTAATATTAAAATCGTGCAACCAGGTTTAACGTGTGGAACGGATCGTCTGTGATTTTTTTAATTAACAAAAGATCAAAAAGTAAGCTCATATTTTAATTTTCTCTAAAAATTAAAAAGGGAATTTAAGTCCTTTTTGTCATTTAATTTCCCTATTTCATTTTGGGTCCTTAAATCAAGCATATCTCTGTCATGGTTTGGGGAGGGGTCAGGAGTGAGATGGCCGTTGCAAGAGAGAGAGAGAGAGAGAGAGAGAGAGGGAGAGAGAGAGGTGTTCTATGCTCTATCAAAGAATTTCTCAATTTGAAAATGCTATTCTTCACATAGGATGAAATCCTTCTCAAATGAAAGAAAACTAGCATTCCCTCTAAGTGTTAATCTCATCCCATGTGAGTGAATTAATAACAAAAGAAATGAAAAGAAAAATTCTCCTCACCTACTGACAAGAATAGCATCATACTATTACTTTTGATTTTATTAAGAAAATTTGAAGTGGTCATGTGAATTAGATGATTATCAAACTTTAAAGGTGGACCAATGGTTAGGACTATGCGCATCAAAAAATAAAAGATCTTAAGTTCAACTTCCTATTTCCTCTTGGGTCAAGTTTATCTTTCATTAATTAATACAGAGTGAACAGATAGCCTTGTTTAGGAAATTAATTGAACCAAAGGTTTAGATAATTATTGAGGGGAAAAAAAAAAAAAAACGACAGTTACTGACAATTATCGACGACATCAATGACTTGTTTCACGATGGTATTTTTTTTTCTTGACTTTGCTGACTGCTGAGCAACTTGATTTTGGAAATGAGAGGTAGAATTCAAATATATGGGCCACAATAACCTTACCGTCATACCAACATAATAAATCACCTTATCATTAAGTTATCATGCCATCGTCATTAATGGACACATTTGAAGTGGGCACAAGTGACTATACAATAGGATGGGCCCTAAAGCTGTCAAATTCCTCCATTCATGTACAGGTTTATGAATGTGACAGAGAAAGAGACGCTGGTTGATTTTGATAATTCATGCATATGGCCAGGGCCACACCTGAAGCTCATGTGCTGTAGCTTTCCTTAATGAGAGGGTTTGGATGTGTCTTTGGCTATGAAACCTGCCGAAGGGAGGAGGTTCCCCTCCTTTTTTTTTTTAATAATTTTTTCATTCCATTTTTTTTTTCTTTTTATTTTTGGGGCCAACAAAGGTATCTGGTCCTTCAATTTGATTAATTATCAAACACAGCTAGAATCACCATTCATTCTATATGAGTAAATGCCCTAGAAATTTATTGGTGGTTGGCCCATGGAGAAAGTCAGATGGGACCTCCCACTTCGAAAGGTATGGGTACCAAAACCAAGTTTTCTATCTCACGAAGTTTCTTTCTCCTTCCTTAAAACTCCCCCATAAGTTTGGAAAGGAATGGGCATTTTCCCTCCAAGAAAGGAATAGTCATTCCTCACAAAACCAAGATAAATAACCATTCCTATACTTTTAGGAATGAAATCAAAGAAAAATAGGTCTCACCTGATCTCTCTCCCATCCCATTCAAGCCCTTACCAAATATTGAAATGGAATGACTATTTCCATTCCATTTCCTCCTTATTTCATTTACACAAATCAAATACAGTCTTGTAACTTGTAATCTCCACCTTGTAAAAGGTACAAGGTGAGACATACCACTAACCATTGGGCCACAAGGATCAAGGCCTATGGTTGACTCAATACCCTTCCTTCTAATGACTTTTCATATCAAGGATTTGAAACCCTTTATTTAAACAGAGCACTCTCCCAACATAGGCTCAATAAAGTCCCAGGGGTAATGTGAATGCATTGATGTTGTGAAAGGATCACAAGAAACACAGAAATAAAATACTAGTTTTAGATGTGGAAAATTATGGTCTCATTGCCATGTGATATGACCACACCTCCATATATACGTGGATCTTACTCTCACGAAATAAATATAAAAAAAAAAGAAGGGTATACTGGCTGATGTTGAGAATAAGACTGCCTCTAGTTGTTTAATCCATAACAACTTATTGGGCCATGATTGGTGACCAAACCAGTTGAAGCTCATCCAAGATTGAAGGAAAATTCAAACACGTGCTCGCAATACCACCAAAGTGGGTGATACAATGCGCCTTTCTGTTCCCATTCAAGGTCCCAAATCTCATGATATAGTACGTCTTGACTTAGGTCATCCTCAACTCATAGTTTCTTCTTTCTTTCGTTTTTTTTGTTTACGCATAGAACACGCAAATGAGAAATTTCACATAGCCGACATAGCCCGAAAGGATAAAAAGCTCATAAAATTAATTCACATTCATCGTTCAAAATGACTTGAATCTCGAAGAATAGGTGAAACTTTATACACCTTGCCAATCTTGACTAGCCGATGTTGCTTTGCTATTGAGGTTGTTATAGGGCTTTTAAATAGTTGAGCTGAAGCCCAATAGATTACCACAACAGGATGAAACTACCTGGGTCAGACCTTGTCCCACCACAATTTGCAGTATGAGGAGGTGGGCCTGGAAGTTATTCTATTTAGGAGTGTTTGTGGTTTGGTTTGGTTCAGGTTTGATTCGGTTTTAGGGTAGATCTTAAACCAAACCATTATATTTCGGTTTTTGTTTTCTCAAACCAAAACCAAACCATACTATATAAAAAACCAAACTATAAAATTTCGGTTTCGGTTTTATCTTATCAAATAGCAACAAATAATTAAAAATAAAAAAATGACAAGCCAAACTCTAAATAAAAATATTTTTAATAAAATCATTACATTAACAACTAAAAAAAACATTAAACATTGTATCAAAATAGAAAAGTATTGATTCATGTCAATCGAAGTTCAAATCCCCAATTTAATACGTGCCAATATCTCACACAACAATAAAAGCTAGTTTAACACATGCCAATCTAATAAAGAAAAAATATTAAGAAAATTTACAATCTATTATCTATTATGCCCTTATTAAAATAAAAATTTACAAAGTAAGTTTAATATGTGATATATAAAATTATATATATTTATATTATATTTTTTTGGTTTTTTCGGTTTTTCGGTCTGGTTTGGTTTTTTAAACATGAAAACCAAAACCAAACCAATTTAATTCGGTTTTCTAAAATTAGAACCAAAACCAAACCTAAGGACAAAAAAATCAAACCAAACCAAACCAAACGGTTTGGTTTGGTTTGGTTTAGTTTTCGGTTTTAACCTAAACCATGAACACCCCTAATTCTATTTCCTTTCTAGGGACATGAAGGTCAAGCCCAGATCAATCCCACATTTTTTTAGGTGTAGTCCCCATAATAAGCCTAAAGATCAGAAAAATTAAACTCTTAGTACTTTAGGAGCTGTTTGGGAAACATAAAAGAAAAGCCTAGCCAGGCAGTTGAAGATGAGCATAATTGATTTTGATTTTACCGCTGTTTGTTAAATTCCTTGTTTGTATATTCAGCTCTGCATAAATCGAAAACAAGATGTAAACATAATTTTTCTTTTCAAATCAACCGTCAAATTTCTCCCCACAATTTAAAAATAAATAGATAATCAATCGTCCGTGATTTTGAACCCTTTTTTATGAACTGCTTGTGATATTGTAAACTTTTTCCGTTGCCATTAATTTTAGTGTATATCGCATTCCTTTTTCCCCCTTGTAAATTGTAATGCCATTTTGGAGTTTGATCATCCGTTCCTCTCTCTCTCTCTCTCTCTCTCTCTCTCTCGTGAGTGCTGACGAGGCCTATCCAAACACGGTCTTAGTAGAGATTATGTATGGCTAGACTTGGGAGAAGGAAGAGGCCAATTTCGGCAAGCAAATATGGACCAAAAGTTCAAAACACAAACAACTTTCAAATTATCCAAAAGTTCTTTGGATAAGAGAAGCTTTTGCATGTCTTTTCCTTGATTTATCAGCCACACACTCATTTTCAGGTGACTCTAAGACCAAATATCTCTATTTCTTATAATTTAGATAAATTTTAATGGAATTAATTAAAATAATAATAATTAAACCCGATTATTCTTACTTTAATTTTCATCATTTCAAAAAATTTCTGCTCAAAACTAATTTGGTAGGCTCATATTATGATAATGCAACCTCGGACCACGGGGTTAGAGAAAAAAAAAATGGCAATTCAAATGGCACCTTAGACCAAAAAAAAAAAAATCAAATCTGGATAAAGGATTACAAGGTGACCCACATTGCCAAAAAAAATATCTCATACGCAGCAACCATTGTTATGGTCATAATCATAACAGGCCGACGAAATTGTGGTCACAATCACATAGATTATGCCGACTCAAGGTTGAATTTACAATAAAAAATTACACTTTACTTTTTATGGGTCGAAGGATTTTACACGGGTCTAAGATTTGCTCGGAAGGTTTTTTTGTCATCAAAAATGGGTTGAATTTACTAAAACAAAAATGGAAAAATTACAGTGTTACACTTTACTACTTCCTTTATGCTTGACCTGTTTTTATTTTTCTCTTTTTATGCAAACTTACACTTTCTTCCCTTTAATTACACATGGATAATTCTTTTATCATTGATTTTACTCATCTTCCTTAAACTAAAAGGGGTAAACTATAGGAGGTAAAATAAAATCAGGTCAAATTTGAAGGTTATGAAGGTAATTATCCCAAAAAAGAAAAGAAAAAGACTGCAGTTAGAATAATAACGAGTGATTTTAGATGGTTGGATTTCCAACTTCTTTGTTTTCTCAAACAAAGTCAAGAAGAATTTATTTATTTATCCATCTTTATGCCCAACCCTCGTCGTAAAAAATTGAGTAGAATCTGTTGAGTCCACAAATCATTCAGTCACTTCAATTATTAGCCAAAATAGTTGAATTTGGTGTGACCTAACTGATTTGCATTAGAATCCAATCTTATGCTTACTATATCACATGCCACATGCCCAACATAATGTGTACTTTGGACCACTTCTCTCTCTCTCTCTCTCTCTCTCTCTCTCTCTCTCTCTCTCTCTCTATATATATATATATATATATATTTATTATGGTATGGGTGTCTAGGCCAGCTTATGCACATTTCAACTATATCCCCCTCCGAGCGATTTTAAGAACGCACTCCCCTATATCGGCCTAGTGCATTTAGAAATTAATTCCTTAAAGTACTTTCCAGAAAAATCGAACTCTGATTGATAGAATAAAGTGGCTCTCCTCCTACCAATTAGACTAACTTCCTTGGGTACCTTTTTCTATATTGTTTATGAATGAAATTAACTAAGAAGCTAAGGAAAAGGGATTTGGATTTGGTGTAGTTACTGCATGGTGTAGTAAACGTAGGCTTGATGACATGCGGCAAGAAAGAGAAATTGAATATTGAAATTTGAGAGATGCATTTGACACTTAACACCTAACAATCCTCAATTTCTCCTTATTACTATGGTATTATCGATTATACATTTACTATACTATGCAATATAAGTAGCGAACTTCACCAAATCTGAATCCGTAGGGCATTCAAATAAATAAATAAAGAGCACAGGCGTTACATAGTGAGATCCCATGAATGTTTAAAATACTTTAAGTACATTTTCTTGAATGCAACAGACTTGACACTTAGCAGCCTTCTATTAGACGTGAGCTGAACAAGCCAGCTTATGTTGTGAAAAAAACAATAAAAGCATTAATTTAAACATAAAGAAAATGTTAAATTGTAAGTTTATGTGCCCAATAAAAATATTTGCACAGGTGTCGGCTGATGGCATGACTGGCCGATACTTTATGGGAATGGCTCTTTTGGCCTCTATAAATACGTGTCACAATTTTTTACTATAGCCCTTTATTAGAAATTATATTAATTTTGTCCATTTCACTTTTATGAAACATTAGAAGGTGGCACACATTCTAGAGTGACAGCACAACTCTTTCTTTCCTTCTTTCTTTCAATTTTTTTTTTTTTTTTTTTTTTTTTTTTGTTTTCCCCTTGGTGAGTCGGTTATCTAGTTTTCTCTCTTCAATTCAAATTAATGTAATATTATTTATTTACCATAGTTGATTTTCTAGCTATGAATCATTTAATTTCATCAGAAAAAGAAAATAAAGAAAAGAAAGAAAAAGATATGAGTCATTTAATTTAAAAAGAGAGCAATTGAAAGAATTACTCTATTTATAAAGTAGTATAAATATAGATTTTACTTTGCATTTCCTTAATTGATTTCTAATTGAAGATGCTAATTAGATCAGATTATAAAGCCCGTCGAAAATATTGTATGCTACATTTGAGTTTGAATTCTCAAAGCAGTACCATCTTTGTCAATAACATATTGAGTTCGATGCTTCTTAACTAAAAAAAAAAAAAAAAAAAGAAAAAAAAAGAAGACCCTTTAAATGGGCTAATGTACTCTTGAAAATTTAAAACAATATAATGGAGAATATATCAATTAACCAAGTCTATCTATCTAATTTGTAAAATTAAACAACTTCTTTTCAATAATAAATTTAATATTTATCAAACAAAAGAGCATTTGTAGTTTCCTACAACTAACATCCTTAAAGCCTAAAAAATAAAAGAACAAAACTATGCAAGTAATGCTAGATTTTTTGAAGATAATGGGGAGTTTATGGATGGGTTGTGGGATCAAGTTTATTTCCTAGCATTTTTTTTTTTTTTTTTGGGCTTTGATTTCGAAGGCTGTTCAAGGAATCTAATTAAGAGTGATTGGAAATTAGTTGGTACTAGTTAGACTTAGGGACGGAGTTAGGAGTTATCTCCCATGGAGACACCATGCTATAATTCTGCGAGGTGGAAACTAGAAGTTCTATATTTTTTTAACAAAATTACGTTTTGGTAATCATTTTCCAATATAATACCAAAAAAAAGATTTTTATATCAACTTATTACGAATGAACTGTATATATACTTAAAAATGACTACCATCTTCCTTGTTTTGGCATTATATTGGTAAATAGTTATCAAATGATAACTTATCCCAAAAAAAAATTTTTTTTTTTGAGGCCAATGGGGACACATGCCCCCAAAAGTCCCCTCACTCTGCCACTGGCTTTACTTTTTTGTTTTTGTTTTTGTTTGTGCTTTTGGTGGACCTCCATAAATCATTTTTGTCATTTATTATTATTTTAGCAATAAATAATATCATAACAAAAAACAAATCACATGGACAAGCTTCATGCCGTAATGATGGGATTTAATATTTTTTTTTTCCTCAACTAAGTTATATTGGAAGTGATTCGATCTCCACTTGAATACTATTAAGCTATAAGAACCGTTGAAGTAAAATGAGTTACATTATCAAATAATTTCAAAATTGTTGTTATCCTAATGCAATTTGTAATTATTTTTTTGTTGAAATTTGAAAAAGTATTTTCAAAATATCCAAAAAAATTAATAAATAAATAAATATAGAAGGTAGAAAAGTATTTCCAAAATATCAATGAGGTTACTTCTGTTTATGAAAGTGGCCTGGGTGGTTAAACCCCACAAGCATATTACCAGAATAATTCTCTAGACTCTGATCATTGAACTCCCACAAATAAGATTCAACACCACGTAAGTCCACCACTCACACTCGCTGAATATACAAAATGAATATACTCTCCACATCTGCTCCACACGCATCTTCTCTCTACTTTTAGCCTAATTAGAAACCTCCACGTGGACTGATATTCCCCTTAGGCAGCGAGTACAGACATATTCATACTCCTAAAAAAAAAAAAACGAATTCATTAGATCTCTGAAAATTCACTACTGTTTTGTTTTGAAAAAGCAAAAACAAAACTGTTTTACCGTTTTTAGACACAAGAAAAATCGCTTTCTATATAATAGCGCTCTGTCTTCCCCCGATCTTCAAAATCTCCCTCTCTAAACGAAATTGCACTCACAGTGTCATCGTTCCAGCAAGCCATAACCAGAATTGGACTCGGCTCTCTCTCTCTCTCTCTCTCTCTCTCTCTCTCTCTCTAGTCTTGCTTCTTCTGAGGAGGAAGGAGGTGGTGGGTAATGGCGGGAAATGATTGGATAAACAGCTACTTGGAGGCGATTCTGGATGTGGGTCCGGGACTAGACGATGCCAAGACGTCTTTGCTGTTGAGGGAGAGAGGCAGGTTCAGTCCTACTCGCTACTTCGTCGAGGAAGTCATCACTGGTTTCGATGAAACTGATCTCCATCGCTCCTGGGTCAAGGTAAATCACATCTCACATGCCTTCCTCTCTCTCTCTCTCTCTCTCTCTCTCTCTCTGTCTTTCTCTCTCTCTATCTCTATATATATATATACGTTTGTATGTACAGATGGGTATCTGAAAATCACTTTATATCTCTAAAAATGGCAGGCTGCGGCGACGAGAAGTCCGCAGGAGAGAAATACGAGATTGGAGAATATGTGTTGGAGGATTTGGAATTTGGCTCGCCAGAAGAAGCAGGTACTTTTCCTTTCCTTTTTTAATTATGTGTTCTTTTAATGCTAATTGTAAATTTGTAATTTAATTTAAAAATTGTAGTGGGTTTTAATACTAGAGAATGAAATGGAAACCAAAGTGCTTAATGGGTCACTGTGCAACTTTGTATTTAAATTTTGCATACCTAGTGTCTGATGGAGTGTTTGATCAAAAGACTGAAGCTTGATTGATTTTCTGGGGTGGTTGATTATTGGTAATTTAATGGGTCTGATTTGCATTCCTCATTTGAATGCGTTAACTTATTTTATTTTATTTTTTATTTTTTTACCAATTGGGTCTTCTCCTTTCCGGGTTGTTGTAAGTCTAGTTCCTATTTTGGAGGACATGCTAACCTTTAAATTTTGTATTTGCAATTCATATATCTTTTGCATCTTTTTGGTGTTCTAGACTGTGTTGGTATGTGCTCAATACAGGTAATTGTTTGATGTTTCAAATGGCTCTTAGTGTAGAATTTACATTTAGAAGTTACTTGATGTAACAACATCTAAGCCTTTCTGGAACTTAGAATTGGAGGTACAGGAAATTAAACAATTGAAAGGAAGTGAAGGGAAGGGAAATGTTCTCCTGTTTTTTTTTTTTTCTTTGAATGGAAGATAAAGGGAGGAAATTTCTGAAAGACAGTTTTTGTCCTTGATGTTATCACACGCGCAGAAGAGGCAAGACCACGAAGTAGAATATGAAATTTTCATTTCCTTCCTAATCCATCCACACTTATGAAAAATTCCCAATTGCCCGGATATCCCTTTGGATCCTCCCTATTTTTCATTCTCTCAGCAATTTTTGGGGGATTGAGACAAGCAAAATGGATCTTTTAACTTAAATTTCTTTCCTTTTCTTCTAAACCCACAATATTCGTTACTATTTCTATTTTGTTTTAGTTAGAGGCTAGTGTCCTGGACTTCTTTTTTTGGATCTGAATCTTTTTTTTTTATTTAAATTTTGGAAATTAGAGTGGTTCATGCAAAAAATATTAATGCCACATGGCACTTGCTGAGAAAATCTAGGAAAAACAGATAAAAATTGAAATTTTGGATCTTAGATTTTTCATCATTTGGGATCTGAGAAAGTTGACTCAATTGTCCAAAATAAAGCGTTTTGGCTTACTTGGGATGAGTATTTCATCTTTTTGGAATCCAAACATGATGAAATATAAGATTTTGGCTTTCATTTTTCTTTTTCCAATTTTTTTCAGCAATTACAAGTAGGTTTAATTTTAATTCCCGTGATCTCATCCTGTCCATAATTTCCAAATTTGTTAATGTTCCATTTCATAATAATTGTTGGTAATCATATTACACACTTGGCGGTTATGAATTTTTCATACTGACAAGTGTTGAATTATCTGGGGTTAAATTATTTCTTAATCATCTTCAATAATTTCTTGATACTTTGATTGATATTTTGAAGGTTCATTATTGTCAATTGATTCTTTGGATATACCTGCATTGCAAGTAACTTGAATTAGCTGTTTTGGTTACTTAAATGAACCATTTATTCTTTTCTTTCTTTTTCCTTGGTGGTGGGAAACTATTTTAGAATACAGACGTGTTTGTTTATATGAATTTTCAATATCTATTAAAAGAGACATTCTGTTCTGGTTCTGTATCCTGTAATATTGGCCCAATATGTGCATAGTTCAAGGAATTTCCCTATTCTATTTTATGTAGCTTGAGGGAGAGGAAGCCCAACGGATGGCTAAACGTCGTCTCGAACGTGAAAGAGGTCGCAGAGAAGCAACTGCTGATATGTCTGAAGACTTATCGGAGGGAGAGAAGGGAGATATTGTCAGCGACATTTCAGCTCATGGTGATAGCACAAGAGGAAGACTACCTAGAATCAGCTCTGTTGATGTGATGGAGACATGGGCTAGTAATCAGAAGGGAAAAAGGCTATACATTGTATTAATAAGGCATGAGCTTAACCTAAGTGTTTTATAATTAAATTTGGTAATGTACTGGACTATAAAATGATCACTTGGTGTTTCAGTCTTGCATTATCCACCCATGATTTCACTGTTTGATGAAAATATTGTATCCTTTGTCTAAACATTTACTGACTTGATGCTGGAGGGTAACTTTTAATGGTAGTGGACATGTCCTGGTAATTTATGTTTTAATGCAACTAGACATGTCCTCTTGATAATTTATGTAGTTTTTATATTGCCTTTTGCTAGGCTGTATGATTTCTCTGACATGCATGATTGTCTTCCATATTCTAACAAGTAGTATACATGCAGCCTTCATGGTCTAATACGGGGTGAAAATATGGAGCTCGGGCGTGATTCTGATACTGGTGGTCAGGTAGTTTTGCTTGTAAAGGCTTTTTGTTTGATGTTGTAGATGTTGTTTAACTTCCAATTACTGATCATTAATACTTCCGTTGTTAAAATTATATATTGTCTAGTTGTTTATGGGAAGACCTGACTAAACTTTTTCAATTTTTCATTTTCCATTTTAGATTAAGTATGTCGTGGAACTTGCAAGGGCTTTAGGCTCAATGCCAGGAGTGTACCGAGTTGATTTGTTAACTAGACAAGTTTCATCGCCAGATGTAGATTGGAGTTATGGTGAACCTACTGAAATGCTGACGCCAACAAACTCAGAAGGTTTTGCAGATGAGATGGGGGAGAGCAGTGGTGCTTATATTATTCGTATACCATTTGGTCCAAAAGATAAATATATTCCTAAAGAACTTTTGTGGCCTCATATTTCTGAATTTGTCGATGGTGCATTAAACCACATTATACAGATGTCTAAAGTTCTTGGTGAGCAAATTGGTGGTGGGCAACCAGTATGGCCTGTTGCCATCCATGGGCATTATGCAGATGCAGGTGACTCTGCCGCTCTTCTATCTGGTGCTTTAAATGTACCAATGCTTTTCACTGGTCACTCACTTGGCCGAGACAAGTTAGAACAACTTTTGAAACAAGGCCGACAATCAAGGGATGAAATAAATATGACATACAAAATAATGCGTCGGATAGAGGCTGAGGAGTTATCCCTTGATGCCTCGGAGATAGTCATAACTAGCACTAGACAGGAGGTAGATCAGCAATGGAATCTTTATGATGGTTTTGATCCAATACTAGAGCGTAAACTACGTGCAAGGATCAAGCGTAATGTGAGCTGTCATGGAAGGTTCATGCCTCGCATGGTTGTAAGTATTGGGAATTTATTAGTAACTTATTGAATCCTCAGTTTAACCCCCCCCCCTCTTCCTCCCCTTCCTTTTGTGAGCAAAATGTGGCTGTCTGAACCCAAGTTAGCTTGGCTCATAGGTTCTGACCTAGGTCAAGTAGGCAGCCACCTGATCCTGGACTTAAAAGTTAAGTTTTCCTGGTTTAATAAGCCTCAGCTGAGGTTGGGTAGGTTTAACATAATCGAAGCTTGGCTCAGTAAGGTACAATATGTGTGCATATTAATTCACTAAAAAGTAAAAAACTATATAACAAGGACACTGACAGTGTGTATTCAACAGGGGTATTGGGTTTTTGACATGGTGACCCTAAAAGAAAATGAAATATGTGATCCACAGCTTTTAATGTCTTTCTTCACTACAGTCAAAATTGTTAAATTAGTCCTCATTACATCGATTATATATAGTAAGGTAATTAGGTTTAGTAAGTACAACATTATATTTAAAATCAATTACTTAAAGTAATAAAAAATTTATAGCATTCTATGTCGCTGGAGTAAATACCTTGCTATATAAATGGCATTTTTCAACCAGAAATATGTGACAATTATTATTATTATTGTTTTGGAAAAAATTGTATTTATCTGTGTACTAAATTTGAACTGGGTTTGGACTTGGGAACAATTTGCCTAGCCTGATTTGGTTTTCTGTCTAATCACAAGCTGAGCCCTGGAGTAGGCCTTAAAACACTGGCTCAACTTGAGTTGGGGCAAAGGTTGCTTTGTTACACTGTGTAATGTGGGTGAATTTAAAGATACTTTATCTATCTGCAGGTAATTCCACCTGGGATGGAATTCCATCATATTGTTCCTCAAGATGGCGATATGGATGGCGAAACAGAGGGAAATGATGATCATCCTGCTTCTCCAGACCCATCTATTTGGTCAGAGGTTTGAATTATTTCTTATTCATTTTCTTAATTCTTTTTAAACTTAGCTGTTTTGGACCTCTCTCTCTCTCTCTCTCTCTCTCTCTCTCTCTCACTTATTTTGCAGTTTCAAAATTGATGCTAATATTTATTTATATATTATTTGTCAGATAATGCGCTTCTTTACCAACCCACGTAAACCTATGATACTTGCCCTTGCTAGGCCAGATCCGAAAAAGAACATCACAACTTTGGTCAAAGCATTTGGAGAATGTCGTCCATTAAGAGAGCTTGCTAACCTTGTATGTTCTAGTCACCTAATTAAACTTGTTTGGCAAATCATCTTCTTGACTGTGCAGATGAGCTTCATTGGCTATACTGTTGGACCTTTTATTGTTTTATATTTTTTTCTTCTGTATTGTGCAGACGCTAATTATGGGTAACCGAGATGGTATTGATGAAATGTCCAGCACAAATGCTTCTGTTCTTCTCTCAATACTTAAGATGATTGACAAATATGATCTCTATGGTCAAGTGGCATACCCTAAACATCACAAACAGTCTGATGTTCCTGATATATATCGTCTAGCAGCAAAGACAAAGGTACCCATTGTCGTTTATGTATCAGAGTAAGCAAGATGGATTAGATGGTTTGAGTTTCAATTGGGAGATAGGTGATAATTTTTCTATTATAGATAGTCCTCTTCCACCATATTGGTGTGCATTAATTACTTTCTACAAGGCTTGTGCAACTCCATGCATTTTTTTTTTTCCTAATGTCTGTTAGATTGATAACGAAGAATTTAATATATAGGAATATGATATTACTGCTTGAATATTAGTTATAATCATGTAGTGTTAGGCTGCTAGCATAAAAACTTTTGATGTTTATGGGACAGAGGATTGGAACCAATATGGGGTTGCTTGCGAGTCAAACTATAATTAACTCTGATGTTTACTTGGTCAGTTTTCCTGGTTGTAATTGTCAATTACTACGATTTTGAATTTTGCATCTTGGAGTTCTATTACTTAGGGAATTGTGATTTACATTCCATAAATGAATTGTTATTATATTATGCTGTACTTGTTTATTGGTCCTGAATTTGTATTCTATTGTATAATAAAGGTGATAACATAAGGATGTCTCTTAAGGGGGGTTATGGTTATGTGAGTTGTGAGCCATTTACTATCAATTTGAAGAAGCATGCTAATGTGTTGACCGGTGGCAGATGGAAGAAAACTCCTCTTCCCCTATTCTGTGTGCTGTTAATTTTTTTAGTTGTTACTATCTGCCAAAGCTGATTAAAGATTTGGGCTTACTCTTATTGAGGTAGTGGGGAAGAATTTTAGCTAACTTTAATTGAGGTTTTGCGGATATCATTGTTTGACAAAATGAACTTCTGTAATATTTCAAATAACTACATAGAGATCCATGGAGGGGTCTCCAATTATGCATGCCAAGTCTGTGGTCCTTATAATTAAGTCCACTTATCTGGTATATTTGTTGTGAGCTCTCTCTCTCTCTATATATATGTGTGTGTGTGTGTGTGTGTGTGTGTTATGGTGCTAGATATCTTACTCTAATCCAATGTTTTTGCAGGGTGTTTTCATTAATCCAGCTTTCATTGAACCATTTGGGCTTACCCTAATTGAGGTGTTCCTTTTTCTTTTTTCCTTTTTAAAATAATAATAATAATACTCATTAAGGTTTTATTTACAGGTTAATTTTATCTTAATAACCAATCTAACTCCTGCTCTTGCGTTCAACAGGCAGCAGCTCATGGTCTGCCTCTTGTTGCCACAAAAAATGGAGGGCCTGTTGATATACAGCGGGTTTGTCAACTCATTGGTTATATAGCGTTGTTTAGAAATTAAAATAATAGCATTGTCATTTTAAGATGTTCAACTACAGTTTTCCAATGCTGATTGTAAAATTGTTGCAGGTGCTTGACAATGGTCTTCTCATTGATCCCCATGATCAGCAGTCTATTGCCGAGGCTCTTCTAAAGCTTGTTGCAGATAAGCAGCTTTGGACACGATGTCGGCAGAATGGGTTGAAAAATATTCACCTCTTCTCATGGACAGAGCATTGTAAGACTTACCTATCTCGGATAGCTAGTTGCAAACCCAGGCATCCACAGTGGCAAAGAAATGATGATGGAGTTGAAAATTCAGAATCAGATTCACCCAGTGATTCCTTGAGAGATATACAGGATTTATCTTTGAACTTAAAGTTTTCTCTGGATGGAGAAAAGAATGAAGCCAGTGGAAATCTTGATAATCCTTTAGAATCTGAGGAGAGTGCTGTGGATGGAAAGAGCAAGTTAGAGAATGCTGTTTTGAATTGGTCTAAGGGTATTAAAGATTCACGAAAGGCTGGGTTTACTGAAAAGGCATATCAGAACTTTGGCAGTGGTAAGTTCCCAGCACTGAGAAGGAGGTACTATATTTTTGTCATTGCTGTGGATTGTGATTCCATTACAGGTCTTGTTGAAATCACTGGAAATATATTTGAGGCTGTGGGAAAAGAAAGGATGGAAGGCTCTGTAGGGTTCATATTGTC
Source organism: Liquidambar formosana (assembly GCA_039720395.1). NCBI lineage: Eukaryota > Viridiplantae > Streptophyta > Magnoliopsida > Saxifragales > Altingiaceae > Liquidambar > Liquidambar formosana. The sequence goes on from CM077834.1 coordinate 26,838,897, forward strand.
AACATCCTCTACGATGTCTGAACTACACTCTTCTCTGATCTCAGGGGGTCTGAGTGTTACTGATTTTGATGCTTTTATTTGCAATAGTGGTAGTGATCTCTACTATCCATCTCTAACTTCAGAGGACTGTCCCTTTGTGGTCGATCAAGATTACCATTCGCACATTGAATATCGTTGGGGTGGAGAAGGGTTGAGGAAGACGGTGGTCCGTTGGGCATCTTCTATTACTGATAAGAAGGGTGAAAGTGAAGAGCAGATTGTCACTGAAGATGAACAACTTTCAACAAACTATTGCTATGCCTTTAAAGTGCGAAAGCCAGTAGGGGTAAATTTTCTTCTTTTCTATTCATGATAGAATTTCTCATGTACAGGTGCATTTTTTTTCCTGATATATATCTCATTGAGATGACATTTGGTTGTGCAGATCTATCTTCTATTTTCTTAATTCATGTTCACATATATTGGGTGTAATGCAGTTGTGCTGGTCAGTGGGTGTACATAATGAGAAAATTTCTTCCTTTATCTTACTAATTTGTCTTTGCAGGTTCCCACTGTTAAGGAGGTTCGGAAGTTTATGAGAATTCAGGCTCTCCGTTGTCATGTTATCTATTGTCAAAGTGGGACCAAGCTGAATGTAATTCCAGTATTGGCATCTCGTTCCCAAGCCCTTAGGTATATTTTATTTTTACCAATAATGATTTCAATCCAAACTATTGGCTTAATGTCTATGATTAATTTACCTTTTAATATAGAATTATGGATAGTAAGTTGCATACTCAATGTTCTTAGCACTGTGTTCCATTCTGCAACCTGTATAGAGGGCCAGTTCTCAGTTTAGCTGTTTAACGGTCTAGGTCAACAGGTTGACTATGAAGTCACCTTGACATCATAAATATTGGAATTTAAATTGAGAAAAATAGGGTAAAAAAATCCAAATGTTTTGAATATAGTATATGTATGAATTTTTATTTTTGAAAAGGCATAAATAAATTACATAAAAATAAAATAAAATGATGAAATTATCAAGACTAGCAATCCAAACATTTGAGCCCAATTCAGGCACACTAAGAGAGAAAATGGAGAGAGGGAAGTTGGTAAGAGTGAGTTGATTCCGGTGGGTGAGGTAGAGGACACTTTATTGTTGGCAGCAGCCAATCTTGGTTGTAAAGTGGGTGGTCTTTCTTCCTCGTATCTTGGGTTGCCTTTAAAATCCATTTTAAAGCAAAGAGATGGGATTATTGAAATAATGGAGAGAATATTTTGTGGGTGGAAGACGTTATATCTCTTTAAGGGTGGCAAGCTCACAGTGATAAAGAGTACCCTTGCTAGCCTTCCAACCTACTACACGTCTCTTTTTAAGATCTCTTCCTTAATTGCTCATACATTGGAAAAACTGCAGAGATTTTTATGTGCCAACAAGGAGATGAATTTTGGTATTACATAGTGAATTGGAATTTCTTTATGCTTACCAAAGGAAGATGGGGGACTGGTCTTAGACCTATTTGCCTTTTCAGTCAAACTCTTTTGGACGAATGATTGAAAAGATTCACTTTAGAAAATGATAGTTTATGGAGGAACTGAGGAGGGTTGTGGTGTGGAAGTATGGGTATGAAAGTGGAGAGTGGGTGTTGAAGGAAGGAAGGGGTTTTATGGGTGGGGCATTGGAAAGCGAGAGAGAAGGTAATGGTGAAGAAGAAGAAGAAGAAGCAGAGGATGCAGCTAAAGAAGAAAGGATTTAAGCATGGTGGAGGCAAAAGGGGAAAAAAAAAATCAGAATGTTTATGGTTCTTACTTCAATTAGGATTGGTACGAGTAAATTTTCTTTAGTTTGGGAATTAAAAGGAAAGGAGGAGATTTGGAAGGCTTTAAAATCCCCAATTTAATTACGATCAAGAGTTATAAATTTTCTTTAATTTGGGAAGCTGAAAGGGGAAGTCAAAGGAAGGAGGAAGGTAACGTACAAAAGAGGACTGGGTATGGGGCTATGGGCTCTTATATTTCATGGGCCATAAGGTTGGTGTTTATCATTTGTTTTAAGGCTATTTTTGTCGATAAATTTTTTCTTACATCAACACTTCTATTAGTACCACCCTGCTGGGTTCATGAACCTGTGAACGGTTAAGGTGATTCACTGTCCGATTTTTACTTAAAAAAAATTCTGTTTTCTATTCAATGGTTGCAGAATGTTTTGGACCAGTTGATTGTTCAACTGGCCCATCCAGTCCAGTTTCTATAACATTGAGCATTCCTATTACTTTAGTTGACATGGTCCCTTCTCACATCTGTGGTTGTTAAACAGTGGAATGCAGCAATGAAGTCTCTTAATTCCTTCTGTTTATCCAAGTAACAATAGCTGAAGGGTATTATGCATAATCCACTATGCTCAGGGCTGGGTAGTTTTTATAAACTGAGAGATGTGTGGGGTGTCTACCAAATGGGAGTGAAATGGCCAGCCTGCAATTCTTATCTTGAATCTCAACTATACTTAAATGGAACTATATGCATGATATTTAAAGTTTGCAATGTAAAACAACAACAGTGATAATATATTGGGGTGGCTATAATTGAAAGCAATAAAGACCATAAGTTGATGATCTTTTATAGTATTATGATGCAGTTATTACATAAACGGATTTGTATTACAGGCTTGTCTTTAACCATTCAGCCCAACTCTCTCAAGTTTAGCTTGTATTAGTTATCATGCCATTTGGATAAGCTATGACTTCCTGTTTTTGGCTTTTAAAAGCAAACAATTGAAAGTTTTGGTAGTGAAGCATATTGGGTAACATCACTTTGACCTTTTTACTTTATAAAGTTACTACCAAACCTTTAAGAAATTGTAGTGAAATATTACACTATAATTTTTTTAAGTGACTACCAAAATTTTCTACTACATCCTTGTCTTCGTCACCACTCATCATCACGTCACACATCTCACACTCACCACCACCACCATGACATCATGACCATGAAATCACCACCTTGTCACCACAACCACCATGGCATTCACCGCTGCCACCACCACGACCACCTGATCAGCATCACTTATTATTATTTTTTCATGTTTTGGTGCTAGCAAACATACTTTTTTGTTATTTACTTTTTAACACAAGTAAGAGTTGATACTTCCAAACATACTTCTTACTTCCAAAAAAATTGATTTGAAAGAAAAAAACATTTGCTTCTATTTCCAACTTAAAAAGGTAGCAAAAATGATAGCACATCCAAACGCACTTATTTGGTTTTGTATTTTGTTGGGGCATGTGTGGAAATCCAATTTTTACATTTTTCTTATGCCTTCCTGGTTTCTCTGCTGAATGTCAGCATGCCACATTGTCACATTGTGTTACGAAGGGGTTTGGGCACAGTGTAACTGGTCATTGGGGTAACCAGCTGGTAGGCACTAACAAGTAACTAATGGAAGCTGAGAATTCCATTCACCATTCCCCTTGCAACTTTCATATTTGATGTTCCTCCTAATCTGAATCTGTTTATGTATCTCATGTTGCTTTCAATATATATATATATATATATATAGAGGTGATCCCATCAGCACGTGCTGATGTAAGTTACATCCCCCTTGCATTGATTCAATGCACCTCACATCTCACTAATGCACAAGGTACAATAGGGATGGCAATGGGTCGGGTCGGATGCGGGTCGGCACTACCCCATACCCGACCCGACCTTTAATCTCTTATACCCATACCCGACCCGATACCCGATGGGTATGAAGAATTAAACTCCATCCCCGATCCACCGTCTTCTTGGGCCATCTATGCCCAACCCGCCCATACCCGACCACCCTATTGTGAAGATTTTTTTCTCCCAAATTCTATTTTTTTGCTACTTACACCTATTACATGTTATTCATATAATCATATACCAAGCTTATAAATGTTTTTAGCACCTAATATGATCTTGTTCAAATAAGATCATATCTAATATGATCACATAAATATTATACACAAACATAAGGATTAAAAAAGAATAAAAATACATAATGAGCCTTCTAATGGACTCCATGAGCCTATACCAAGATAAGTTTCAAATATTCATAAAACCATACATAAATTCCAAACATAGGACATTAAATATATATATATATTGTAAAAATATCGGGTCGGGTCGGGTCTCGGGTTTTTTCTTTTTGGGATCCATGCCCGACCCATACCCGATTTTTTTTAGAATTTATACCCATACCCGACCCGATACCCGAAAAAATAAAAAAATATCCGCCCATTCGGGTATGGATCGGATCGGGACCCTATGGATCGGGACGAAATTGCCATCCCTAAGGTACAACTCCCAATGCAGGTTTTGATATAAATTATATCAGCACGTGCTTACCTGATCATCACCCTATATATATATATATATATATATTTAATATACTATTGCATTGATGATATAATTTGTCCTGTTTTGCTAGTATTTTCTTTAAATTATATGAATTAAATATTTTAGAATGCATGCATTTCCTCCAGGTATCTTTATATTCGATGGGGCGTGGACTTGTCCAAGATGGTGGTCTTTGTTGGAGAATGTGGGGATACTGATTATGAAGGATTGCTCGGTGGAATCCACAAGACTGTAATACTGAAGGGAGTTAGTAGTAGTGCTAGTAGTCAACTCCATGCGAACAGAAGCTATCCTCTTTCAGATGTTGTGTCATTTGACAGCCCCAACATTGCTCAGACAACTGAAGGTTGCTGCAGTGCCAATGTCCGAAATGCCTTGGAGAAACTTGGGTTATTCGAGGGCTAAAAAGTTACTGTCTTGCCCCTCAATCTTAAAAAGTAATAAGCTCAGACTCTTTAAGAGCTTCTCATCTCTGTTTGGCAGTCTTTTACAAATGGGTCTTCCAATTTCTTGTTGCCTTCCAATCTGCGACTTCCTTGGGAACACTCTCTTCATTTTGGATCCTTGACCCCTGAAACGTGTTTATGGGTTCCCCTGGAAACCTTAAAAGCAGTATATATGGGTCTAGTCTTTTCTACAATTCTGCGGCTCCCTCAAAAGCATTCTCTTTTTCGATCCGTTTGTTGAAGCTTGTCTTCAAGAGCTCAAGGAAACCTCAAAAGCATCGCCCATTCTTTTGTTTTTGTTTTTTTAATCTTTTTCCCATAAACAATCGGTCTGTTGCTTCCATGAGCATAAGATAGAGTTCTAAAAATAAAAGCCAACTTCTCTTCTATTGTATAGCTTTTGTATAATATTATATGTATCAATGGAGCCTGTGCTTTTGGCATGGCCGTTTGACATGACTGGTAAATCGGTTGGACTGGGAGAAGAAGATGCTTTCTTTATTTCTTTGTTTCTTTATTTTGTGTACCCTGTCTCTCTCTCTCTCTCTCTCTCTCTCTCTCTCACACACACACACACACACACACACACGGAGCAATGTAGCTGTTCTACAATCTCCTTGTTTTCTTGTATTGCATGGGTTACACTTTGTTCCATTTTGCCAGAGGAATGCTGAGAAGCAAGTCAACCAAGGATTTTGTGTATCATGGGTTTGATGACCTGTTTCAACACAAGCTAAGTAGACCAGTGTACTAAAATTTCATGACACAGTAAGTAACTAATACTAGTAATGTGATTTTTCTTTCTTTCTTTTCCCTTTTTTTTGCTAATTTTTTCTTTCTTTCAAGAAGGAAAGAAACAGGTTGCCTAAGAAGTGGCAGCGAAGGTAGCTCAGAATAAATAAGAGAGGAACAAGTTATGTGGGTGAGAGCGGGGTGTGTTGGGTTAGAGAGTACTGCAGTCATACCGTACCGTAATGTTTACCTAAAAGGAGTATATTAGTTGACATGGTCTGTAATGTGGCAAAACTACAACAGGTTAACATGCGAAAGTTAACATGGTATTGTCACATGAACATAATAAGAAAAATAATGTAAATTGTCATATCAACCAAATTTTGTTAACATGGTAATAGTTGTTGATGCATGAGTATTATGCTAAATTGATGTTGTCACGTTATCTGTCACATTTAGATAATAAATTTTTTATTGATAAAAGTGATATTGAGATTAGCATTTTCCAGTATAATTTAGCTTCACTTACGTATGTTCGAGTTCTTATCAATATTGTCTTTGAATTACATAATAAAATAAGAAATACTAAGTGTATTAAATTCCGTTGCTATGTATATGTGCTGGTGATTTTGAGAACCATTCATTACATTTTTTTGGTTGAGGGAACCTCTGATAGAAAAAACTTGTGTATAACTATGATATCAATGCATTGACAAGGTGTCATACTGTCAGGGGGAGTAATAAAAACTCAATAAAATGGGCATGTTAGGTTTAACAAATGTATAAAAAATATTATAATTAAATATATTAGGTTAAACATATTCACTTTATTGCTTTTTAATTAGTGACGTGTAATATATATTCACCATTCGACATAAGTTCTCCCCCCAAAAAAAAAAAAAAAGAAAAAGAAAAAGAGCAAGCCCCAACACAAGTTGGTCTAGGATAATGTCAACGGTCCCTCACTGTCTACCTTAGGTTACAAGTGTCATAAAACCCATAATGAAAAATGGTTGGAGTCAATACACTAGATGTATTGATGTTGACATGAAACAACATACAACAACTCATAAATATGCAGCAGACAGCTCATATCTTGCCAATGCCAAGGTGATGGTAAGGTCCTGTTCATGAAATTAATAGCGACTCAGGCACATGGGCGGCTATCTTCTCATTTCCATTTTCCACTGAAATCAGAAACTCAAAAAAAATTAAAAAAAAGTGAGAAAATTATTAAAATATTAAAATTATACGATCTTCAAAATGAACTACAATTGCACCACTTTCTCAAAAAATATTGACAATTCAGATGAAAACCCATTTCAGATTATCAAATAAATATTTCCCTTAACTCCTGGAATGAGCAAACCATGCTCAAGATGCATGACCCAATAAAAAATGAAGGCGAGGTTTCAGCTGGGTCCAACTAATTTGTAAAAACAGCACAAGCAAAGGGCTTTACGTCTCAATATATGCAATAAGTTACTGTGTATTCAGCATGACAAGTCACCACCTTAGGCAAGAAATTTGTGCTTTATGGTTGGGTTTGAAGTGTCTTGACGGCAACTTGCAATGTGGTAATAAAATAAATTGAAAGGTCTAATGGTCGGTCACCTGTCCTCATTGGTGGAGAGGGTTGCCTAATACTTGGCTAATACCACCAATCAAAAACACCTTTAATTGAAAGGCAAAAAAGAAAAAAAATTACATAAAAGGAAACAGCTAAAACAGATGAGCTTCCTCAACCTATAAGTGGAGGAGAATTTTGTGGCTACCATTACTCAGTTGGCACTCAAACCCTAACCCTTTTAGGACATTCAATATATTATGTAGAACTATTTATGATGGAAAATGTGTAACATAAAAGGTAAATTATCTCAATCATTACTCAGTTTGCCACACGACATGTTTTGTTCGAAGATCAAAACCCATCAACTTATCGATCAATTTATTTATTTTTTATTTTTTGATAACGAGGCTAGGAAACCCTTTGGCAATATACTCACTTGAGAGAGAGTAGTTGTCCCCAAAACCAATATGATTGAATGATTTCAATTGACTCATTTAACCTCCCTTCCATGATCTCATCTCATCTCTTGTGAGAGGACAGAATATGATGCATGTTGGTCCTGTTCAAACATGTTTTATAAAATAAATAATGAAGGAGGTCGATAAGGTAAAATTCTTTCAATCATGTGGCCATCATTGTTATCTTACAATTAAAAAACCCATGTAATTATCTCATTAATTAAAAAAAGTGACAAAGATGTCCTTAAAAGCCTTAGAAATGTAATACAGCCATATTGACATCTTACCATAGAGCCACCGGGGCTAGTTTGGATGGTACTCGGTGAGTAAGATAAAGGTATGAATAGGATAAATTAAAGATTTGAATCCCTCTCGTTATACCAAAAAAAGAAAAAAAAGGACATCCTACCAAAGGCTTCGTTTGGTTTGAAATTTGCCTTCATGATAACCAGTTAATTAACATTTAACAGCTAAAAATCAACTAGAAATTTAAAGGATAAAAAGTGACTTCAATTAATTCGAAGTTATATGGCACCAGCAGCCACCATGACATGATACCGGATGAGATGCTTGATTCAATATCCGTCTTTATTCTTGCTAACTAAATATAATTGCCCAACAACTATCCGTAGTCCGTAGATAATTACTTAAAAAGAAAAAAAAGGGAAAAAAAAAATGACTTCATTTAATTCTAAAAGACCACTTGCAGCCACCATGAGTTGGTATGGGAGCCTTGGACTGTTTTCTAAATTAGTGCAAACCACAAACGTTTTTAAAAAATTAAGGCTTTTCAAAACTTAATTCCATTTCTTGTGTATATCAGAGCCTTGATTCAACATCCGCCTCCACTATTCCAACTAACTAAATCTAATCATTTGTCATTGCAAATAAATAAATGTATATGGGTTCAATCTTAATTTTACATCAACATCGTGCATTTAATTAGGGTTACATCCTATGCATGTATTGGTTATACGATACAAGTCACATACACCTAGGATACAACTCGATTTCCAATAAATGATTCTAATATAAGAAAACTGTGTTGATGGGATTGGATCTTACATATACATACATATATATATACAACACACAAGATTGATTAGGTCTAGAATTATGTGATCACATATAAGACAGAAATTTTAATTAAGGGGAGAGATCCATTTATACCGAGTGTAAAACTTTTTACTCTTACACTTGTTAATATCTTTTTATGAAAATAATATATATGTACAATGAATGATTCTAATATAAGAAAACCAACACGTGTTGATGGGATTGGATCTTACATATACGTACATATATATATATATATATATATATATATATAACACAAGATTGATTAGGTCTAAAATTATGTGATCACATATAATAAGGAAATTTTAATTAAGAGGAGAGATCCGTTTATATTGAGTGTAAAACTTTTTACTCTTACAATTATTAATATTTTTTTATGAAAATAATACATATGTACACGCGAGATTGATTCGGTCCGAGAGATTGGGGGGTCTCGAAAATATCTGACATTGGGTGTCATGTGATCCTAATTTTGTTATTACAAACAAAAAAAAAAAAAATAAAAATAAAAATTATGAAAAAATTGAAGTCTGACATGACGTGAATTTATTGAGCACCTAACAACGTCTACATGCCCAACCATATTCCAGGTCAAAACCAAGAGCCCCTTTAAATGTTTCAGTTGGTGCGATTGCAGAATCCCCCAAAACTGCACTAAAATAATAAGGGAAGGAAAGGAGAGAGATAGAGCAAGAGAGGTGGTGAGTGTACGGAGGATGAATAGCTGTGAAGGTGCAGTTTGGAAGAGAAGAGGAAGAGAAATGGACAATCACTGCCGCGTCCACCACCACCCTTTGTTTTCATGGGACGACACTGCCACCACCGCCACCACCACCACCACCACCACCACCATGAAGATGAGCAACAGAAAGGACAAGAAGACGGAGAAGGGGAAAATTCTAAAGACAGGAAAGAAAACGAAGGGATACGCTCTGGTTTCGTATGAGGAGTCGCCGGATTACATGAAGGACAATGAGTTCATACTTAATTATTACAGAGCTAATTGGCCTCTCAAGGAAGCCCTCTTCAGCATGTTTCGTTGGCATAATGAGACCCTTAACGTTTGGACGTACGTTTTTTTTTATTTTATTTTTTATTTTTTATTTTTATTTTTTACAACCTCTGATAGTCTGATCACTTAATTATTCTTATGATTGCTTGATAGATTTTTTTTTTTAATGGTTTTTTTTTTCTTTTTTATTGTTAGAATATTCATATGTGTCTCGGTAAAAACTTTTATTTATTAACTGTCCATTCATATCATATGATGAAGGCCTCCAATTCATGTGGCAACTACCAAATAGTAATGGCCCAGTTAATGGAAAAGATCCTAATCCTGGGTTTATAGTGTGATATTTTGTTTTGAATGTGTAGGCATCTAATTGGGTTTGTTCTATTCTTGGGATTGACTGTTCTGAATTTGAAGCAAGTGCCTCAAGTGGCGGATTTCCTTAGCAAATTTACCAGGTATGCTGTGGGTTTTTTATTTTTTATTTTCCCCCTCTTTCTATTTTTTATGAATGAATTAAAATAATTGAGGAAAGCCCTGTTTGTTCGTGGAGATGTCCAAGGAAAAGAAAAGAAAGTATGAAATCCTTTTCCTTTTAATTCTTAGAAACCAAACTTGTAGGGAATTGAAGGCATCTATGTGGGTAGAGTGGGGTTAAGCAACCCAAATTCTTAGCAACCAAATTTGAAATCCTTCTTCCGTCTTAATTCTTACTTTCTTAGCAACCAAAATTGGGGAATTTTTTTTTTTTCTAAAAAAAAAAACCGACAACCAAATTGTAGGGATGCCTTTTTTAAAACAGGAGAAGCTTCCTGTTCGTGCTTAATTTGGAAGATTGATGACTAGAAATATTTTTAGACCCCCCTCCCCTATCCAAAAAAAAAAGGGGGGGGGGGGGGGGGAGGGTCTTAAAAAGTCCTTATTTGCTTTCTGAAGCTTTAGGGCTCGTTTGGTTTTGTCTTCGAAAACAGTTTTCTATTTTTGAAGTTGTAAAAGACAGAAAACGGTGCCCAAAAACATGCTTGGGAACTCGTTTTCGAAAACTGTTTTCTCGAAATAATGATATTTGGATTATGTTTTCTGTTTAATTTAATTGAAATCCCTTTTCACAATTCCTTGCCCTCTTGAAATTGCTTTTTTTTGCAACTATATTTTGACAACGGAATTGACACGCACAGCATACACAATACTTAGCCATCTTAATGAAGCTTATAGGTCATCCCCCTTTCGTAACTCGAACCTAGGACGTGTTGTAGGCTTTGATACCAAACGATATGAATCCCCGAGTAGAATTCACTCTTGAAAATTGACCTGCAATAGAAGAGTGCTCAAGAGCAGCCTAAGAATCTACATATACATCGTTAATACCGCACTTGGATCATAATAAATTGCTCCTGGCAGTGCTACTCTTTACGAAAATCCCTTATCCCCAAATTCTCATCTCTTGTATGTGATTTTCAAAAATGCAATTACATCTTTACTCTCAATCTTGATAGGGAAGTCTAGCCCCTTATAATATCTAATCGAGTACTCAATTGTGGCAGGTCTTTTCCTCTTAGTGCAGAGACCAATGTTTCTCACAAAGACTTCTTTCTGGTAAGTTGCTTCATCCCACTTGATATTAAAAACCATGTTCCTCTTTTTCTCTACTCAATTGATTTCTGAATCATTAACACTAGAAGAGTTTTGCAGGGCACAGCTGAACTGCTTGATTTGAAGCAGATAACACCTTCCGAATTGGACATCACAATGCCAAACATGTCCGCAACACGATGGCCATTCTTCGTCTTCTTGAGTGGCTCGATGTTCTGCCTCCTCTCAAGCAGCATTTGCCATCTCTTCTGTTGCCATTCACACCACCTAAACATTCTATTACTTCGAATAGACTACGTCGGAATCACCGTCATGATCATCACCTCATTCTTCCCTCCAATCTACTACATCTTCCAATGTGACCCACACTGGCAATTCATCTACCTTGGTGGGATAACAGCAATGGGCATCTTCACCATCATAACACTGCTTTCGCCAACGCTCTCAACAAGCAAATTCCGACCCTTTCGAGCTCTACTCTTTTTGGCAATGGGGTTCTTTGGCATTGTCCCTGGAGTCCATGCTGTGATTGTCAATTGGAGTGAGCCTCAATGCCTTATAACCTTGGCTTATGAGTCGGCCATGGCTCTGTCCTATGTGACAGGGACTGCGTTTTATGTTAGCCGGATTCCAGAGCGATGGAAGCCTGGGTGGTTCGATCTGGCAGGGCATAGTCATCAGATTTTTCATGTTTTTGTGATCATGGGTGCATTGGCCCATTACTGTGCGGCACTTATATTTTTAGAGTGGCGCGACACTGTGGGGTGTAATGGGATTATGTGATGATTTATTTCATGGGTTACCCAAGTGGGGATTTATCAACCCAAAAAAAAAAAAAAACATGCTTGATCCTTTTATATACAATTGTATTTTTGTTATATATATATATATATATATATAGCAGAATTCTTCCTTTTTTTTTTCTTTTTTTTTTTTTGGGGGTGGGGTGCAAATAGCAGTATTCATTTTATTGAAGCTCAAGGAATTTTTTTTTTTTTCTTAATTTTTTTTTTATAAAGGCAAGTTCATTGCATTATTGTATATACCAATCAGTCACACCATGAACAGATAGCCCTACAGGAGTGATGACTATTATTTTCAGAAGAATTCACTGAGATAGAACTTTAAAAAGTTGTCTAGGCAAAAGACTCACTGAGTGATTTATGTATCAATCAAAACTAATTACTACAACTTTTTTTTTTTTGTTTTTTTTCTAAACAATGGGTATCCCAAGGTGTTAGGTCCAAAGTAATTTTCCATTATGTACAAATCACCCAATTATTAGAAATTTCTTTTTCTTTTTTTGGCCAAATGAGGAGTATCTTGAGCTTTTAGATCAAGACTAATCTTTTGTAATACACAAATCATTTACAAGTTTGCGTATCTGATAATAAACGATAAAAAATTTAAACTCAAAATTTATGATTCTTGAGTTACAATTCTTTACCATATGAGTTACCCTTGCCGTTTAAATTATTACAAATTGAAAGAAAAATTAAGAAAAAAAAAAATGGTTTCATACAAGTAAGGTTATAGGTTCCATTGGGTCGGACAAAATTATTGAACTTAGTGGTTAGTCTGGCTTTGGTCCATTGTGCATACTTCAGGCTCAAAATACAAACCATAGCGCGAGCCAAACTTAGCCAAGCCCTCAAGTTTGGGCTTGGCTACCTCTGCACAGTGCACACATCGAGGTTATCGAATGTCAAAGGCCCACCGAGATTCCTCTTGTCTTGTACATAGCCAGTCCTTTTTAATTGGGCGGGGCCCACCCCATTCCTTGTGATAAATTGTAAAAGGCGCCCTTTATGCACAAGGAAGCATTATGTAGAATTGTAGAAATCATGGTCCACAAGGAATTTATGAAAACCTAATTATAATCTGACATGTAGCCATGGATCAACATTGATAAATCTGCAAAACCTTTTTTTTTTCTTTCTTTCTTTCTTTCTTTTCTTTTCCTTTTTTATTTTTTATTTTTTTATTTTTTTTTTTCAATCAATATTTCTTACAAAAAATGCCAACATTTGTTAAACTAATTATCTAAGTGAGTTTAAAGAGATGATCATGAGCTCAGGTCCTATATTGAACAATTTTTTTTTGGGTTCAAATATATTGAACAATTTTTCTTGCAAGTGTGTACAAATTTTTCTTGCAAGTATATATATAAGATGATGATCAAGTAACCACATGCTGATATAACTTATATTAATACGCGTATTGGAAGTTATACCTTGTGTATTAGTGGGATATGAAGTTCATTGAACCATTACAAGGGGTACAACCCTCAATGTATGGTGCTGATATAATTTATATCAACACGTGCTGATGGGAACATAACCGTATATATATATATATATATATATATATATATATATATAAGATGATGATCAGGTGAGCACGTGTTGATGTAACTTATATTAACTTCTGCATTAGGGGTTGTACCTCGTGCATTGGTAGGTTACAAAGTACATTGGGCCAATGTACGAGTACAACTCCTAATGCATGGTGCTGATATAACTTATATTAACACGTGCTGACCTGATGAAGATTATATAGGATGATGATCAAGTGAGCACGTGTTGATGTAACTTATATCAACCCCTGCATTGAGAGTTGTACCTCGTGCATTGCTAGGTTACGAGATACATTGAGCCAATGTACGGGATACAACCCCCAATACATGGTGCTGATATAACTTATATCAGCACATACTGATCTGATCAAAATTATATATATATATAAAGCATTAGAAAATTAGTACAGCATTAGAAAATTAGTACAAAATATGTACAAATATAAAACGAAGAATGAATAAAGTAAAATAAAAATCAGAAAAGGATTGGGTAAAAATCATCAATTAATTGGGTTTTATAACAAAGCGCGGAACTTTTGGAGTGAAATGAAAGCAAGTAAACTGACTAACTGAGTCAAATAAAACCAAGTCTTTGAGCCAATCTAGCTCACTACAATCGTTCACACCGATCCTATAAGTCATTCAGGCTAATATTTTACATCGCTGTTAGAAGTCTTCATATCAAGCACCTTTCAAAATTTGCTCTACTTAAAAGTCTTCTTATCACCTCTTGGACTACACCACTAATTTTACAATTTTCAAGGCATTATCTGTGCGATTTCATACCCTCTTTGGACCATAGGCACGGGATTCTTTATCCAGTCGAACTTTCTATGTGACTTGCATTTCAATTGAAGGGAAGCAAAGCTTGAGAAGTTAGTGATTCAACGGACACTACAATTTGAGACATCATGGGGCCCTTATAAACATGCTCTTGTATAAAATAATGTGTTAGAAGTTTGAACAACTCAATATATGCACCTTTGGGATTAGGGTTTGATCAATTCCCATGACCATAAGCTTCGCCTTGGCCCTTGAAGTCTTGCATGCTACCCCACTCTTGGGACAATAACTTGCATGTTGAAAATCTTTTCTGTATTGCCAACGGGGTTGCATATCGCACAAATGATGCATCTCCTTTGAGGGAGATCAAACGTTTGGAAGAGATTGTGATTTCAACTCTTTTTGAGTATGTGTGTAGGAAGGAAAAGATAATGGGTTAACCCTTGCTGTGTAGCCCAAGAGTCTGTTGCATTCTTTTTTTTTTTTTCTTTTTTTTTTGGGGGGGGGGTGCAAATAGCAGTATTCATTTTGTTGAAGCTCAAGGGATTTTTTTTTATTTTTTTATTTTTATATTTTTATAAAAGCAAGTTCATTGTATTGTTGTATATATCAGTTACAGCATAAACAGACAGCCCCACAGGAGTGATGACTATAATTTTCAGAAGAATTCATTGAGATAGAACTTTAAAAACTTGTCTAGGTAAAAGTCTCATTGAGTGATTCATGTATCAATCAAACCTAATTACTACAAATTTATTTATTTATTTATTTCTTCTAAACAAGGAGAATCCAAGCCGTTAGACCCAAAGTAATTTTCTGTGACATACAAATCACCCAATTACTACAAATTTCTTCTGTTTTTTTGGTCAAACGAAAAGTATCCCAAGTCTTTAGGCCTAAACTAATATCCTGTGATGCACAAATCATCTACGAGCTTGTGCATCCGATAATAAATTATTGAAAATTCAAACTCAAAATCTATAGTTCTTGAGTTACAGTCCTTTTACCTTATAAGTTACCTTGCTGTTTAAACTACTACAAATTGAAAGATAAAAAAAAATGGTTTCATACAGGTAAGGTTATAGGTTCTATTGGGTCGGAGAAAATTATTGACTCATTGTTAGTCTGGCTTTGGTCCATTGTGCATACTTCAGGCTCAAAATACAAACCATAGTTGCGAGCCAAACTTAGCCAAGCCCTCAAGTTTGGGCTTGGCTACCTCTGCACAGTTCACACATCGAGGTTATTGAATGTCAAAGGCCCACCGACATTCCTCTTATCTCGTACATGGCAAGTCCTTTTTAATTGGGTTGGGGCCCACCCCATTCCTTGTGATAATTGTAAAAGGCGGCCTTTCCCTACAAGAAAGCATTTTAGAGCGTCCACAATGGATGCGATGCGTTAAAATCCTGACATGTTAAAGTAATTTATCCAATCAAAAAGCAGTAGGTGAACACTTTAATTTTGACTAAAGAGATTAACTTCTTTAATATTTGACGTGTTGCAATGGAACTGTTTGCTCATTTTTTAACATTTGTGTGCGCTTTTATTGATCAATACCAATAAGTGAATCTTTTGAGATACGCAATCATACTTTACAAAGTGCTTCATTTTCTTCTTTAGTCCAATTAGACCTCTATACTTCTGTTGCACTTGAGCCCTATTTTTATTTTGCATTGTGGGGGTTGAAAATAACTAGTTTGAGAAGGTTGATGAGATGAAAATTGTGATTGTCTAAGAAAAAATTAAGGATTAATTGGGATGGGTGGGTTTTGTGGATTGAATGGGTATTGTTGAGTAAATGATTGAGAATCATTTTGCGGTTATTGGTTTAATTGAGTGTAAAAAAATAAAGGTCAAGGATCCATAGTGAAAAATTGTAGGAATGAAAGAGATTAGGTGGGATGCTGAACTATGTAGAAGTGTGTTTTATTTATAACCAATTTGAATGAATGGTGGCCACTTATTTTTTTTATTGTTATTTAAATATGTGGTTGAAAATAGTCTTCATTAACTAACATGTTCACATGTGATTATAGGAGGAAAACAGCTGTTGATTTCCGTGGTTTTGGAATCCTATCAACACAAGAAACTAAAAAAAAAATTTGATTAACAATTCATAACGTGCCAAGGTGGCACGTTACTATCATCCCTAACTGTAGGGGGAAGTTTAACATCTGACATGCTTAACACCTTAGTTAGTCTATCCACTAGAGCAACAAAAGGCATCTTCTGCCCCTTAAATATAAAGGCTGACACTAAAAAGACCGGTAAAAGCATCATTGTGGATGCTCTTATGTAGAAATCATGGTTCACAAGGAATTTATGAAAATCAAATTATAGTCTGACAAATAGCCATGGATCAACATTGATAAATCTGTAAAACTTATTTTATTTTATTTTATCAATATTTCCTAAAAAAAATGCCAACATTCGTTAAACTAATTATCTAAGTGAGATTAAAGAGATGATCATGAATATAACTTATATTAACACTCGCATTGAGAATTGTACTTCATGCATTAGTGGGTTACAAGGTACATTAAGCCAATATATAGAGTATAACCTCCAATGCATGGTGCTGATATAACTTATATCAACACGTGATGATGAGAACATAACTGTATATATATATATATATATATATATAAAGCATTAGAGAATTAGTACAAAATTTATATGTACTAATATAAAACGAAGAATGAATAAAATAAAATAAAAATCAGAAAAGGATAGGGTAAAAATCATCAATTAATTGGGTTTTATAACAAAGCGCGGAACTTTTGTAGTGAAATGAAAGCAAGTAAACTGACTAACTTAGTCAAATAAAACCAAGTCTTTGAGCCAATCTAGCTCACTATAATCGATCACACCGATCCTATAAGTCATTCAGGCTAATATTTTACATCGCCGTTAGAAGTCTTCATATCAAGCACCTTTCACAATTTGCTCTACTTAAAAGTCCTTCTTATCACCTCTTGGACTACACCATTAATTTTATAATTTCCAAGGCATTATCTGTGAGATTTCATACCCTCTTTGGACCATAGGCACGGGATTCTTTATCCAGTTGAACTTTCTATGTGACTTGCATTTCAATCAAAGGGAAGCAAAGCTTGAGAAGTTAGTGATTCAACAGACACTACAATTTGAGACATCATGGGGCCCTTATAAACATGCTCTTATATAAAATAATGTACATGTTAGAAGTCTGAACAACTCAATATATGCACCTTTGGGATTAGGGTTTGGTCAATTCCCATGACCATGCTACCCCCTTCTTCAGAGATTAACTTGCATGTCAAAAATCTTTTCTGTATTGTCAACGGAGTTGCACATGGTACAAATGACACATTTCCTTTGAGGGAGATCAAATGTTTGGAAGAGATTGTGATTTCAACTCCTTCTGAGTACATGTGTAGGAAGGAAAAGAGAATGGGTTAACCATTGTTGTGTAGCCCAAGAGTCTGTTGGACTCTCCTTTAAACCCAAAAAAGGGGGAAAAAAAATTCTATTTTGTATTGAGTAATGTTTCAAACAAGGTGAGATGTAGCATTCGGTTAATTTGTATCAATATTTTCTTGGCTACTTTTAATTACAAGAGATATTAATTAAGGTATAGTAACAAATGTACTAGGTGGCTTGATCTTCAAATTTAGATGTAGGTCTTACTGCAAATGTCGTTGGGGGCCGGCCGGGTTAGGGGTTGCATAAAAAATCATGCAGTAAGGTCGAGACCTACTTTCAACATTATCTACATTTATTAATTATTATTTTCTCTTCTCATTTGATAAATGCATGATACAATTTCCAACCGGTAAAGTGCATATTAAAATTCCTCACAATCATCAAATTCATAAGCTATGAACGATGCCAAATATAGGCCCACCATAGGAAGTCCTTGGAAGGTTCATTCCACTTCTCTCTCATATATATTCCCATGGAGAAACTCACCATCTTAATTACCTTAGACTTTAGGGATGGGCATATCATGAGGTCCATGCCAGAAAAATCTTTATGCTCATAAACCAAGGGGACAAAGCAATCCATGTGCTTCTTCCCCTTGGCCTTACACAATGATGGAAACACCACAATTTATAAGTAGATTGATCAATCACTCTTTTGATGAACTCGATCTAAAAATCCATATTACTATGATTAGATCTCTTGCGCTCTAATATGGTATCCATTAGTTGGTAAAGAGAGTCTTCGGCACCACTGTGATACCACATTCAATTCATACTACTTGAGTGAACGCAATACCACAAGTTAATAAAAATATTGTAGAAAACCGTTACGAAATTGCAATGACACAATAAAAATACGTACGCCATGTGAAGATGTTAGAATTCATTTTCTTAACCCATAAATTGAAAATTTCGACCTAAACATACTTCAACCCTTGTGCCCTCTCTTAACAATTTTATTGACTACTAACCCCCCCCAATTGGTTGGCCTTGATGTGGACGCGCATGAGAAAATTTTAGTAAAAAACTAATAGGATATGATTGTGTATGATAAATAAAATGTCATGTGTCACAGTGGTACCATCCATAGGCCATCACTCACCTTATGTGGTAGTTGATGTAACTGCATATATGCCATGCATATCAGGTTTTTTTTTTTTTTTTTTTTTTTTCCTTTTTTTTCTTTCAACAAGCAACATCAGCTAAGATTGCAACCTTTGACAAACATATTTATTGAAAATGAGAAGAAGATCCAATCATGAAATTTTTGTTTAAACAAAGAAGCGTGCATATGGTGCACACGTATGTTACTAACATATGACAGTCACACTAGCTGTCACATATGGTGGGTGATCAATAGTAGGTGAAATGATATTTTTCCATTTTAGCAATATTGAAAAATAAAGGTGTCTATCACAGTAGGCCAACTGTACATGCATGGTGAAAGAAACATTAAACCATATGTGGAAAACTTTTTACAAATTTATAGAAAATACTAATAAGTTCACCCTCTCGTCTTATTGACCAACATTGTAAGATGAATTACAAATCAATAAATAAATAAATAAAAAGATTCATTTTTATTTTGAATATAAAAGAAGACTGGATTGCCAAATCCACGTGAAATAGTTCATGAATGTAGTAATTTTATCTTGTACACCTAGCAAGCACTCTCTAGAGAATAAGCATGAGTTGGTGAATTAATGTAGGTCTGCAACTTCGTGTATATATATAGATATATATATATGTGGCCCATGTAGTACGTCTTCACTCCGATCTTCCTTTCTCTCTCCTCAAGAAAACCATATAGAAGAGGCCGAGAGGGAGAAAGAACTGAAGAAGCTAGCCATGGCAGCCTTAAGCTGCCCTACACATTTGCTATTGTTTCTAGCTCTTCTTCTTCTTTCCTTCCTCTTCTTCTCTCCCTTGAATGAAAACCATCTAACCCACTTTTTCTCTTCCTCCACCCTTCATAACCACTCAAAGACCAATCACAAAACCCCACTGAAAGTTTACCCACATAGGTTTTTTCCAACCTACATTGGTAAAAGCTTTAAACATGGCGGTATCAGTACTATCAAGGTGAGTAATATCGAAAACCTCTACCATTGAACTGATTGAAGTCCTTTACTAGCTTGATTGTTTTTATCATTCCTGAATGATTTTTTTTTTCCTCCTTTGTAGAAGCAGAAGAAGAGTAGTTTGGAGAAACTTGAAGAAGATTTAGCCAGAGCACGAGTGGCCATTCGCAAAGCAATTCGGTCGCGGAACTATACATCAGAGATGGAAGAGAGTTTCGTCCCCAGAGGATCCATTTACAGAAATCCATACGCTTTTCATCAGTTAGGTTTAACTGGTTCTATATCAACATTTTAAATTTTTTAATGCTTTGTTTTTTGGGGGAATGGCAATAGACAAATGACTATAAATCAATGTAATTAACTAGTAACTACAAATAAATGACTATTAACTTAACCAAGAATGACTAGGAAGTTAATAGTACTTGTATGCACCTATTAGACCCACCCCTATCTTTGCATGAGATGAACCATATAAGGGTGATTCATCATTTTCAAAAAAATTTTGTAATTATTGGTAATTTTTTATATCTAAATCTATACAATCGTCACCCTTAAGTCCGTAACAAAGATTTATGTCCATTCTTATCTGTACATGAAATTATCTGTATACAGGTCATTTATCATATTCATGAACGACAGCTACTCTATTGTCACTCTAAACAAAAATAATTTTTTTGAAAAAAGATAAAAATACCATTAGGTCAATGGAGAAGTAACAATCTTTTTTATTTTCTTGATGCACAAACAGGAGTCACATAGAGATGGTGAAGAGATTCAAGGTGTGGACCTACGAGGAAGGAGAGCAACCCTTAGTTCACGATGGGCCAGTCAACAACATCTACGCCTTGGAAGGACATTTTATCGACGAAATGAGCGGCGGGAAGAGCCCCTTCATGGCTCGCCATCCTGATGAGGCTCATGCATTCTTCCTTCCCTTGAGTGTAGCCAATATCATTCACTTCATCTACCTGCCCATCACCACATACTCCCGTGATCGCCTGCAGCGCATTGTAACAGACTATATCGGCGTCGTAGCAAATAAATACCCATATTGGAATAGAAGCAGTGGTGCTGACCATTTCATGGTTTCCTGTCACGATTGGGTAAGTCCTTCTCTTCTTTGCCAAATATATACTTTTTAACCCAAAATAAATAAATATATATAGATATATTTTACATAATGAGTAGTGCTATGATATTGTTCCAACTGCTCCAACTCTCTCATATTGATCGATTATTTCTTGGTTGAGATAGATGGGATATCAGTAAAATCCAGAGAACTGGGATACATGACCGTTTCTTTATATATAAAGACAATACATCGCGTGATAAGTAGTTCTTTGTTTTGAAATACTCGACTTTCATGTGCTCTCCATTCTCATTTATTTTGTCTCATTAATTCCTTATTGCCATATCATCTTAATAATATGTTGTACTCTTCTCTGTTTCACATTGATTGTTCTGTTTGAAAAAAATATATTTTTTAGGAACTCCTCCTTAAATGCGTTCCACCCATATTTTTATTTTAACATTTCAATTTTACCCTCAAGTTTAGTACAAATCATTAATGGAGTTTGTTTTGAATTTATCTTCCTTTTATAGTTAATCAAATCCAAGTGTAATTAATAAATGTCATTCATTCTCATTTAAGTAGGCAAAATTAATTTGTTGCCTTCTAATTATTGATCAATAAATATTGACAATTTTTAAGGATGGAAACGTAGTTAATATGAAATTTTGCGCATTCTCTTTATGAAGTTTACCAATTCTGTTCCATGCATTCATTTAATCATAGATGACAAACCAATCAGGTTAATTAAATCTCAAACAATTACGATATCATTTGTAGAAATAGGTTATGGCGGGCTTGGCGGCCATGAGGGGCTCCTTATTGGTAAATTGATGAGTTCTCTTTCAATTTTAAAAATTAATGTACGAATTTCTAAACAAGGCCTATACCCATTACATTAAATTTCAAGAGTTTCACAATAAAAAAATTCATTAAAAAATTACTTGCAATTTGATCACATGATTCAGTCTAAGTTGATAAAGAATTTTTAGTCTATCAAATAGAGTATCAAACTCTAACTGGCTCGTATGTCAAATCACCTAGTATTTTGCCAAGACATGTTTTATTTCCAATTAGCAGCCACCTCACATTTCACTTCCATGCCATTGACTCACTTTAATTAAAATACATTACCCAAAAATTCTATTTCTAATTCCAAAATTCCTTTTCCCTCTATTTGGTTCATGAATTCTACCGAGGAAAAAAAAAGGAAGGGAAAAAAAATGAAGAGGGAAGAAAATGAAAGAAAAAGATAAAATCATATCAAGTTAAAATTATTCCAATTATTCTTTTTCTTTCAATTTTCCATTGCAATCTAATAAAGAAAAGTACAATTCCTTATATTTTATTTTTTTTCCTTGATAAAATCCACAAACCAAATAGAGCCTTTATCAAAAACAAAAACAAGAAAAAAAAAAATCCAAAAATCTAAAAATCCAATTCCATTTATAATAACAAATTTACTCTATTTGATATTTCAGGCACCAGATGTCTCAGATGCAAATCCTGACCTCTACAAGAACTTCATCAAAGTCCTGTGCAATGCCAACACCTCTGAAACATTCCGGCCCACGAGAGATGTCTCAATGCCCGAAGTTAACTTGCCCTTCGGCAAGCTCAGCCCAGCCCACCTAAACCGAAGCCCAAAAAAGCGCCCAATCCTCGCCTTCTTCGCCGGCGGGGCCCATGGCCACATAAGAGAGGTCTTATTAGAGCATTGGAAAGACAAGGATAATGAAGTTATCGTCCATGAGTACCTTCCAAAGGGTGAAAACTACGCCAAATTAATGGGCCATAGCAAGTTTTGCCTGTGCCCAAGTGGGTATGAAGTAGCAAGCCCAAGAATCGTCGAAGCAATTTATGCAGGGTGTATTCCGGTGATTATCTCTAGTAATTATTCGTTACCCTTTAATGATGTTCTTGATTGGAGCCAGTTTTCGATAAATATTCCAGTTGAAAAGATACCGGAAATTAAGACGATCTTACAAGGGATTTCTGATGATAAGTACTCGAAGCTGCAGAAGAGGGTGGTGAGAGTGCGAAGGCATTTTGCGTTGAACCGCCCGGCTAAGCCGTTTGACATAATTCACATGGTGCTTCACTCTGTGTGGCTCAGGAGGCTTAATTTTAGGCTGCCATATTGATCACTTCGATCGGCCTTTTGTGTTGTATATTTTTGGTTGCAATGTCTTAGTAAGTGAAGCATGATTTTGGTTCACAACATTGGGCCAGAAAGCCACCCCTAGTTCATTGAGTTTGGGCTGGGCCTGTTCTGACCCATACAAATAGATAGTGTTTAGATTGATTGTTTTATTAAAAACAAGAAAAATATTTGTATGACAGATTGTAATTACTTTCGGACAAATTATAATCATGAAAATTTAAAGTAACAAGTTCTTATCTTCAATTTTAACAATTTTCTATAATCATGATTTATTTGTCATTGTTAAAAGTGTCATTTGTCATGATAGTCGTGCTCTATCATGATCAATCCTTCCACTATCACAAGTTGGCTTTTTTTTTTCTTTTTTTTTTTTTTTTTTTTGGGTTTTGTTATATTGGAGGAGAATTAACCTATAACTAGACCTACAATTACCCAATTCCTCCCAGCTCAGTAAGTGTTGGTGGCTAGAAGTTGGCTGTTTTAAATAATAAAATTTTTTGGCATTCAATAGAATCTAAGAATCCCCTAATATCAACAAATAGATGTCAATGTTTCTTTACAAGCTTAAACCCGATATTACTCATTCAAATAAAAAAAGGAGGAAGACAGGGGAGGGGGGAAATTAAAATGGGATTCTTGTAAGCAACCTCAAATAATCAAAATTATTATTTATTCAATGTGTGGTCAATTGACCCTGCATCTATACGAGTTTTGGCCAAGGGGGTCAACCAATCTAATCCTTTTTTATTGAATAATTTATTATTTTTTGGTAGAGACCTGTCTAGTTTATGTCAATGCAAATTTAAACCTGAACTGGATAGATCCTACTTACGATGCCACCCAAGCAATTAACTCCATTGCGTTTTCCAAGTGATTTGTCCATTTGTTAATAATAAACCTTGCTAGGGTAATACCACCTCACACTCTCGAAAACTATACTACGAGGTAGCACAGATGATAATCGATCATCGCTTAAAAACCAGATATTTTGGGTTGCATGGGGTTAGTTTACGTTCAAATTTCGATTGGAGTAAGCTTAGAAAACACTTAGTTGGGTCCCCTAAAAAAAAACCCTGGGATTTCTACTATATGATTATAATTTTAACGTAATTAATATATATGACTTGCAATTCAATCAAAGGGAAGCTGTAGGCTCGAGAAGTTTGTGATCCAAGATCGATTCACTAGCTATGCACACAACTTGAGACTTTCATTTGGCGCACAATAACATGCAACTGATGTATAAAATAATGTGTTGGAATCAATACATTTTTGGGATTAGAGTTTTTGTGAAATTCATATACCACAACCTACAAATGCATACGTCCCCCACTTATAAGTAGTGTAACTTGTAAGGCATTTTGTGTTTGTTTATTAATTTAATTTATTTTTAATTTTAATTTTATCATTTAAATTTTTAATAAATTATGTATATTGCCCATGGGCCTTAAACCACCCAATTAATCCCACCACATGCACGTGCAGTGCCCTAATCCCCCACCCCCCGCCGCATGCCGCATGTAAGGAATTTTGTCTATCGGCATATATATCTTGAGTGTTCCTCCCTGATCACTCTTCTTTGCCATAGTATATTGCATGACCCAAAGGTCCTTTTTTTTTTTTTATTTTTTTTTTTTTTAAGTCACAATGATATTCAGTACTATATAAAACGATTCTAAAATTGCAACTCGTTGATAATTTTTGGGGGTAAAGGGTCTTGCATAAAGTATGGCCCTAAATTTTCTACATTTGAAAAGATTTTAATTACAAATTTTTTAGTTTGATGTTAATAAGTTTTATCTATATATGTTGAAAACTTATACCTACATACATATATTAATTTAGATTGTTAGATTAAGAGGCATGCACCTTACTGTCTACCTTGTGACCTGATGATATCTCTCGATCAGTCTCTTATTAGTATAAGGAGGAGGTTAACTACAAGTTAGTGACTTGATCCAATCCCCACGTAAAAAGGATTGGATTTTGCAGGGTTTAAGTTCTTCTATAGCTGGTGAAGGAAAAAAAAAAATGAAGGAAAAAGGAAAAAAGGTGGTGGGGGCACTATATTGGCTTTTTTCTTTTTTTTTCTTTTTTTAATTAATTATTAGGGGTATCCAGGTTTTACTCCTGCTGAGGTTTCGTCCTAAACTATTCCCTTAACGGCCTGTATGAAATATCCAATACCTACATAAGCAGTGATATCTGCGAGGAGTTAAAACAATGACCTCTGAGGAACACACCCAGACCTGATTAGTGATTACTCAACCAATCCTGCAAGGGCATGGCACTATATTGGCTTTAAGAACTGAAAATTTGCTACACAAACAAATACTCAAAAACATGAATGAACTAAACTATTAAAGCATACATGGTGCCTGCATTTTGCTTGGGCATCTAGATAGTACCTACCCATTCGAACAAGCACCCCACTGGACGTAACCTAGTTTTGTTCTACTCTATCACACAAATTCTATAAGTAGAATATGTAGAGGGAGATAAGTGCACGCAAAGCAAAGGTTCAAAAATGCCCAATATCAACGAGCCACATCATTCGACTTTACTAGTGTAGCCTTATGTGAGTGGTCATAATATTTTATATATTTGTGTGTAATATTGGATCGGAGCCGATGTACGAAATATTTTACGACATTTTTAGGCCATTCAATTATCTCCCATCCAACCTTGATAATTATGTTCACATTAGCTTATTTGAAGACCGATAGATGGAAGATCAAAAAATGGATGTTATAAAAATTTCGTACTAAAATGTTCGTCTCCAAGCTTGACCCATATACAACACATACACATAAAAAACAATCACGATCTTATAATACAGTTCACGTCCTATGTAACTTCACACATTTGAATCAAACCCTATATATATATATATTAGTAATCGAGCATACGAGATACATGTGCAACACATCTTTTCAAGTTTCTATTCTATCAGTGGAACTATTATGTTGGTTTCCAAGTTTCTTAAATTGCATGTGTGTGTGTGATAGAGAATTAAGGAAAAACAGATTATGGTGGGTTTTTAAAAATTGGTAAAATTATCAAATCGTCTCTTAACTTTATTAACTTGTAAGGGTGTTTTAGTATTTTCAAGTATAATCCAACCACAAAGGAAATTGATTTTATATAATAGTATAGATAATCAATTTATGCCCTAAGTAGTTTCTTGTTTTTAATATTTTTTCTTCGCCCCCTAGGAAGGTCTTTCTTGTATTTTTTATCTCACTATAATCATAGTAGTGTGTGTCAAGACTTACCAAGCAGGGTATAAACCCACATCATGGCTAGGCCTTGGAATTTGGAAGGCACATTAAAACCTTAAAACTCTCCTTCATCTCCGCATGGTAATCAGATACATGCTCTACCTTAATTACTTTACACTTATTAGGAAGCAGAATTTCTCTCTCTCTTTCTCTCTCTCTCTCACATAAATGTAGGAGAAAAGCTAAGCACATGTTTTTGCCTTTCTTAAAATTAAAGTTAGACATGTTAGAATGGTGCCACGTTGTCAAAAAACACTGAAATTTGTGCCTATAGTACGCGCCCCTAAAAATTCGGCATAATAATAGAAACGGTATATTTTAGACACCATGACGGTTGGATTACTGTAGTAAATGTAGGAGAAAAGCAACCCTAATTACTTTTCCATTTGCATGCATTTATTTATTTATTTATTTTAGATTCTCAATAAAATCTTGCCATGCCAAAATCTTAGAATAGAATCTGAACCCACACCATTTAATTAAATTGCCTTTTTAGCAGATTAAGTATGTTGAAACTTTCTTGATTTGATGAGTTTTGACTCTTATAATTTCTTATTTTTTTATTTTTTTTGGGCATAAATTGCCAGAAATTTCTGTGAATTATAGGTTAATTTTATAAAACGCTCCTAAACTTTAAAACTGAACAAATAATCTCTTCAACTATAAAATCATGACACTTTATTCTATCCGTCAAATATATGGTCTATTTGTGACAAAGTTAATGACTAAATCCATTACAAAATCCCGTTTTGAGCATTAAATTAGTTTAATGTCATAACATGATGTTCACTTGATCAATTTATTTTCAGCATATTCATTAGAGTAAATAATCAGAGGGGGGAAACGTGTTAAAATTTTATAGTTGAGGGAATTATTTTTTCGTTTTAAAGTTTAGGCCGGGGATTTGTGAAACTGACGTATAGTTCAAGAAAGTTTTTTGCAATTTATTATTACTATTATTCTTTAACAATCTTTTTCTAATGACAAAACTATCAAATCATAAGGTTTAACTATATAATGTTAAAATGAACCCCCCCCCCCCGGGCCCCAAAAAAAAAATTAAGAAAATTGAACATGAAGAACCTAACCAATCTCTATGGCTCTATAGGGATTGGTTATTAAATTAGAAAAAAAAAATTCTACTTGGTCTTTCCTTTTCTTCTCTTTTTTATTAAATTAAAAAATTAATACTCATAAATAACAAATCACAAAACTTCCATTTATGGAGTAGCAAAAGTTGGTAAAACTTAGTAGAACCACAATTCTTTCACATTCCATACAACTAAACCATCTCTTGTCCAACCAAAAAGAAAAAGAAAAAAATACCCCATCTCTTTCTCTCATCTGGCACCGCCTAGGAAAAAGAAGGTAAAACTATAAAAGAGTAGGAAACATACAAAGAACTCAAGAAGCCATGGCAACATTCAGCCGCCTCACACCATATTTACTATTCCCATTTATTCTTCTCCTTCTCCTTCTCCTCCTCTGCATCTCTCCCTTCAACCAAAACCCTCTCAATGTTCACTTCTCCTCCTCCTCCTCTGCATCTCTCCTTTTCAACCACAACACCTCACAAGTCTCACCTGCACCGGCTTCGTCCCCGAGAAAAATTTCCCAGCAGGTTGGTAGCCTTGTACCGGCTTCGTCCCCGAGAGAAATTTCCCAGGTTGGTTCTCCTTCAACCTCCATACATAAGGCCAGTCATATATAAATATGGTTAACAGTATCCAAGTGTGCCATATCCAAAAGTTTTAGGACAAAAATCTTTTTTCTTTTTTCTTTTTCCCTCAAAACTTCATGATATGTTTTTGGTGTTTCTGATTTTTTTTCTCTATGTTGTATGAGCAGAAGATGAGTAGTGCGGAGAGAATTGAGAAAGGTTTAGCCAGGGCACGAGCGGCGATTCGCAAGGCAGTTGAGACTAAGACTTATGCATCAAATAAGGAACAGACCTATATCCCCAGAGGATCCATTTACAGAAATCCATACGCTTTTCATCAGTTAAGTTTCGACAAAATTCTATAGTAATTACATTTTTTGTTAATATATTAATATGACATCATGACATACTTTGATATCCTCCGTTTGGTTGCCAAGAAAAAGTAGAGCTACAAGGCTCCGGGTTTGGGTTTTTTCCACATATTTTCTCGCCAACCAAACGGAGCTTAAAACTATTGGAATTATTTGAGGCCTAAATAAGTCAACATTTTACTATACGCATAGGGAAAAACTTTTCTCGACAGTCCATATGTCATTGCAAAAGCAATAACCAATATGCAAACACGTGTGACTTATGTGAAAAAACATAGGCAAGACATTGGAACTGTTTATTGTTGTGTCATGTGAGGCGTGTAGATTAAGAAAAATCATAAAAATTATATTTTTTTTTTTAAAAAGTCGTTCTGAAACCCTAAATCCACTAATTAAATGTCTTGGACGACCGACTGATTGGCATGGTGAGAGTGTGAGACATAGGATCATATGTTGTGTTTAGATCAAATTCAAATCTGTGCCTAGGTCAGACGCTCAAGAGTCACCATATGTATTTAATTGATGGATACCCTAAATAGGCAAGGGTCTAAATTTGGTGAGGCTTTAGCGTGGCAAAAGAGTGGCCTATTTAATTTTCAACAATATAATTATTAGTAATGGACTTGCCTTCTCTTTTACTCCTTTCACACTATTACTGCTGTGTTTGGTTCGCATTTTAAAAATTCTTTAAAAAAAAAAATTTTGATAACTATGTTTTGTATTAATTAAGTTTTTCCCAAAAACTGTTTTCTCATAAATTTTGTGCAAATGGGTTATTATTCAAGAATATCAAAAAATTTATTTTTTACGTTTTAAAAAAAAAAACCCTTTAATGCCTTAAAAACGGGGATCGAGTATTGAAAAACGTTTATCCTTTTCATTTTTGGAAATGAAACAGTTTTGGGAAATTAATTTTTGGGTCACAACCCAAATTTCCCTAATTAAGGCTCTCCTAATTAAAATTGACATTTATGGTCCATGTTTCATTGGACCATCCAATTAATGGAGAGAATCCTTCTGCTTCTCCTTCAGTAAATGAATTGGAAAGCAATAGCTTTCTCTGAATTTTATTTTATTTGAATTTAATATTTTAAATTGCTACTTATTTTGGATAACTTGCCTTTTTAGTCTTACAATATAAAACGAATATCCTTAAATTAAAAGTATGTGAAAGTTCAAGGCTACCCTCGCCCCTTGATTTAGAGTTGACAGGTTTTTTGGGTACATGAGCAGGAGTCATATAGAGATGGTGAAGAGATTCAAGGTGTGGACCTACAGAGAAGGAGAGAGACCTGTGGTCCATAATGGGCCGATGAAACACATCTACGCCATGGAAGGTCAGTTCATCGATGAGATGGAGACCGGGCTGAGCCCATTCATGGCCCGCCATCATGATGAGGCACATTCATTCCTCTTGCCTTTAAGTGTGGCCAACATTGTTGAGTACATCTACCGGCCCATCGGCAGCTACGGGCCCATCGATGACTATTCTCACGATCGCCTGCAACGTGTCGTCAGTCGACTATATTGGCGTTGTTGCCGATAAGTACCCTTATTGGAATAGAAGTGGTGGTGCTGACCATTTCATGGTCTCTTGCCATGATTGGGTACGTTACAAGTTTTAACCAGGCATTTGGAGGGATGGGTTGGACTCGAAAATCAATTAAGAATCTGATCGGCCCATATCTACCTCTAGGACTCAAATTCTCTTTCATTAACCAATTTTATGTTTGAAAATTTTCAGGCACCGGGGTTTCTGAAGACAATCCTGAGCTCTTTCACAGTTTCATTAGAGTACTTTGCAATGCCAACATTTCTGAAAAGTTCCAACCCAAGAGAGATGTGTCGATGCCGGAAATTAACGTACCGCCATATGACTTCCGACAACCTTGCCTCGGCCAAGCCCCGAATGAGCGTAGGATCCTCGCCTTCTTTGCCGGTGGGGCCCACGGCGACATAAGAGTGGCCTTGCTTGAGCAATGGAAGGACAAAGATAGTGATATCCAAGTCCATGAGTACCTTCCAAAAGGTCAAAATTATACCAACTTGATGGGCCAAAGCAAGTTTTGCTTGTGCCCAAGTGGGTTTGAAGTAGCCAGCCCAAGAGTTGTCGAGGCAATTTACGCAGGGTGTGTCCCAGTAATAATTTCAGAAAATTATTCATTTCCCTTTAGCGATGTTCTCGATTGGAGCCAATTTTCGATTAGTATTCCGGTTGCGAAAATACCAGAAATTAAGACGATCTTGCTAGGGGTTTCGGACGATAATTACTTGAAGATGCAAAAGAGGGTGTTGAGAGTGCAGAGGCATTTTGTGTTGAATCGGCCCGTTAAGCCATTCGACGTATTTCACATGATACTTCACTCACTGTGGCTAAGGAGGCTTGACATTAGGCTTCCCCATTAATTTCTTTGGATCAACCTTGTATACATATTTTTTTCTTTTTTTTCTTTTTTTCCTATTATCTGTGAAATACAATTTTGAATTATATAGAGAGCATTATATTGAGTAAACTTTTAGTTAAATTTAAAAACATCAAATTGAAGAGTAATCTCAAAAAGTTTGATCACTTTCTTTTTCTTAGCCCCCCTGCAAAATTTACCAATCGTTGAAAATATGGATTGGGCTAAAAATGCAAAACTTGGTACAATCTCATGGGCCTGGGTCTTTGAAAACCTGGCTCAAGCTAGAGTTGTGGACTCCAAGCCCATCTCATATCCCATGTATTTTTTTTAAAAAATGGACAGGATCCTGATCTCTCTCTCTCTCTCTCTCTCTCTCTCTCTCTCTCTCTCTCTCCTCTCTGACTGTGCTTTTTTTTTTCTTTTTTTTTTTTGTCAGACCTTTGACTGTTCTTTGCCAGGTACATAATTTGATTGTAAGGACAAATCAAAATTCATGAAATATCCAAACACTTTGGGCCATTGAATCTGCCCATGGTTCTGAACTTATGATATTTTAAACTGTGATGGGCTATTTTGGGTTAATCTTTGTGTTTATAATTGTAAGGGACGGCTATTGCAACCCCCATTTTTATCACCCATCTTTTTTTTTTTGGTTTTTAAGATTTTATAAAAAAGTATAAAGGTTTTTACAAAAACCAGTCACTTGGTCTAATAGAAAACATCATTTTGAACAACTTTGCAAAATAAAGTTTTTCCAAAATCTATTGTTTGGGTAGACTTTTTCGCAAAAAATGAAATAAATGCTATAAATGGTTAAAAAGTATATTTAAACGATAGATTTAGGAAAAACTTTCTTCTACAAAGTTGTTCAAAATTATGTTTTATAGTGGACAGCATAGCCGGTTTTCATAAAAACCTTTTATATTTTGCATAAAACTTTAAAAACTTAAAAGATGGGAGGTGGGGTAATAAGAATGGAGGGTTGCAATAGTCGTTCCCTAATTGTAAACTGTCATACTGGGCTAGGCATTCTTTCTTGGAAGGGCCCGGCTATTGCTATCCCTCAATTTGATCAGCACCCTCACTTATTTTATGTTTTTAAGGTTTTATGTAAAAGGTTTTTATGAAAATAGGCAGCGAAATTCATTAGAAAACATTATTTTGAACAACTTTGCAAAAAAAAATATTTTCCAAAATCTATCATTTATGTAGATTTTTTGACAAAAAAAAGAAAGAAAGAAATATAGACTATAAATGATCAAAAAGTCTATTTAAACGATAGATTTTGAAAAAACTTTATTATGTAAAGTTGTTCAAAATAATGTTTTTTAGGAAACATCACAGCCAGTTTTTATAAAAATCCTTTATATTTTGCATAAAACGTTAAAAAACTAAAACAAGTGGGAGGTGCTAATCAAGTTGAGGGGTGATAATAGCCAGGGCCCATCTTGGAAATGGTCAGCCAAGCCTAGCCCACAAACAACTTCAAAACCAAACTTAGGCTAGCCAGGCCATCAAACCAATATGATGTTTCATAGGCTTCACAAGCACTACACTTGCCTTCTTAAAAGGATACCCAGAAATTTCTGGCAGGATTGAAGAATAATAAAATCATCTGAAATAGCAGATAGCCCTGAAGAGGTTAGTGATTGTAGATGCATTCACAGATCACTAATTGCCCTTTGTGGAATTAACATTTACAAACAGTGATTAACGGTTGTGCTAATTACTAAATTTCTTAGTCTAATTCTACGAACATTGATTAATAGTGACACTAATTGCTACATTTGTAAGCTATATGAAGACATTATGACCATTTTCTTTAAGGCTTTATTTGGTTTGCGGATTTTATCAAGGAAAAAAAAAATAAATATAAGGAATTGTACTTTTTTTTATTTGGTTGCAATGGAAAATTGAAGAAAAAATAAGAATTGAAATAATTTTGGCTTAATATGATTTTATTTTTGTCTTTCATTTTCTTTCTTTCTTATTTTTTTCTCCTTCATTTTTTTTTTCCCCTTGGTAAAATCCAGTGAACCAAATAGAGGGTAAGGGATTATGCCAAAAATTGGAAAAATTGCTAAAAATTAGGGGTTTTCTTGTTATTTACCCTATATAAGCCCATATAATATTTGGATCCGGATCCATATTCTTTAGATGTAGATCCGATCCGTTTGGTGCCCTAAACCCTCATTTTACATCCAAGCACTGTTGTTTGTACTGACAAACTACAAAGCCAAGGCATTGAAAGAAAGAAGAGACCATCACTGGAAAGACTATTCGCTATAGAGAGAGACTGAGACTCTTGAGGGTCAGAACCAGAGGAGAGATAGGTTTTCCAACAATGGCGGAGAGAGCTATAGAAGACGGAGGCAACGGCTTTGAATCACCTTCAATCGCACCCATTCCTTCAGGCGAACAGTCCGTTTGGGCTGATGTTTCGTCTCTCCTCGAAGCCGCCTGCGATGGTTCGATTCCCCACCCCATATTTGCCCTAATTTCCAATTCGAATGATCTGTGTGTTCTGTTTGGTTGGCGAGAAACTGGAGGAAAAAATGGAACAAGGAAAGAAAAAGAAAATTTTGAAGTAAAGGATTAGTTGTAGGATTTACTTGAGCTCAGAAAGTTTGAGTATTTGTAGGGTTTCTGTCTCTTGATTTAGCTTTTGTGTTTGGTTCGCAGATCTTAGAGATGGGGAGCTCATTCATGGAGAGAATTTCAATCTCTTTGCTGCCATGTCTGCTTTGGAGGTACTACTACTTCTTAATTACATTTGGTGCACATATTGGCTGGTATATGTTCTTAGAAGCACGGACACTTACCTGGAGTTTCTGTGGAAGTGTCAGACACGTGTCGGACACTGCAAGCCTTTGACAGGCACCGCTCACTTCTCCTTCTTCTGATTCTATGTGAATAACTCAACTAGAATTTTGAAAAATGGTACAAAAGAATGCATTTTAAATGATGTATGTGATGCTACATGATGTAATACAATTAAATGTATAAATATATTACTGTGTGATTTTGCTTAGTATAATTATATGTATAAATATATCAAGGATTTGCTGCGTCAGGGTGTCTCCTGCCTGTTTGGTGACTGTGTTTCATGCCCATGACTGTGTTTTGTAGTATGTATTACTGTATGCTTTTGTTTAGTTTACTATTCGGTGTATTGCCATTTATAGTATCCTCAATGCAAAAGGTTGGTTGCATAATTTTGATAGTAGCTGCTGCCAATGGTGGAATTAACTTTATTAGCGTATAATTTGGTTGCCCTCCCTATGATGAGTTATAATCTTTTGACCTACACTTATGATGTAATTTGTTTATCCTATTAGATAATGGACCCAAAGATGGATTCAGGTATTGTTTGTAGATATTATTCTGTTGATGAAGCCATTGAGAATGGTGCTGCTCCAGTTCCTCTTAGCTTTGATAGAACTATTGATGTTCAATGCATTATTGACATCATGGACCATCTTCTAGCATGTGAGGTATCAGCAATAGTACATTCCTCAACTAGTTTTACTTATTCTTTTATGTTATTTTATCGAAATTTAAATCCTACATGTCAGGCGACATGGCACAAGGGTCAATCATTGGCGCAAACAGTCTTTTCTTGCATTTACCTTCTGAGGCCTGATCGGACATCTTCACATGCCTTGTTGCATTGCTATTGTAGAATCATACGTGCAACCTGCAAAGCCGTTATTTCAGTTGTCTCAGATGCACGCACACATGAAGTAAAGTATTCTAACAGCTCTTTCACCTCTGTTCAATCTCGAGAATTACATTATGGGTTCTTCTATGTAATTTATTTTTGCTCAGATTACTAAATGGTCTTTGTAATAAGTTATTTTGAATATAAATTACGTAGTCAATTTCTCTCTTCCAACATCATCTCAGAACTAAAATAATGTATTTTCTATCAAGACTCGAGTTTTCAGAGTGAGGAAAAAGAAGTAAATATTATTCTTCTTTAATTACACCATCCTTAACAACAGTTAAACCAAAGAAAATAGTGTGGCTGGATAGCTGTGCATCAGTAATTTAGATTAAGAAGAGTCTTGGTGAAAAAAGAAATATAAACAAAATAGGAGACAGATTTCCTGCACAAAACACACTTTCTGGTCCATTTTTGAAGGGTTGGACCTGATACTCAACCAGTTTGAACCTCTGTAGAAACTAGAAAATCCACTCAGCAACTGCATTGGCTTGACCACTTGGACTCAGTATTTGATCAATCAGACCCCCCCCCCCCCCAAACAAGCAGACATAATTCCACTAAATTGGTCATAACTTTCTGTAGAAAAATTGGATCAATGAATCATTTGAATCGTTGGTTTCTACATTCAATGGCTTTCAATTCATATAAGGCATGTAAGGTCTAATAACACATACACATACACATAATTTTTTTTACAGAATTCAAGTTGTTACAATTTTTCCTGTTACGTCTCCCTGGATAAGCATGAGGGCCAAAGGAGGAAAAAAGTGAAGCAAGGTTTCAGATACTCGTACTTTGTTGTCATTGTTTATGTGATATAACATTTCATTTTCCTCTTCAAAGAAGAATTCATTTTTGGTTCCCATGCTAAATTTTCTCCATTAAAAATTTACAATCTTCATCCATTGTGTGCAATTATAATTGTAATGAATAGTATGGTTTCAAAATCACTTTTAATCCTTTTATTTTTTGGTTTCGTTTTGTAGGAAGAGGATCTTTTTACAATGGCATATGGCCTACCTTTGAATGGGGACGGAGATGAAAAATGCTTATCTATGCTAAATGCAGTGGAAGAAACAATTTCTCGTCAATTGCGTGCTTGTAAAGCTCCATCATTGAAAAAAAGGGTATTAGAAGGTGGTTTATCTGATCATTGGCTTAGTTTTCAATATATTCTGAAAAGTGGAGCATCTATGTTAAGCCTTAGACCCTGACTACTTGGGGTTGGCTACAAATATCATCCAGGGCCTTATCCTGTCTTTTCACACAGCCTTATGCCCTTATTTAAAAATGTAATCTTTTTGGCTTCCCTCTTGTCCTTGTATTAGCTTTGACTTGAATCAACCACTGAAAAACCATTTTAGATTATTTTCCCTCATTTTTTGCCCTCAATTGGTGCCACATTTAGCTTCCCAAGGATGCGTTCCAATATTATTCTATTCTTGTATTGCCACTCATCCATCTCAACACCCTTGTTTTAGCTACTCATTTTTATTGTGTTGTTCTTGACTGCCCAACATTCCAAATATGTCTAGTTTGATGCTTATAATATCTTCTTATTATTTATTCCTTTGATTTTTTTTTTTTTTTTGAATTATTTATTTACAAGCATATCTGTGGAGGTCTGGATCTTCTGTATTTACCATTTTTTTATTATTATACAGGTTAATTTGAATTCACATTAAAATTGTCTTGCAAACAAGTCCTCTAGATTATGAAACGTATGCATCTTTTTTTTTTTTTTTTATTTATAAATTATTAATCTTTATTCACTGGTTATTTTAAATCAGTGGTGGCTAATATTTATACATTGTTAGGTTAATCTGGTAAGAAAAAATTCATATCTCCACCTTGGTATGGCTAGTTGTGATATGTATTCTGAGTCTGATGCTTTTAATTGTTGTTTAAAATTGTATATCTGTCCCCTTCCATGTCGCTTTTACAACCTTCTTCTGTATGCATGCAAGCTAAGATTGGGGGAAAAAAATTTTACTAGCTGGTTGGACTGGCTTTTGTTATGCAGATATAGAGCCATTACAAACTAACTCTGATTTGGAAGAAGGCTACTGCAAAGCTTTGTTATGCCGCTTACGCTTCCGTAAGGTCTTACCCTGTGTTTACTCTTTTAATGATTTTGTGGATGGTAGACTTTTGATGATACAACATTTTGAAGCACAAATGTATGCGTTAGTATATGGGGTTCTATGAAAGTTATTGTACAAAGAGTCTTTTTTTGTGGTTTCTAGCTATGCTAATATTTGCAAACCTTCTTTTGTACATTTTGTAGATTCCCTTAAGCTATAAAGGGGTCTTTCTTTAGTGCTTGTATATGTCTCATGTACTTGGGCTAAGCTTTTTGTTATTAATACAAATTTTACTTCATAGAAAAAAAAAAAAAAAAAAAAATCAACCCTTCGCGCCATGGGCAGGATAATGCATTTTTCTCCCATTTATATGTATGTGTGTGTATATAATTAACCTGCTACAATCTTAATAATTCTTTCATATTACACCTGTGGTATATTTTTGTTCAATATTTCACTAGGTCCGTCTGTTATATGCATGCACAATCACAATACAATAACTCGCAACAATCAAACACATAAAGAACACTAGATTTATATGGGTTGGCAAGATGCCTTCCCTCTACAGGAAAAAAAGAGTTCAGATCTACTATCAACAATAGGGCTTATTGTACAAGAACTCAGCCTCTCTTCTCTCCACAAAGCATAAAGCAACCCTAAACCCACCCAAAAAGGCCTGTTGTTGTGCCTCTTGATTTCCAAGGGACAAAAGACTGCAAAACACCTCACAACACCATCAAATTGTACTAAAAGCGGAGTTATTGAATACCCACCTTTGGGTAGCCCAGTTGGTAAAGGCGAACTTGTGATTGTGTGGTTAGGGCACGGTCACGGGTTTGATTCCCCACTAGGACAACCTAAGATTT
The DNA here is from genome assembly GCA_039720395.1 of Liquidambar formosana. Classification (NCBI taxonomy): domain Eukaryota; kingdom Viridiplantae; phylum Streptophyta; class Magnoliopsida; order Saxifragales; family Altingiaceae; genus Liquidambar; species Liquidambar formosana. The sequence continues at coordinate 26,876,458 of CM077834.1, forward strand.
AAGTAGGGGGTGTGGAAGTGGGTTTTTGTGCTAGTCTCCCCGGGGATTTAGGTTCCATGGGTGGGTCCAAAGGCCTGCTATGGGATGGTTCCCCTGTTATATTAAAAAATAAATAAGGAAAAACAGAGTTATTGAATTGTGATGTAGAACAAGAGGGAGAATTGAAGGTTGAAAGGTATCAGGCTTTGTAGATAGTGCAAGGTAGGAGTAGGCTAAGGTTTGAGGCAGGAGTGTTGCTGGAAACGAAAGAAACAATGGTTGGAAATTCTGAACAGCAGCTGTTTCAGGTGTAGCTGCCTCTATTTGAGGACTTGGGGTGTTAGGATGAAGGCTTAAAGGTTGGAGAAGGGTTAGTTTTATAAAAAGATAGGTTTTTGACGATTAAAAGGTCAGAAAATGTAGGTTGATGGTGTTTTTACTAACAATACAGCAGCACTGAAATAATGGAAGAAGAAGATAATCTGATTCCAAGAATCCCTTAGGCATCACACCTAAGGTCACATAGGCATCATACTTCAGGTTAGGGTTGCATCACACAATCCTCAAGAGCTTAAAGAGTGGCAGAAAATTTTGTATCTTTCTGTTATTCATAAAGTTTAAAATTTTTGTATTACATCATTCTTATAGGCTCCAAAACTTGGAGAGAGAAACTTGCAAGAAAAACTAAATAGTAGGCTAGTCCAAATCCAGAAGACCCAATAAAAACCATACATGACTCAACCCAAGGAAACACATTCTGGCAGTCCATAAAACTTTAATCAAAATTTGAATAAAACTAAACCAGCTGCATGGGACCCTAAAGGAAGGATAAAATCAGACTTGACTTTAAGCAAACTCAATTTAGCAAGGTCCCAAGAGGGCCTCATATTGAAATTGAACCGACTTTCAGGGACTTTTAAGGCCTTCATTTTTTTGTCAACCTTTATCTTCTGTTGCATACTTGTGTCATTGGTTGACAAAAAGTAGACTTCTTGTTGATATAGAAGTAATTGCAGTGATTTGCAATCATCATCCAGGGATTTAAGTGACTGGATTGATTGGAAGGTGATGATTCCTAATTGTGGCAGTTTTTTTAGGTGAAAAGAAATTTTAGTTTTAAAAAAGGCCAAAGCTTATCCTCGTGCTCTTCTCAACCTAAACTCTTCGAATACATTTTATCTTGCCCATGGATATCCGAAGATTTTTGTGCCACTTTACCTGGTTGAACTGGGCAACTAGGTTGTGTTTTGTAAAATTTTTGCATCTGTGGATAGGATCCGAATCTGCATTAGGCATTGTTGAATGATAGGATTTATATGTGCTTATAACCCTGAGGTGCTTGAAAATACTGCCCCGTAGTTTTTGTCAATGATAGGCTTCCTTAACAAGTCAAAGGAACTATTTGTTCTAATACAAGTCTAACTATAAGACTTTCTGTTTGAAAAATTGTTTCAGCCTCTAAACTAACTGTGCTGCCTATCCTTAAGAACTATGCTATGTGATGACTCTGTCGAGTTTCCATTACTGTTCTGATATTGACAAATGGAAATTTTGATTATATATTTTGTGTTCTCTTTTGCAAATATGTTTTTTGATGAGTTGGCATTATTTGGTGTCTTCTTCTGGTGCTTATGTGCTTAGCCATTGCGGCCCTTTGCATATATGATATGACAGTGGTTCTATATTATCAGGCATATTCATGACTTTTATCATATGTTGAGTACTCTTTTTACTCTCTTTTTCTTTGTATTCAGCATTTTTACCATGTTCTAACATCTATGAGGCGGCCTCAAGGAAGAGGTTTGGAGTTAGCAAGAAAACACATAGCCTCCTGCTTATCAGAGCTAGACTGCATTCGTAGATCATCAGATTTCCTTAGGTCTAGTGCATGTAATACTAGTGAACATGGTGTAGACGATAGAACAACGGCTTCTGGTTGTCAACCAATTGGGTTCGATGCTACTTTAAACAGCAGATTGTCTGCCCCTACTCCACCACGTGCAATTAGAACTCTTAGTTGGGAAAAGGTGAGGGAGAACTTCTGGTTTGTCAACCAAGTGGAATGAATATTGATATAGCTAGTAATTTACTTTATTATCCTCATATTTTTGCTTCTCTTCCACCAGGCTGTTGAATATTTCAAGAAATTTTTTCATGATCTTGACATTATTTGTTCCTACAAGTAATATACTTTTGCTCTTGCTAAACCCCTTGGTGCCACCCACACAAGGTTCCATGGTTCTCATGGGCCTTGGATTTACCTAGTTCATATGGGTTGGGTGGTCTTATATGGACCCGGGGTTTGCCCGAAGGGCTTCCTCGTTATAAATAAAATAAAATAAATACTTTTGCTCTTATGAAATACTTTGCTTCTCTTCTGCCAGGCTGTTGAATATTTTGAGAAACTTCTTCATGATCTAGATATTATATGTTCCTATTCTTTGGACCCATTGTTTGAAAGAGTTTTGCGGTTTGTGGTTCAATTCCAAAAGTCTCAGCCTGATTTAGTTGCAAGAGCTCATCTCCAGGTTGGTATCCACTGTGCCTTTTGTTTCTACTTGCTGGTTCAATTCTGTTTCTGGTTTGATAACTGTGGTCTCTTCTTTTGTTATATGATGTGGCTACTGATTGTCACTACCTACTTTATCAGGCTGTTAGGTACTGTTTTTTTTATAACAAATACTGTTTCCATTTCAATTCTTTTAGAAAATTTCACACACATGTATATATATATATATGATGTGACAAGGACATGTGTTGGAACATGACTAGCTTGAGAACAATTGGAGGTGAGAATGGTGAATTTCCAATCACTATAGGCCTACAAAGGTAGGCATTGGGACCCTGCTTTTTTTTTCCATTAAAAAGGTTGAGTTAACATTGTTTAAGATATCCTATGGGATATGTTTGAATGTTTGATGACAAATTAGTTTTGGTAAATGCTAAGTTATAACAATGTAGAGATGCTTAAAAATCAAGAGGTTTTTTGGGTAAGCAGGAATAGAACATAATATTGGAATATAATTCTGATAAATAGGAGTAAAATCAAGGAAATAATGAAAAATGTCGATGGGGGAGGAGATTTCCAAAAGTGCTGCAATTTGTTATAATGAATTATGGAGTGGAGGATTTGAGAATATGGTACCCATGTGATGGATGAAGTGGAGAAGTGTTTTAGGTTACAAATGTCAATCATGCTTTGTGGTATTGCATCCGGGAAATTGAGAAGCATCAAGTGAAACAAGCATGGCTAAAATGAGGATGATGAGATGGAGGAATGTCAAGGTAAGAAATGATTAGAAACAAGAGCATTCTTGAGAAGTAAGAGTTAGCACCATAGACAAGATGAGGTTTCTTTAAGTTAAATTTCAGTTAGTTGAAGTTGGTCAATGGTGATGTGATATCGACACTTGCTACTCCCTCCGTTCCTAAATTATTGGCCTCCTTTCCTTTTTGGGATGTTTCAAAATTGTCACATTCCAAAAGTCAATGATTCTTTTTATTTCATTTCCTAAAATATCCTTAAAAGGGTATTCTTTCTTTTTCCGATGTTTTGTATACTTGGGGGCAAAATTGGAATGTCAAAACATATATATTAATGTGAAAGCATTTAATAGGGGTTCCTAAAAAAGCTTGTTTTTTCAGAGGGGACAGACAATTAGGAACAGAGGGAGTAATTCATATTTCATACAAGAAATATATATATTTTTTTCTTTCTTATGCACTATTCTTAATTTTTGCTTTTTCCATAAGAATTATAATTTTATTAAGGTAAAATGTATGCACAAGAAATACACAGTGCCATGGATTCTAAGGATGCTCTGGTCCTCACTGAAGAGTATTTAATTTATAATTTTATGAGATACTTAGTGATACTTAGTGATTGGCATTCTGAAGCTTGAAATGTTTTTTTTATTTTTTATTTTTTTATCTTTTATTTGATTTATAATCTCTTTTCTATCATTTTATTTGTTAAATCTTTTTTTGATAGGAATTATATTTATTAATTCTCACCCTTACCTTCATAAAACAGGTTCTATTGGTCCAAGATGGGAAACTTTATGGGCGGGATCCTATCTTTTCTGTGATCTCTAGAGCTGCAGCATTACCTGAAGTCACAAAGAATCATGATATCCAAAAGAATGAATATGTTTTACAATTAGGACAGGTGAAGATCTTTATATTGGCCTTTGTTATATTTATATTTATTTTAATGCATCTTTTTCCAGAGTATTCTCGTGAGAAATCTTGATCTATTCCAACTATTTGGACCATTATTGTTGTTGGGTTGGCTTGGAACTCCAAGGAAATGGTCCATAGGAAACTTGATTATCAGGTTGCTATTTTCTTCAAGCTGGGTTAACTTTTAGTCCAGAAGATGTTTTTATTTATTTATTTATATTTTTTATTATCAAGTTGCTATTTTCTTCAAGCTGGGTTAACTTTTAGTCCAGCTTCTTGCACAAGTCCCTCATTTAATATTGGCTTGCGGTTTTATTACGCAGTTAGTGATCAATTTGCTTAAAATTCTTTGTACAAATGCTGCATGGCAAAGGCGTAAGCTTGGGAAAATTTTACAAGATTGGCGTGTCATTCATGTACAGGTTTGTCCATTATATAGTCCAAATTTCTTACAAGTTATGCTATTGCTTGTGTTTTCTTTACAGACTTATTTAACTTTCTTGTATATTGTGTCCTCTTGTATAGATATTTATATGTATAAATCTACATTGTCCCCAAGTATTTTTTATTACTACTAAAAGATAGGATTTTATCTTGTAATGGTTTTAGTATTTGGAAAGTTGTAGTCCATGCTAATCTTGTTTAACACACAGCTCAAATATTGGGGACGTTTAAATTCCTCTCTAAAAAATTTATTGTTCCATGGCTTTTTCCTCCAAATGATCTCAATTTCAGCCAGTGAGCAAAACTCTCTCTTTACTTCTGATCTCCTATTCTACTGTTCCAAACTCAGTCTCCCCTGCTCTTCCTTCGTGTCCAAGTTTTGAATATTCTCCAACAAATTGGCCTTTGACATGTCCACCTGCCCAAAACCTCCCTGTTCCATCTGCTGTCTAGTTGCTGCAATAGGTGAAAAACTACTCTTGAGAGGAATTTCCAGCTCTAAAATAACATAAAATAACCAAAGATTGAAGTGGAATTGAATTCAAACGTTATTAAATAAGAATTCTAGGGTTTAGTGACCTTGGAATACCCAATATTGAAAAGACTGATTACAACGACTCATAAAAGAGTGTTTATATTACTTCATTAAAAAAAAGGAAAAAAAAGAGTATTTACATTAGGGCGACTATATTCCTAAGATCCCAGCCCTTTAATACTCTTATAATCTTCTAAAATTTCAGCCTCCAAGCTGTTTAAAAATTCACATGCTAGTCTCATGACTACTTAGAAGACGACTAACATAACCATGCTAGTCACATGACTACTTAAAAAGACCACGAACATAACAACAGTCTATAAGCTTATAATAAAACATAAGAAGATTCAGTTCTTCTTGCAGGACTTATCGTCCTCTCTTGTATTTTTCTTCTCTTATCAATAATATAATTTCTGTTGCTGATCAACAAATAAAATAGAGCATATAAGAAAACAAAAAAAAAAACACTAAAATCAACTATTTAATGACCCAATCCAAGCTAACTAGAGGGCCCACTTGGCCTTTGCACAAGATTTGGATGCTCCTGCATCAGTTTGTTTACATGGACTGGATAACCCTATTTGCATGGAATTGTTTGATTCTTATTATTCTCTGAAGGGGGAGGATTTATTGACTGTTGTTATTTTAGAAACTTAAATTCTTGAACAAACCTCTGTTTGTGAAAGAAAGTTGAAAGAATGCAACACATCTGGATTTTTAGATTCTTAATACATTGCTCTGGCCGTCAACAGAGGAAATATTTTGGGGTCCATTCCCAATCTATAAGGATGCTACCTGCCTACATATAAGGCCTGATGAGGAAGAAGGCCATGGTGGGTTCTTACGATATAAGGGGTTTTATTGGGGAATACTTTCTCCCTTAGCCTTGACCTAAAGGTGATATGAATTTCCCTTATGAGAACATTGAGTGGAGAGAAGATCCCTCAAAATAATCCCTTTTTGTTTTGGATGACACTTCTGGATGGGATTCATATAGTTGAACTAGCCTGTGGTTGAGCATTAACTAATGTAAATATGTTTCATTGTTAATAGTTTATCCATTGCTTTGTTGTCTGGAAGTTGTTGCCCATGCTATAATCAATGTACCAAATAATGTATTAGTCAGTTCAGAACCTCCTGTATTTATGCCATATTTTCTAATTTTATGTGTATATAGGCTATTTCCTTCTATTACACTGACATTATATTTACTTCTATGTTTGTATTATAAAATCAGGATGACCTATAATTAATTCATTTTGTTGTTATAAATGGTTTTTAACAGCTTGAACTAGCTTTTAAAAAGGAGTTCGGAGAAATGTCAATCATTATAAGTGATGAGGTATGAGTTGCTCCTTCTTTAGTATCACAATAACATTTTAGCATCATAATATTAAGTGTATTAAAAATCACCTGGCAGCCTATTTCTGTTAGGAATTATCCTGTTTGTTGACAAAAATGACTATTTTTACCTTGATAAGTTAAAGAAACTCTGAAAAAGATTAAAATAGGAAAGACAGGTACCTGCAGAGGGGGGGGGGGGAACTTTTCTGTCTTCTGAATTATCTCTTTTGCTCTTTTTGTTAGTAATACTTTCTCTACTTTTTTTTTATAAAAAAAAAGGTACAAAGGAGGAAAGGTCGTAGAATTTGTTGGTATTTCCATTAAAGGATTGGAGGTGTTTTGAGCAATGATGGATTAGGTTGGTTGACTAAAGTTTTTGAACAGATTTGTGAAGATAAAGAAAATGCTTGATCAATGCAGAAAAAGCACTCTCATACCTTTTAAGCATCATTTATGATTAGGGATGGCAATTCGTGTTGATTTAGCAATTGTGTCTACCTTTCAAGCATGAACCCAACATGATTATTTGACGTGTAACTTAACACGACCTGTGTAAATTTTTTGATAACCAGTTCGTAGTGGGTTGTACTTGTGTCAGCATGTATTTGACACAAATATATTACTTTAACTATTTAAAAATATTTTAAAACATAGACTAAAAAAAAAGAAAGAAAGAAAAAAAAAAGGTAGAGATCTTTCATTGTGCACATAAGGTATACCATGAACATTAAATATCAAAAATAAAGAATTTGTATATATATAAAACTTGTAATGTTTAGGTACTTGATGTGTTGACATGCATATACGACGCCTGTTGTGGCTATTCGTGCTTGTCACATGCTTGCGTGTGATTGTCCCGAATGACCTATCAATGCATGGGGTACAACCTCCAATGCATGGTGCTGATATAACTTATATCAACACGTCCCTACTTAACCGGGACTGATAGATGGGGATTTCTTAACGTGTTCCATATGGGCACATGTTAGATCCATTTAATGAAGTAAAAAGTGCATGGGAAACTATGGTTGCATTATTTCCTATGCATTTTCACATTTTTCTTTGATATTGACACCATTTTCTATGTAAGTTCACATTTTCCTATGCTATTTGCATAATTTTTTATTCATGTTCACATTTTCGCATGCTCTTTATGCTTCATTCAATGTATCTTAACATGTGCCCTAAGGGCACACGTTAATAGGATTATAGGACCCATATATATATATGGGGAGGGATCCACTCACATGGTGTAAGAGTTTAATTCTTACACCCTTTTCTAGTCATTGATCATTTTGGATCCAACAATCCCTTATCTTCGGGATCTTTTATTTTGACTACATATGTGAGCTGGGGACCAATAACCCACTCACCATTCAATTATCTCTCTCTCTCTCTGGTTCTGAGTCAACTCGCTCTATTTGATTCTCAAGCAAATTTTTTGAAATTTAATTATTTTTATTTGATATAAAACATAGCCCTAATCTTAGCAAATCTAATTGCAAACTAGAAATATAAGCGTTGGTGCTTGATAGCTGAGGACAAAAAATTAAAAAGAAAAAAAAAATCCTAAGCAGATTATGAAGAAGAATAAGATTCTCAATTAGTGAGATAGCCCTTGAGAACTCATCAAGTTCAAAGGTGGTTTAGTTTGCAGGAGGTGAAAGCACCTAGCGTTTTTTGCTGTTTTGTTGCTTTATCTTTTGTGGATATTTCTTTTGTTTTTGTTGTTGTTTTCTCTCAGTCTCTCGCTTCTTGTATCAAAAAGAAGAAGAAGAATACTAAAAGAAAATATCCTTCCATGTTAAATTTTAGGGTAAAATGCAAAAAACACCCTTCTATTATTACCCATTTTGCAGGTTGCCCCCCTCTAATAAAAAACCCACCAAAAACCCCCCATATTTACTAGGGTTGACAGTTTGCCCCCTGCTGTGCATCTGCCGTTAAGAAAACTAACAGTTTAGTATCACATGCCTAGCATGTGATACCATTTATTACTTTAAAGACAAAAATATCCTTATCTATACTAAAGTGATGCTTTTGCCCTTAGTGATTTCATTTACACACTCTATCTCTTCTTCTCCCTTGTCGTGGCATGGCTACCTCACTGGGTCATGGTTTGCACCGACGGCAAGAGAAATCATGCTACCGCCATGGAGAAGATCAACGGCGATGGAGATTTTGAAGCGGCAAGAGTGGGTTGCTCCAGAGAAGTGGAGATGGAAGCCAATCATACCAGTCTATAGTGGTGCCAATGAAGATGATGGTGCTGCCAAGACCACCGACAGTGGGTATTTTGCAGCTGAGGGTTGATTGCTCCTTGTATGAAATCTTCCCCTTCTTCTATTCCACCAACGTGAATGGATCCAATTATGGGTATCCCCCACCGCCAATTAGCTCTCATCTTTAAAACCCTAACACTCCACACCACCATCGTCGCTGTTGTCCACACGTGGGTTTCAAACATGGAGTTCCCCCCATCTGTCAGTTATGGCTGTAAGCTGCAAATTCTAGTGGGCCTGTGTTGCTGCTGCACTTCCAGATGGGTATTTGGAGATCAAAGACAAATCAAAGGACAGGATGATCAACGGTGGTGGGTTGGTCCAGATCTGAACCTTTCTCTTTCACTTCCACGGTCGTTACCGAACCCATTGCAATTAGTTCTCTCATCTTCATCTCTGTCCATGGGGTATGGGCAATTAGGGTTCTGATGATCGATGGGGTGGAATCGGTTTATGGGTTTAATTGAGAATGGGATTGGATTATAGTGGTTGATTGATGGTGGTGTATATATGTGGTCAGACATTAAGTTACTGGAAAATGGTTGATTCTGGCAAATTGGGTCGCCGTTGAAGATGACCGGAAAATTTGCCTTTTTCTTCTCCGGCCTTCGTCCATTTTGCTCTCCTCCTATAGCTTTTCTTTCTTCTCCCCCCCTTTGCTTTGACTACAGATTCATGCCTATATGTTGGAGCGAATTGGATGATCGGGTAGAGGGCTGCCATGGTGGGTAGAGGGCTGCCATGGTTCTCCTCTTCTCTGTTTCTTGGACTGGTTTGCCGGAGGAATGGAGGTGCAAATTTTTTATTTTATTTTTATTTCTCGTATAAACGACACAATTTCATAATATAACAATATTATCAACTCAAGATCAACTATTTATTCATTAAAAAAAAAAAAAAACAAGCGTAAAATGGACTTTTCAAGTTTCTGTTAACGGTGTTCCCCCCCCCCCTCCCCGAGACATTATGCGGGGTTTTTTGTTAGAGGGGGGTAACCTGCAAAATGAGTAATAATAGAAGGGGGGTTTTTGCATTTTACCCTAAATTTTGGTTCAGATTTTTAAATTTTATGAGTACATGATCAAGAAAGGGGGGAAAAGGATTAATAGGAAAAGCGAAGATGACTCACAGCTCTCAGATCTTATTGAAAATAAAAGAGTCCCCATACACAATAAGAGTAATCTTTCATATCTCAGATTTGGCTTTCAGATTTAATGGGTTCATGGCCTGGAAAAAGAAAAAGCAAAAAAACAAAAGAAAAGAGGATAATGGGTAAAGAAGAAGAAGACAGAGATCTCAGATCTGTCATTTAGATCAAATGGGTACATGACCTCCAAAATATAGAAGAATGAATGGGGAAAGGCTTAGAGAGAAGGAAACTGTTGTGGTTTTTCATTGATCAAACCATGGAAGATAGTTTCTTATGCTATTAATGGAGAGGCTTAGAATCTTATGGGGAAAAAAATGGAGTGGCTCAGAGAGAAGAAGAAAGACCTTATGAAAATTATTGGTTTAAAAATGTATATGCCCCTAAAGAAATAATAGAGATTATATCATGGGTCTGCATCAAACATTATTGGTTTAAAAGTTAGAATGGTTTAGCAATATTGTTCTAGTTTAAGGCCTTACTCGGATCAACTACTGATTCACGGAGAAAATCTTTCCATGTCACTGCCTTGAGCGTACTCCACCTTCTAGGGATCCGATCCGTCCCCTTGTCTATCATATATATTCCTCTGGCTTGATTCTTTGCTCCTCTGGGTACCCCTGAGCCTTCCCCATGCAGTTGCTCTTACTGGTATCTGGTTCCCGGTTGGTTTCGGCGCTGCTTCCACTGAAACTACTCACTATGTCCCGCTTCACACTCCCAGGTATTCATCCAATATGGCTAATCCTGAGGAAGGCAAGTCGCTCATCTCTCATCTCCTTTTGATTGAAAGTAGTTTTCATTGGCGGCGGGGCATCCAACTCATAGACTTAGGTTCTTTGCCGATCAGTCGACCTCCTCTTCCTCTCTATGCTGGTAAAATTTTTAGATTGGTGAAAATAAACTGCCAAGAACTACTCAAAAGTGATTGTTGTCATTATCTTGCTCATTCATCCATAGGAATGGGAGAAGATTGGGAAGAATGCTGCCCACAGGCCTGTAGAATTAAAGCATAGTGGATGACGTAAAAAATGTTTCTTGAGTGTTGCGATCATCAATATCATTAAGTTAGTTCATTATCAATATATATATATATATATATAATTATAAATATAATAAGTTAATAAGTTAAGCTAAGGTTTATGGTATAAATGCATAGTTATCAAATTGACATGTTTGAAAAAGGAGTGCAGCCAAAATGAGAATGTTGAGACGAGTTGACGGAAACCATCTTTTTGCTATATTGGTGTCTGCTCCTATTTAATGTAATTTCCTTGTTTTTCTTTTATGAAATATCACCACTTGTTGCTACTCTGATGAGTAGGATGTTTATTGTCACCTTTTCCGTTTTCTGTCTTGCAGAATGTATGCATGAAATTAGCCAAACACATTCTTATTTGGGTTGAGGAGCAAACTTATTGGGTAGCTTTTCGTTTTCTCATGTTGGGGTTTGAGTTGGAACTCTATTCACCAAGTGAATATTGCATGGTGTACTGGTATATGTATGTTGTCTTGATCAAGCTTGCGGAGAAAACACATCTTAAGATGGTGGCGAGCAATGACATTGGTAAGTACGTAGTTTTCTTCGTCTGATGTTTTACTTTTGATGATGTTCATAAGAAACACCAAGTTGTACACATGCATGGTTACAAATGAGCTGGATCACCGCTTAATGGTTGTCACCTTAAAGATTTCCTGCAACCAAAAAGAAAAGAGGCGGGATGGGGGAAATGGATAGAAGAATCTGAATGGGTAATTGTCTTTTAGATGACGGGATTAACAATTAGTTCAAAGATGGTTATGATTATTTGATCAGGTCAATGTAGTATGGAAGGATCAAACGCCTAGGTATGTCCCCCTGACCGGTGGCCACTTTAACAAATGGTTCATAGATGCTTATGATTATTTGATCAGGTCAAGGTGAAGGAATCAAAGTCCTAGGTTGGTCCCTTCGGGTGGTGGTCTGCTTATATGTGCCTGCAAGCAAATGCTTTGTTAAGGGTGGTTCAAATTAATTTTCTTTTGGCTTGCATGCGTGAGTTTTCTATTGGAGACAGCTCACCCAGCTGATGACACATATCTGATGCTTTTTATTCTTTTCTTGATCAGCTAAACGGAAGGGAAAAAAGAAAAGGGATTCCTCAAAGGACACAGCAAGGGATTATCAAATCCCTCCTGCTGTTTTGTTTCTTCAGTGCCATATATGTCTTGCTGAAGGGCTCACAATGGTAAGTGTACTTGTTTTATTTATGACCTACTTAACCACTTTCAGGAAATACTATCCATGAATATCAGTGTGGGAATGATCTGTCCTCCTCAGTCTGCAGATGCTTCACCCTCATCACTAGTAGCTTTGAACCTTACGCAGAGAGAGAAGGGGGGGGGGGGGGGGGCGGTTTCCCACCATTCTTTTTATATGAGGAACCCCTTAAGGGTAAACCCCTGACCCATGGAAGATCCTGCAACCCACATGAACCGGTTAACCCATGGCCCATGAAACCTTGTGCAGGTTGCCTCTAGGGGTTGGCAAAAGTTGAACTTAGGACCTCCGCTTCTTGAGTCGTGGTCTCTTGCCAACTGAGCTACCCTTTGGGGTTTGCATGAATATTTTCCTTTACTGTTGTCAACTCAAGTACTTCATTAATCAATTCTATCCTACCAGATGCTTGCTGCTCTGAGGAACGAACACAAGGTCTTCCAAAGTCCGAGCCCTTTTAATACGGAGGATGAGGTAAGACTTTTATTTCCATCACCTGTATTTTCATTTCTCTCTCGACTTTCAATTTGAGAGAATAATTAATTGTGATGGTGAAATATGGTAGCTGGTTTATTTCTCAGCAGACTGATGCCAATTTATATAAAATATTATTTCTTTGATAACATTGACTTCACTGGAGGAAAGACAGGGTCTATGTTTTTTGCCAGAGATGGTCTCTCATCAGAAGGAATTCTACTATCACTATTCTGCCTGTCGGAAAATATTTAATCTTTTTATTTTACTCAAAAAAAAAAAAAAAGTATTTTACTCCCTTTAGAAAATAATTAAGTATATTACTCACACAAGTCACCATGTGAACTTGCTTTGTAATGCTTATTAAGAAATATATATTACTGGTGTTCTTACCAATTTAAATCATATTCTGTCTTCCCAGAGATTCATTCAACACTTTGAGCTCCTACAAAAAGCTTGCATTCCTGATCACATCTCGTACCTCTCATTCAAGGAATCTACAACTTATGCTCGCTTCTCTGTGAGTATTATATGGTATTAAAGTGTCAGATTTTATTTTTTCATGACCTGTCTTGTACAAACTTTGATTGGCTTTTCTTTTATGTATCCAGACCCTAGTTATGTATAATTACTTTAAAGATGCTCAGAGAATTGCAAAGGAGCTAAAGAGTAGTTTTTCCAATGACCCGGATAGAGTGGCTGAACTCCGACGAATAGAGCAGGTTGCAGAGCACAATGGTGTTGCCCTAAATATCATTTGCCGGGTAGGATCCCTTGACCCATCACTCAAGGTTTCTTTTGAGTTCAGCCACCATCCTTACTTTGCCATTGCTGTTGTCAAGAGATCTTGAAGGTGTTCTTAAATGATCACTGCCAATTTTGATACACTTGATAGGTTTCTGAGGCATTTGAGTTATGCAGTACAGCACTTGTAACATTTAATATTTTTAAAATTATTCTTGTCAATCTTTGTGGAATGAATATGTAATTTGCGATGAGAAAAAAATAAACGAACATTATTGATGTAAACTCAAGCATTTATTGAGAGGGAATGTATCATAGACTGTATATAGAGAGTGTAAACCATAAGGCCATCCTTAAGTCACTAAATTGAAAGCTAATAAAAGTTCTATTAAAGAGAAAAGGAGGAAACTGAGAACTTACAGATTTGTGTTAAGACCAAAGTTTTTGTGTGTTTGTTTTTCCTTATGATATGTAAGAATTTAATTAGCCAGTAAACAAAATGATAATAATAAACAACCAAGCACAAGCAAACCTAAGTAGAGCTTAAGAGGGAGAAACAAAAGGTCAACCCAATAGAGGGAAGAACATGACCAACACAGTAAACACAAGCCTAAGACAATCACAACCCACCACCCTCCCCAGATGCAAATCAACCCAATCAACTCAAGGTGCTCTTTTAAAAGTAGAATAATGAATACTCTTATTACAACAGGAACACCTATTAGAGGGTTTTGGGAGGTTCTCATCCTGGATCAATGTTAAACCTTTGTAGCTTCTACCCATTGTCTTCGGTTTGAAGAACCCTAGATCTGAAGCAACGAGTTTGGTTAACTGATTGCATTTTGTTACCTTTTTCTTCTCCTTTGTTTGGATTATAGGTGGGGTAGTCATGTGAAATATTGTTCCTTGGACCACCTCTCAGTACCTCGGAGTCTAGGACCATATTGTATATTTCATCTTTCAAAATGGAGTTAGGCTGTGATCGCGAAATCCAAACCCTCTGTTGGGATTGGGCATGGGTCAGCTGGGTAGTTTGTTTTCGGATTGATTGTTGGTTCATTTTGCTTTAGAAGTGTTGGGGGAATCCAACCTGGAAGCCTGAACTGTAGATAGATGGCCTAAACAACTTCTATGACCTTCCACAAATTAGAGCTGTGATAACATGTTAGGAAAATCCAATTCAGAATCTATACAATTAGGTGAAGGGCCCAATGGATATATGAAATAAGGTCAAATCTAATATTTATGCAATGTGTGATGTGGGATTTTCCAACAAGAGGGTTCAAATATTTGTCATTATCAAATTTATATGGTATGTTCGAATATCTGATGGATAGGTCTGTCCATTTAGTGTTGCATAAGGATAATGAATTATTGGATGCAAGTCCCTTGAGTATGTGATACAACTTTGGATGCAAGTCCCTTGCGTTTGTGATACAACTTTTAAGTCTCTTTTTTTCCATTTCTTTGATGTTATAGAATAGCTATGATAGAAGATATTTTGATAATTGAAGAATTCTTCTAGGAAAATATTTACATGATGGTTTAGCATTACTTTTGCATTGACGAATGCTCGAATATTTAGACATGCATCCAAAATATATATATATATCAGACATGTGTCTTCAGGTCTTTCTTAGTACAAAAGACAATGACTAGCATCAGTCTAGACTTTTCCATGAAATCTTGGTTGTCAAATTAAAAGTAGTTGATATAAATTATAAAATTTGTTGGACAATAAGAAATTATTCTTGTGGTTGGGGGAACTCAACTGAATAATAATTTACTACTTTATGGAAAACAATTGTTGCTTTTGACTATTGTGCATATACTACTGGCCAGTGGCCACTACTTTGTGGTATATGATTGTGCCACAACTCGCAGCCGCACCCACTGACTTTTTTTGGTTGTGTATATGTTGGCACATGTGTACATGCATAAAGCCATAAACTTCATACGGGTGGGCCTAATCAACTTTCTAGTGGGCATTGGGTTCCTGACTATACGGATTTTCATTATCCCTGTGAAGCAAATGATTGCAGGTTTTAACTTTTTTTCCAATTATTTCTTTTCGAAAATGATTTTTTTTTTTTTTTTTTTGGAGGGGGGGTGTTTTAAAGTTACTAGTTAGGCAGTTGTACTGATGAACCAAAGACTACAATTTTTTTTCTTCTTTTCTTTTTATAGGCCAGAAGACCGTAATTTAACCTTCGATTTAGTTTTAAAGAGTGCTGTCAAGTATGCCTGGTAAATTTATTTAACACATCAATCGTCTAATGTGAATTTCATAATCCCTTTTTATAATAAAAATGAATTTTTATTCTGTTTTAAATTTATAATTTGATATTATCACATCAGTCAATAATAAAAGTAGGTGAACTTGTTTGGTTATACTTGGCAAATACCAGTTATTTCTGGGTTCGACTTTCCACTTGGTCACGAAACTAGCCACGACTTGTCACTTCCTCACGGAGCTAGCCACAAGCAGAGTGGGATCACTTTTTTGACGTCCCTATTAGGGGAATCAATCAAGTTGAGGGTTTGATACTAGAGTTGGCTATATATATATATATATATATATTGCTTTACTCATATTATTATTGGTTTCATCCTAAAACCAAGCTTGGCCAAAGTACTTTTG
Organism: Liquidambar formosana; assembly: GCA_039720395.1. Taxonomy (NCBI): domain Eukaryota; kingdom Viridiplantae; phylum Streptophyta; class Magnoliopsida; order Saxifragales; family Altingiaceae; genus Liquidambar; species Liquidambar formosana. Next base: position 26,892,487 of record CM077834.1, read on the forward strand.
CAAAGTTAGTGTTGAAGATTGAGTTTGGATTTGATGTTAACCCTAGCAAGTGCCAGACATGTTGGATGCGCGACACATCAGCTAGTGAGAAGAAATCTATGGTGCTAAAAACACCGTAGATCTATAATATTTATTTAGCTGATGTGTCACACAACTTTTTTTTGATAAGCGATGTGTCACACAACTAATGTGTAGAACCTGCTAGGCTAAGTACCAAATTCAAAAAGTTTGTACCCAATCTCGAAAATGACATTTAAGAGACTTCACCACAAACACTAAGAACTTCTCTTGTCATATCAATACTAAAGAGTAAAAAATAAAATAGTACCTAACATTTGATAGCAGACATATACACCACCACCACCACCAAAAAAAAAAATAATAATAATAAAATGAAATTACAAACCAAAAATGTAGAAAAGAAAAAAAAAAAACCCCCAAGACCATAGGGTCGGTTTCATTTTATTACTCTCAATTTTTATTTTATTTTTGGGTAAAAAATGGAGTTCAACAAAATTTAGGATTAAACTATCCAATAGCATATTCTTAAAGAATACCTAAATTTTCTTTAGGAAAATTAGATTCTTAAATCTAATTTTTTTTTCTGGGTAAATTACATTTTACCCTCTTCAACTTTAAGTCAATTTCTACAAACTCGCCTATAATTGAAAACCAGACAAATGACTTACACACATTTACAAACATTGACAACGAAGGTTAAGAGCCAAGGTAGCTCAAGAACTTGATCGTTATCCAAACATTGATTTTGGTTTTATTTTTTATTTGCAATGGATCTTTTTTTTTTTTTTTCTTTTCTTTTGGTAAACTGGATATAAACTAAATTAAGCATGAAGGTTTACAACATCACGAGGGTATAAAAACCCTTTGGCATCAGCATCAAGCTGTTCAGACATTCAATGAGGAAGAGCATAAAAAAAAATACAAATAAAACCAAAAAACTCTTCTTTCCTAATTATGATATCAGCACACTTATTGACCTCACGATCGTTATGTTTGAGATGAATTTCCTCAAACTTTTTCATTAGGCATTCGCAATAGATCAAGTTGGACCCTGGCTGTTAAATGATGGTCATATAGCCATACAGGTGTTTACTGTTGATTTGACCAACAGTACTCGACGTCCTGACAAAGGATCAATATAGCTTTTTTTTTTTGGTAGGTAAATCAAAATGTGAACTACTTCTTACTTAAAGTTGAGATAAGAACAACAAACTAGAAGTGGCCTTATTGTCCATGTAAGTCATCATGGCGGTTTTGAAATCAACTCTTATCATTTCCCTTTAAATCTATTTTCATATAATTTATCTTATAATTATCCGATACATATGAGACAATAAGAACTGTATATATCTAAAAGAATAATAGATCCGAGCTTTAGGAATCTCTTGATATCAATTTGAAAAGAAAAAAAAAAAAAAGGGCGATCTTAACCCTTACAATTTGTTTTTTTGTTTTGTTTTTTAAATTTATAACTATCAACTGAACCTAAGGTACCTTCAACCACTCACACACACAATCAGCCAAACCCTCCTTCCCAAAAAAACCCAAAATAAAACAAAACAAAACAGAACATAAATCATCTTAGCCACCTGATTTTTCATTTGGTATATGGTGCACAATGTTCCAAGAATATGCAAACAAACAAAAATGATGAGGTAGGTAACTAGGTATACCTCTTATTCTGTGTTGGATTGGACCAGCATTACAAGTTTTGGTTTTGATTAGGTACACAAACGTCAGGAAATCATTTTACTGGGCATGCATGATTCCAAATATCCCCAAAAAAAAAAAAAAAAAAAAAAAAAAATCCACTAAATTTTAATCCTTTCTTTTTTTGGGTTCATACCAAATTTCAATGCTTTGGCAGTTGGCAAAGAAAATGAGAGAAAAGAAACGGCTATAACTTTCAACAAATCTTGTACGTCCAAATAGCCAATCTGACGGTTCACATCTTTTTATTGGACTAGAAAAGGGTCAGTGGGTCCTCATCATAGAATCATTCATTATCCCATGAAACATAGTACACAATAAGCCCACTGGTCCCCAGGTTGGAAGTGGGTCCCACCATCTTCTTCTTCTGTGGCCAGCACAGTGAAACCTGGAAACAATTCATTACAGCGTTACTGTCAGAATGACAATTTACCCTTCAACATTGTCAGAATGACAAGGCTGTTCTCAGTTATAGTTCTCTGTTTTTCAGTGCAAGGGCATGATGGTCTTTTGATATTAGAGTAATTATTAAAACAGGATCACTGCTGGCAGGTACATGGTCCACGTGGCATATTGATGTGGAAAGATGCTCTGTCTTAAAAAATACCCCTGGATCTGTGATTAATCACAACTGAAAGGAAGTGATGGGACCCAATCAGAAATCTTTATTTAAACTTGTGTAAAGCGTGAGGAGAGTGTCACTTCACAGGAACAGGGCTCGTTTTCAAAAGCTAGCCATAACAACCAAAGAGTTATGATTTATGAAACCCACCTCTCATTAAAAAAAAAATAATAATAATAAAATCCTCCTCTAATACTATAATTAATTTAATCTATAAACTTTATAATAATATTTGACACCTTTTAAAAGCTATCATTTGCCTGCCTAATAATTTTTCTTGGTTGGTAGTGGCGGTGTTTGAAAATCAAATAATCTAATATCAACATAACGAACAAATAAATTAATAAAATTTTCTAAAAATTCCAATAAGGATGTCATAAACTATTTAGTTAAGAGCAACTCTAACGTAGAGAGATCTATCTTAGAGCAGTTAGATTTATTTTTTAACTCTCTATAGTATCAAAGGGTTCTTTTTTTTTTTTTTTTTTTTTTTCGTCCAATGCAAAGAGCTATTTTAGAGGAGCCGAATCTATTTTTTAGCTCTCTAATAGTATCATAGGGTTATTTTTTAACTTAAGGTATCTCTAATGCTATAGGTTCTAATGGTGAGAGATATTGCTTAACCCTCTATCGTATATGTGGAGTTTATCCACACTAACAAAATTTAGTGTTAAAGTAAAATGTAGAGCTAAATTTAACTAAACATTTAGCTCGAAATCAAATTTACCTCCTCGAAAACTCTTGCATTGGAGTTACTCTAAGGCATATTTGCCTTGTTAAATCTTATTCTATTAAGATATTTTATATAGTGTAAAAAGTATCCAGCATAATTTTTAATTTGATGGAAAGATGTGTTGAAAAGAGGGGAATAAAAAATGTTAAAATTATTTCTTGAAAGTACAAGCAAAACTAAGAATAGTATGATGTGAACTTATACTTTGATATCATTAAATACAATAAAACCTTTTAACCTCAATCCGCTTATTAACTTATTGGGTTGTTGAGTGGTCGAGATACGTTCAAATTTAGTTGATGATAAGAATAAAAAGAATAAAGAATACTTAAAATTAAGTCACACTCTACCTTTAAAAGGACTAATTCTCGAAGTAATCGTGTGATCTTAAACATATATAAGAATCTTAGCTCTTAAAATAATTTTATTTTTAGCTAAAGGAAAATCGTACACACAAACCCATAAATGGAAAATACATTGACAAAATTCCAATGAAAATGTTACCTAAACTTGTGAAAACTTATGCCAATATTGAACCAATTCATGGGGCTTCTAATATAAATAGCATCCCTTTGCTTATAAAAAAAAAAAGGTGGAGGTAAGGAATTTCAAACTAAACTTAATTTGTGAAAAAAAATGAAAGTTTAAAAATAAAAAGTGAGAGTACCTAACGTACACTGACGGAGTCGGGGGAGGGGGGGCCTTTGGGGGCATGTGCCCCCACTGGCTCAGCCAAGGTTTTTTTTTGGGGAGAATTATTATCATTTGGTAACTATTTCTCAACATGGTGCCAAAAAGAAAAAGATAGTAATCGTTTTAAAACATATTTATATTTAATTTGTAATTAGTTGATACAAATATCATTTTTTTGGAATTAAATTGAAAAATAATTACTAAAAGGTAATTGTTTCAAAAAAACTGTTTCCCTGAGCTTTTAATTTCTAATTTTCACTTTATAAAATCATAGCACAATAGCCCAAAAGGAAATAAATTCTAGTTCCACTTCTGCTAACGTATCAGTTTGGTAAAACATTTAAAAATAAAAATAAAAAGTAATATATATATATATATTTATTGGGTCAAACTTCAGACTACAATCATTCAATGAAAATATAAGTGGGACCCAACCAACTCACCAATCAAAAAGTTAAATCCCTCAAAACAGTCAGACTATCTCAGTAATAAAACCAAAACCCAAGGATTCCATTATAATTATCAATAATAAATAAAAATTCAAAGTCAGTGTCATCACCCAGCTGTCCATATTAGGTTTTTTCTTGTTTCCAAGTCACTCTCTCTCTCTCTCTCTCTCTCTCTTGTTCTAACACAAAGAATACTTTATTAATCACATAGAGTGGTTTTAAAGCCACTTACTGTCTTTGAATGGGCAAAAAAACCTGGATCCCATACAGCTCACTACCGCTACACTCAAACTACCATTACCACTATCGGCCGTCCCATCTAAAATCACCCATTGTACAATTTTCATCTTCCTCATATCGGACGGTCCAAATTTCACTTACTATTTATTAACCTGTGGGCAGTACAAGTCCTTACAGCGCCGTATTCTGACACATGCTGATAGAAGCTGGAGATCGTGTAGAGAGAGAAAGAGGAGAGAGAAAGTTGAAAATTCATATTCATATAGTATAATGTTTGGATGTGTGGATGTATGTATGTATATAAAATAATGGCCACGACGCCGACGACCCAACCAAAACATATTCATTTCGGTCGACTTTTCCTCTTCGCAGACCAGTCCTGAGCGACGCCTCTCTCTTTCTCTCTCTCTGTATTTTCTCTCTCCTCGATTCAGGTTCGGGTTGCAGGTAAATCGAGAGCTGTGATCTCGTTTTGATTCGTTTTTTTTATTTTGGGTTGGGTAAAATTTACAGAATTGTTGCGTATGCTTTGTGTTTCGTTTTGGTTTAGATCTTTGGTGATCAAATTGTGATCTTTTTCATATAATCTTTACTGTTTTAGCTGAATTTTGATGCCCATATATATATATGTGTGTGTGTGTGTGCGTGTGTGTGTGTGCGCTTATATATATGTAGCTCTTGTTCTTCTGTTTTGTTATGGTTTGTGTTTGAATGTTGAAATTCATATGGGTTTCTATTATATTTATGTGAGTTTCTGTTTGTTGAAATTCAAGACTTCTCTATTGATTTTAAAATTTTATTTTATTTAGTTCTTGTTCTGGAAATGTTAATTGCTTATTTATAATTTGTTGATTATAATTCAAAATGGGTTTTTGAGAATCTCTTCAATTTTGGATGTTTGATATATATGTGCATGTATGCATGTATGTGTGTATGTATGCATTTATATGTAGTATGTGGCCATTGATAAATTTCTATGTGGTTGGATCTGAATTGGGGTTATATAATCTTCAATTATTAGCTTAAAGGTCAGGGTTTTAATGGCTTAAATGGAACTTTGATGTGTGTTTGTTTTAATCTCATTCACTTTGATTTTGGAAACTAGTTTACATTGTTTTTGGGAAGGGAAGATTTAGATAAGGGAAACCAGACATTATCTAATTGTTGGGTTTTAGGGAGAGAGAATGTCAGGAGGGGGTACGCAGAAGAGCTTGAGAAAAGCACTTGGAGCCATCAAGGATACCACCACTGTTGGATTAGCTAAAGTGAATAGTGATTACAAGGTATGAATACTTGGAAATTTTCTTGATGTGCCTTGTGAAAGTGGTTGCGTCTGATCTCTTTGGTTAATTGGGTATTGGGTTTTGCAGGAGTTGGACATTGCCATCGTTAAGTCCACAAATCATGTTGAGCGCCCTGCAAAGGAAAAACACATAAGAGGTTGGTGCCTTCTGATGGGGATTGTATGTTGTATCATGGATTTGGTCTCTCTTCATTAGATGGGTACCTGAGGCAGTATATTATGTTTCTGTTTTGCAGCCATATTTGCTGCTGTATCAGCTACAAGGCCTCGGGCTGATGTTGCATACTGCATCCATGCTCTTGCCAGACGGTTATCAAAGACACATAATTGGGCGGTATGTGTGTCACATCAATAATATATCTTAATGCATGAAGTATACATACAGAGGAAATCAATATGGCCTGACGTAAACCAAGCATTACTGCACCACATTTGAGATGCACTGTTAAAGGAGTATTCAGTTTTTAATGCAAGAAACATAAATGTGGATGAAATTCTTAGTATCACCCAACTATTGTCATATTGAGAAAATCAGAGGGCTGTGTAATCTAGTCTTAATAGTGAATTCAAGGAAATTATTTTTTTGTTTCCTTTTGAGAGTCAATGATAAAGATATTGAAGGTGTCAACCAAGTTCTTTGCCTTTTTTGAAGTGATGAGTGTGTGAGGACCAGATGGTACTTCATACTGAAGGCATGCGTGGCCTAGAATTTGCCTATGACTTTCCCAGAAAATGCCATCATTGGAGTTGGTAGTGGATACTATATATGTATGAGCTAGGTGTTGATACAGTTTAAGATAGATAAAAGGACTATTTACTTTCCTATCAAGATGCTTTCTTACCATTATTGGAGGACATATTTAATGGTCTACCAGGGCTACTCTGAAGCCCATTTTATGATTAAAGCAATTCTTATCATCTGCTCCCTATTTGCTCTCATTTTCCCTTTTCTCTAACTTTTATTAAATTTCTGCAATATTTACTGAAATCTTTTAACTTGAAACATCTCAACAAATCAATGAAGTCTTGAGATTATCCATTGTAATTAATAATTCTCAATACTTCATTGGGTTACTTATTTTAATTGGAATCATGGGCTTTTGCCTTTCAAAAAAAAAAAAAAAAAAAAAAATTGGAATCATGGGCTTTTGTCCATTGAAGTAACTACTTGATAAATAAAAGCACCCATGTTAATAGGAAATGTGTTCAATTTAAAGAGACGAGTTACTGAGTCTCATTTATTCATGATGCCTTTTCATTAAGTTTATTAATTGCCTTTCTTATTTTAATTGTTTGCTTCAAATTAAAGAATTCCAAGTTAATAAAATTGGATTGAATGTATTGCGTTCCAGATGATCAATGAGCAGTTTAACTGAACCTACCACATTGTAGCACATTATAGAGTTGCAGTATGTGTACTACAACAACCAATTTCCACAGTGAATTGCTCAACCTTTTCACTCTCTAGTCAAAGTGTCTCCCAGGTTTTTTCTTAGGTGGATGATTTTGCTGGATCAGCAATAGCTGGCATCAGGCCCAAATTGATTGTTGTTGGATTTGCCATTGTTATGTGACAAGCACAATCACAGAAAAGAAAAACACAAAAAAAACACATGAGATGTATGTGGTTCGGCAAGATGCCTATGTCCACAGCAAGGAGAGATCAATTCCACTATAATCAATAAGGATTCGGTACAAAGCTCTCAACCTTGCTTCTCTCACAGCTGAACCTCTACAGAGCAAAGAACATAATGAAATCCTCCCCAAAAAAAGAGTATTTGTACCCAAAAAAAAACTTCACCTTGAGGGCGCTGCACCCGAAACACCCCCCCCGCCAATAGGGCTTGTGGGTAGCTGCATTGGGCCTTGCTTGGGGTACGGGCCTAATGGCTCCTTGGAAAGGCCCCTTAGCCTAGCCTCTTGGAGCCTAGTAAATACAAGACACCTCACAACAGCAATGACAGCAGTATCCATGGATATTTATGGTATATAGGCACGTAGGCTTTTAAGCACTCTAGTTGGGTTTGCGACACATTTATAGTGGTGCAAACCAAAACTAGATATTCGCCAAGGAGTTTTTGTATGTCGAGAATGAAAGTGTTTCTTGTTTTTTATGGAGTTTGCAATAGAAGTATTTTTATCTGACTCCATGTTGTTTGGATTAAAGCTCTGTTGAGTTGAGTACAACAACACTATTTTTTAATAGTTTTAATCTTCTAATGCTACATAGTAAATCAGATGGTCCAAAATCCATTTGGTCATCCTAACTATTTTCCATGTATAATTCTTAGCTGGAACCAATAAATTGTTGGGTCCAATTGATTTAAATAATCATTTTATATGAGATACATGATTAAGTAAGTGATTAACCAACTCTGTAGCCGCCTTACACATGATGCAGCTAAAGCACCTGCTTGTAATTGAACCTTTTTTTTCCTAACCAATTGATTCCCTGTCGAACATTTGTTCCTCACCAAGTAAAAATGCCACCCTAGTGATTAGTGATTACCATTAGAACCTGCACCTAACCCGAACCCTTTTCTCTAGGAACTTAACCTCTCCATTATTAGCCTACATCTCATAACAGGATTTAATTGAAAAAATAACATTTGCATTTCTTCTCCAAAGTCTACGCCTCTATTAAGCTTACCAAATATTGCTTTTGAAACCATTAAGTAGTAACTGTTAAGGAATGTTGTCTGTGCGAGTAATTTTTGGTGTTTAATATGCTTGCTCATTGCAATAGTTTCTACTTCTATATATATATTTTTTTATCATATCATGTTTTACATGGGGCTAGCCCTATCCTATACTCTTATGCAATGATATATTGTTTGGCCTATTTGAAAAAGTTTCTTGTGGTTTGGTTTGTCCAATTTATAATGTAATTTAAATAGCGAATATTTCATGTGCCATTTTATATTTTATTTTTTTATGTCTGATTTGTTATCGAAGTTTTACTTCTGACGTTGTAATCTTTATTAGAGTTAAAAATTCTGTTCAGTACATATATGCAATTTGTGATTGTTATGGTTCTTTCTCCTATTACTTGATAGTCACCTGTTCCTCATGAATGATCAATGGCCTTTTATGTTTATGGAATAAATATTCTAGCTATTGATGCTTTGAGGGATTTTCATCTTTGTAGGTGCACACTCACGTGTGGGTCAGTGGCTGCATGTTTTTGTATGTGTATGTGATTGAAATTTGGGTGACTGATAATTTGTTGGTGTTTAGGTTGCATTGAAAACTTTAATTGTTATTCATCGTGCTTTGAGGGAAGTGGACCCCACATTTCATGAAGAAATCATCAATTATGGCAGGAGCCGAAGCCATATGCTCAACTTATCTCATTTCAAAGATGATTCCAGTCCACATGGTACTCTATTTTTCTTTTATATAATCAAAATTTCCGCCTCGAGCTCTATTTTTTTAGAAAGAAATGGTTCCTAGAGCAATTTTGTGGGGAATTTTATTTTTTGCTCTGAGGATCCATTGCTCTTCATGGTTATTTTACCATAAAAGCTTGGAAAAATGTATCATTTGGTTAGCTCAGCTGACCCCATGTAGTTGGGATTAAGGCTTTTTTGAGTTGAGTTATTAGCTTTGCCGCTTTGAAAGTTATATTTACGTGGGATTTTTTTTTTTCCTTGAAAAAATTTTCCTCGGAAACTTTTCGTTGAAACAAATGGAGATGAAGCAGAAATTATTTGACTTGTAACATGGGAAATTCTTGGTTGTTGAAATTTGTTGTGATCTGCTTCTCAGCATGGGATTATTCCGCCTGGGTCCGCACTTATGCCTTATTTCTAGAGGAGCGGCTGGAATGTTTTCGTGTATTGAAGTATGACGTTGAGACGGATCGCCCTGTAAGCAAGTTATATCTTTCTTTCGTATCTGATATATATTTTTTTTGTTTTTGTGTATTTTGATTTTGTTTTCCTTGGATTTTACTTTTGCCATAATTAATTGTTACGTTCCATCTCACTATGGAATTTGAACAGTCCCATAGTGAGTGTAGTAGTTATAGAATTTCAGCCTGTATCAATTGATTCAGTTTATTTTACAGTTGAAAAGTAAAGAATTGCGAACTCAAATATATTTCAGTGGTTGGGTATAAATTTTGTCAGACTAGTTTAAGTTAGGTGTTCAAGTTTTAGCACAATATATTTTCCAAAGTTTGCTCTAAAGGCTTTTCAATTTATTGGTTTTGTAAAACCTTATTTCCCCAGTTGAAGACATTTGTTCCCCTCTGAGCATGTTGTGATTGCTTTCTTCTTCTTCTTCTTTTCTTTTGGTTAAATTTGGTTCCAGATTTGCTTAGTTTGTTAATTTGAAGGAGCCTGGTGGATGTTAGGTTATGCACTTGTCTTCCTGGCATTTTATATATGGTTCTGTGTTATGCGAAACTGTAGCTCTGCAATTTGGTTATGAGCATAGATGATCAGGGAATCTTACGTACATTCTTTTGTGCAGAGAACCAAGGATCTGGACACTGCTGAATTGCTTGAGCAGTTACCTGCCTTGCAACAGCTTCTCTTCCGCGTTCTTGGTTGCCAGGTAACTTTAGGATCTTCTCGGTTCAATATAGATGGTTTTTCGTCCCACATAATGCTGTCTGGACTTCAAATACGCATGGTGGCTCCCATTGCTATTCAAATTACATAACAGCTATTCTCATTCTATCTTTATTTTGCCTGGGGAATTCATGGAATTTTATGCAGCCGCAAGGAGCAGCAGTTCATAATTTTGTAATTCAGTTAGCACTTTCAATGGTAAGTAAAGTTTTTAAGCATTTTTGTTATCTTAATATTGGCTGAAGTGACCAGCATATGATATTCTCTTTTCCTGATTTTCTTATATAATTTTAAATAGGTTGCTTCGGAAAGCGTTAAAATTTATCAAGCTATAAGTGATGGTACTGTGAATTTGGTTGACAAGGTAGGCTATCATTTTGGATCATTAAGTTAGAAGCTTGGCTAATGGTTATGCATCAAATCATTTACATATGAATACATTATAACCTATGGATTATGCCAGTTCTTTGAGATGCAACGCAGTGATGCTGTTAGGGCTCTGGATATATACAGGAGGGCAGGGCAGCAGGTAATATCTTCTGTGAATAACTATCCTAATAACCATTTATCCTAATCCCCATGGGCATATTGTTTAAGTTGTCTCCACATTCTCAGGCAGAGAGACTTTCAGAATTTTATGAAATATGTAAAAGCCTTGATCTTGGGCGTGGAGAAAGGTTTATCAAGATCGAACAGGTTTGGAATTTCACTTGTGGTGCCTTCTGGAACTGATTTTTCTTCTTTTCTCTCTAAAATTTTTATTGAGGAATTTATTTATTGATTATGAAGCCCCCTGCATCATTTTTACAAGCCATGGAAGAGTATGTGAAAGACGCTCCAAGAACTTCAACAGTCCGCAAGGATCAGGTATGGAAGTGTGCTCTGTTAAACTGGTTTTGTTTTGGATAAGGAAAATTATAGAGAAATCGTATATTTTCCTGTCATGCAACCACATATATTTTCCTGTTATATTGCCTTGTTGGCACGATTTTTCACACTTTTCACACATTCCATCCCATCAATACACAAATAGGGGCATTTATATAAACTTCATCTGTTATATTGCCTTGCTGGCACTATTTTTCACACTTTTCACACATTCCATCCCATCAATACACAAATAGGGGCATTCATATAAACTTCGTTATATTTCAAATAGTTGATCAAATATTATAATGCATTTGTTTTTAAAAGTTCTATATAATATCATGGGATGTTTAGACATTTTATTTTTTTGAATGAAGGATAACACAGCCATTTGTGCTGAATGTATTAGGTAAATTTTGAAGTTCAAGTGTTTTCGAAGCATAAAGTTCCGCATTGGTTTTTCCAATGTGTGCTATGGTTATGTGAATCTTCATTGAATTATTATTTCTTTAAATCATTCATATGAAAGAAACCTTTTAATTTCCCCTATTACCTTTATTATACATGTATCTCTTCATAGTTACTACTGAAGTTCTTATCTTCTGTCTGTACAATATCTAATATTTGTGACCTCTTCAGTTCAAACCTTTTATATTGATTGGGATCCTACAACATGATTCTTATTCAGATCTGTTCAAATCTGGCCAAATTTCCTTTTAATCAGTTATTTTCATTTTATTAGGTGGCTGGCGAGAAAATTGCTTCTCCTAAAGTAATCTTAGCCATCGAGTACAAAAAGACTCCAGAGGTGCAGGAGGCACATCCACCATCACCACCTCCTCCTGAACCAGTCAAAGTGGAAGCACCTGTTGTTGAACCACCTGATTTGTTGGTAATTCTCAAAATATTTATTTTTTACTTGTGGGAAGCATATCTCAATTTCGTGAATTTTGCATCTTAGCTGAGTTTTTTAGAGCCTTCCTAAGTTGCTGTATTTCTTTGTTGGTAGGGTTTGAATGATCCTATTCCAAATGCTTCAGAATTGGATGAGAAAAATGCCCTGGCTTTGGCTATTGTTCCCGTTGGTAAGTTCTTTTTAATAATCTATTGGTATGTAGCATTGAACCATGGCTCAGAAGGTTGAAACTCATTGAAAGTCAACGGAAAAAAATCAACGTAAACTGATTCAGTTTACTAATATGATCTGAGTTTTAATCTCTGAAAATCAAGCTTCTATTGGGAACATAGTTTCGGTTTTGCTTAATTTAATTAAGCCCCTGTTCAAGTTCAAAAGTTTGTTTTTTGTGTGTGCGCTCCATGATGTTAATGGTGGTTGTTGCAGGCGACCAACCAACTTCTGCTGGTCCTAATCTAGCAAATGGAACTACAGGCTGGGAATTGGCACTTGTTACTGCTCCAAGCTCTAATGAAAGCGCTGCAGCAGTTAGCAAACTGGTATTTTTTTTTTCTACCACTTTCTTCATTAATGTAAAGTGTTAATCTTTTTAAGATTAAAAATGTCATAGTTCTCAGTTCTCACAAAAAATGTTGTTTATTCACTCTTGCCACCTCCCTCTCGCTCCCCTGGGGGGAGGGGGTGCGTGTGGGCGGCATGCACGTGCACGTGCACGTGCATGTGCAGTTGTGCACACACTTGCTGTTGATGAAGGATAATATATTTTGTTAGCGTTACCATTTACTGATCCTTATCATCTTGTATGAAAAAAGGCGGGAGGGCTTGACAAGCTTACACTAGACAGCCTATATGATGATGCAATCAGAAGAACCAACCAGAATGTGAGCTACAACCCCTGGGATCAGGTCCCAATGGCTGGTCCTATGATGCAACAACCAACACACGATCCGTTTTTTGCCTCCCACACGGTGGCCGCCCCACCCACTGTGCAGATGGCAGCAATGGCCAACCAGCAGCAAGCTTTCATGTTGCATCAGCAGCAGATGATGATGATGGCTCCTCAGCAACAGCGTCCTGTAAATCCTTTTGACAGTTCTTACGGAGCCAATGTCCATCCCTATGGGTCAGGTATGCCCGTTCAAGCCTACAATCCATATACAGGCCTAATATAGACACTATACACAGAGCTGGAAACACAAGGAAGAAAAGTCGGATTTGGATTTCATGATTGAAGGTATTTGAGGGATAGAGAGAGATGTGTACCATATGTTGTGTATCTGCAGTAGCTAGAATGAGATTTGTTGCTCAATAACTTGTTGGAGAGAGGGCTTTTGGGTTATCAATTATTTATGTCGATGGAGGTTGGCAATAATGTTTAGATACCAAATTTTTTTCAACTGGCTTATGTGTTCATGCATAAGCAGGAATCTCATTTGTTGTAAACATTTTTTCCTTTTTCTCCTTTTTTTGTTTTCCTGTAATCTCTGTCGTTGTTATTTATGCATATATGTATCAAGGAGATAGCATATGTTTGATTAGTGATTCGTGGTTAGAAATTATTTTTGGAGACTACATTGTTCATTTTTTCTCTTCCCTTTTCTCTTGTATCTTTGGTTTCCCTTATCTATTATTTATTTATTTATTTATTTTTTCGGTGGGTTTGATTGTTGTGAATCTCCTGTCACTTTAAAGGTGGATGAACTACTGCATTTAATTACCTTGGTGTCATTTACTATAGAAGATCAAGGCCTTCCTCCTCTTCTTTTATACTGGGGTCTTCTCTTCAAGGAAGACTGTCCATGAGGTCATGAGGTTCAAATATCCGTGTTCATGTGAGTTCATCCTTACATTTACAATCATAGACTGTCATCATAGCATCTTCAATAGTAAATAATGATGACATGTCAATATCTCATTGGCCATTAGTCCATACGGATGAAGCCTCACCAAGGAGCTTGTAGGAAAAGCATGTTTTTGTGAGATCGAATTAATTAGTTAATGCTATATTGCCCAAATCTGTATTTGACTCTAACTCCTCTCCTAAATAATTTTACCGGCGGAATATGCAGTGTACCGGATTTATTTTATAAGTTATTATTTAAGGGATTAATTATGAAAAAAAATATTCTGATTAGACGATTTAAGTAAGTGCCTACATACATTATAAAAGAACAATAATCTTAAAACAACTAATAAATAAGAAAAATTAAAACAATTACTCCTAAAAAACAAGAAAAGAAAAGTAGAATAATTAATATCTTAGAGTGGACTTAAGTTCAACAAGAATCATGAAGAGTTTAACTTGCTTGAAATAAATAATGGTGAAAAGACTGACATGGAAAAAAAAATAAAAATTAAAACACATGGCCAACAAGCAAGCAATTAAGCATCACATATTTTTATATAAATGTGTCCATGTATTCATTATCATTTTTACAATAATGGATTATCATAATAGCGTTATCCATGAAATAGAGATATATTTCTAATTTCAAAAATATCCATGAACATTATATTTTTATTTTTATTTGGATGGATAATATAGGTAAGATCGCGATCAAGTAGGGATATACTGATAGAAGCTAACTTAGCACCCGCATGGGGGGTTGTATATCGTGCATGGATGGTTTATAGAGTACATTGAAGCAACCAATGCATGATGTTGACAAAACTTATGTCAACACATCATTAATTGATTTAGATTGAGTATAAGTATATGTTTGAAAAAATAATTTAAGCTCATTTTTAAAAGAAAAAAAAAACATTCTAATTTTAAAATTTTATTGTATTATTGCTTATTAACATAAATTACAAAACACCCTCTAAACATGAGATCCTTGCACAAATAAAGGGTTAGGATCAAGTGGCTATCAATTGTAACATTTTGCATATTTGTGATAGTGTAAGCCCTATCATATACTTTCTCTTTGAGTTTGGATTCACTGTTTGGGTTTGGGTCTTCAACATTATTTCAAAACCGTTGGATGCTCTTCTATACTGATGCGTGTCACAATTTTAAAAATTCAAGCACAAATAGAAGATCCAAAAACTCATATATTTTCTCTTAATTAAATATCATCATCATCACCTAATAATGAGAACGGAGTGAAAGAGAAACACAAGAGGAGAGAGAAAAGGAAGCTAAGCAAAAAGTAGAAGCTGAGAGAAACAAGGAGTACATATTGAATAAGCAAAGGAAGAAACCCAAAAAAGTTGGTAATCAAGAGAGACTGATAAAGAGAGGGAACGCCAAAAAAATTATCAGCAAAGGCTTCAACCCAATCTCCACATGATATCACTTCCCTTCTACCCCACGAGCAATTCTTCTATCAAACCCCAAACCCTTCAATTCTCACAATGTCTTGGCTCTCAATCCCTCTCCCAAACCCCTTCAAATCCCTCCAATCCGACGACCTACAACCCCACATTCCGTCACCGTCACCGGATCAAGACCCTTCTCACGGCGGTGGTGGCGTGAAAGAGGACTTATCCGTGCTCGGAGAAACAATCGGCCGCCAGCTCCGCGGCGTCGCCTCCTTCCTCGCTCCTCCGCCGTCGTCGTCTGCTACCACCACCGCCGCCGCCGCCGCCGCAGCAGAACCAGTGGAAGAGAGTTCTTATGATTCGTCGTCGCAGGCGCTTCTCGGCATTCGGAATGATCTCGTCGAGATCGGGGGGAGCTTCAAGAGTGGTCTGTCGCTTCTGTCCGGTAATAAGGCGGTCAGTGGGATCTCCAGGCTTGCTTCGAACTTGTTGCAGTTGGGGAATGAAGATGATGATGATGATGGTGGTGGTGGTGGTGATGAGGGAGGGGATTGGGATGAAGCTTATGGAGGCGTTGCTGGGATTACAGAAGAGGTGGTTGATTTCGCGAGGGAGATTTCGACGCGGCCGGAGTGTTGGATCGATTTTCCTTTATCACTGGATAATGGTAACCCAATTTGCTTTATTAATTTGTTTTTATTTTCTTCATATTGAATACAATTTTAGTTATGGTTAGTGGTTTTTTTTTTTTGATGATAATGTTGTGCAATTCTGCTGAAACTGGATTGATGAGCGGAAAGTTTGTACTTTTTTGTTTAAAATAACTTTTTGTTTTTTTTCTTCTGATTGACTATAGTTATAGTTAGCATTTGATTGATGAGTGAAAAGATTGGGATTGTTTTTTTGGAACAGATCATGTTTTTATGTAATCCGAATGCTTGTCAACTATAGTTTATAGAGCCATGAAATGTGGGGCACTTTATTTTTCTTAATTCCAGTAGTTTAAACAGAATGTATTGATGTTTTTTGAATATGTTTATCTAATTGTTTGGTTACTTTCAAGCCATTGCTCACCCTAGGGATACAACTACAGCTCTAAGAATGATATCTGTTGTATTTATATTGTAGTTCTAGAAATGCAACTTGAATTTGTTCAATGTTAGGCAGGATCCTGGGCGTTTGCTCTATTAACATCATCCACAATTCCACATATTGATTACTATCTCGAAGGAAGTTGGTAATGAGTTTGGTCATTTACTTGTTCATGGTCGAGCTTTCTTCACCAGATTAGTAAAGTTAAGATTAGCATTGGCTAGCTAACATTTTTTTGTTATCAAGAACCAGTGTTTTATTCATCCTTCTTCTTTTTCTTCCGCCAGCCCGCGGATGATTTTTCTATCATGGAAGGAAAAATTGAAACTTTGAGGATAAGAACACATCGGGTATCTAAATACCATTTTTTTTTTTTTTTTTTTTTGCCTCGTGGAAGATCACAACAACGCACTTAATAGAACATTTTTTATTTTTAGGGTAGGGATTTGGTGTTGGTCTAGATTTACTTTATTTCATGTTGGTGTTGATTATTCCCTCCCCCAACCTTAAAAGGTATGAGTCAGCATGTTGGTTAGGGGTCATCATCTAAAGCAATGATAAGTCTCTGGTTGCCAAGTGCAAAGGCACATATTCAAGCCTTAAGAGTGGTCACTTTGTGCTAGAAAACAAAGGTTAGGACTATGTCTAGCTCACCCTCCCAAGATCTCTCTTAGCAAAACCAATATTGGGTAATGGCCTTTTTTATGTGTGTGTGTATGTGTATAGATATAAAACATATGAGTGTAGGTTGATTAAAAGAAAAAAATGACTCAACTCAGGAAAGCTTTATATCTTAACTACTCGTATTATTGTTGATGCATTCATGGGTTGTTGTTGCACAAAGTTATTAGAAGTATTTGGAGTCTTTGAGGTTTGAAAGGCATCTATTTTGGATGATACTATGATGTTAAATGTTCAACAAAGCCAGAGGGGGTTGACGATAGAGGATTGGGTTAGGAGACCAAGCTCAAAAGGGAGTTGGGAAGGTTAACTTACTTCCTCCCCTCCCTTCTTTTTCTTTTTTAAGTGTTGGGAAGGTTACTTGAATTGGGAGAGTTGGAAGCAAAAATTGAGGGCATTTGGATTGAATAAGGGGAAAAAAACACATTATTTTAGGGGATAAATGATGAAAAATAACGTTCAAAAGGAGAAGAGGGGCATATTAATCATGGCATTGTAGATTTGTAAGGCTTTTCAAGAGGAGGTTTCCATTAGTTGATGGATTGATTTTTGATCTTTGATTTTTTTGTTTTTTGGTTTTTGTTTGATGAAGTAAATATGTATTGAACCAAAACAAAGGGCATAGCCCAATTACATGAGATATACAAGCACTATCCAGGAGACCCTAGCTAAAGCTTTAGGCTTTGTTTGATCAAAAGGAAAAGGAAAGGAAAGGAAAGTGAACTTTCTTGCATTTTTTGTGCATTTGGTTAGTAGGAATCTTGTGGAAAACATAACTAACTACCCACTATCCTTTTTCTACAGGAAAAACTTTCCCACAAAACACATCCTGCAATTTTTAATAGGAAAAAGCATAATGGGAAAGTGACACTCTATATTTTCCCACAACTTTATAGTAAACCAAATGTATGCGGGAAAATAATTTTCCAACATTATCATTTTCCTTTACTTTCCCTTTTCTTTACTTTCCTGCACTTTCCTTTCCCACATTTTAATCTTGTCAACCAAACAAAGCCTTAGGGCCTCAACAAAATAAATAAAGGAAATACTATGAGTATTAGTGTAATTACAAAACCACCAATAGGGAGTCTTTACAAAAAGCGACTTGAGGTCGACCACTGAAGTTTCCACTCCTTAAAAGTTCTTAAGCTTCTCTCCCTCCATTAGCTCCAAAAAAGCGCATGAGGGATCATCTTCGAAATCACCTTTGCCTCCTTTCCCCTATTGACCCACCATCCCGATAAAAGATCGCAAGTAGATGATGGTAAAGTCCAATGGATCCCAAAAAGGTTGAAAGAGAGCGACCACAAAGCCAGGAGGCCATATGAGGAAGAATTATTGGTGGCTTTGTAGTTCAATGGAGATGAGGATCCCAGATTAACGTGTTGAGTCTAAACAGGAGAGATCCACTGAAGAAGAACCTTTTCCTTCCTTCCTTTTTCTCAAAAAGAGGAGAATTTGAACAAAATCACTGAAACAGAAGAGATTTGAGGAAACAGAAGGGGAAAAATCGATATTTATTTATTTACAAATGCTAGCATGTTGTGGGAATGTTTTTTTTTTTTTGGTAAAATGTTGGCTGAATTATTTAGAATTATAGGTTTGTGAAAAGTTTGAATGCATTTTTTTTATATAAATATTTATTATATCCAAAACAGGGTGGTGCAGGGCATATTAGAGATTTTTGGTCTTTAGTTTAGTTTAGGGTGCTTACATGATTCTTGTAGAACTTTTGGTGAGTGGGTTTAGGGAACAGTACACTAAAGGCAAAGCTGAAGAGCATTGTGAATGACTTAAAAATTCCATAAGTTTAATTCATGCATTTCTACAATATATTTTTTGATGAAGATGATTTTCTACAATATATTTATATTTTTCATTGGAAATATTTATAAAAAGTTTCTATTTTTTTTATTTTAATAAAATCAGGCTTTGTTTGGTGCTAAGGAAAAGTAGGTTCAGGTAATGGTATTGGAGAACTCCCATCACTGTTGCGTTTGCTGTCCAAGAGTATGGTATTTTGTTTGTATTTATTGTACACTTTCTCAAAATGAAAAGTGGCAAAAAAGGATTCATGCAGTTGACCCCATGTGGTTGGGATTAAGGCTTTGTTGAGTTGAGTCCAGTGGAGTTAAGGTAGCTTCCTTTTCTTTGTTAGGATGTCAGTTTCCAAGCATCATTCAGAACATGTTAACCTTATATATCTTATACTGTGCGAATTCTTCAAGAAGATTTCTTACCATTTTTACAGCTGTGATGATAGGCAGATGAATCCAAAAATATTGAACTTTTTTTTTTCTTCTGATTTTGTTCTATATCTAAACAAATTAACTGTATGCCTTCATTGCAGATTTCAATATGTCTGATGCTCAGAGAGAACATGCTTCAACTATTGAACGTTTGGCCCCAAGAATTGCAGCTCTTAGAGTTAAACTTCGCAGTGACATGAGTGATGAACTTTTTTGGATGATATATTTTATTTTGCTGCTTCCAAGGCTGGATGAGCATGATACCAAACTTCTATCAACTCCAGAGGCAATTACTTTTTGTTTCCATATGTCGTATTCATTTGTTTATATTTTAATTTGCATGTATTGTTTTTTGTGTGTGTGTGAATGCATCCGGTGGTATGCACCTGTGGCCTGCAAGTGCCTATGAGTGAACTCAAACAAATGGACCATTATCTGCTTGATTCCATATCAGCCTTTGTTCTGTGACCTAACCTTTTCCTTCTTTATTTATTTATTTATTTATCTATTTTTTGGGTGGGGGTGGAGGTGAGGGTTGGGGGTTGTGGGTTGTGGGAGTTGCTTGGGGAGGGAATCAGTGTAAAACTATTTATTTATTTTTCCCCATTTTTTTGTTTCTCTTAAACAGTCATCTTCCTTGCATGTTCTCCAACTTTCTAGTGACAACTATTTTGTCTAAAAAAATTATGAGAAAGAGAAAAGACGCTCGTTCTTAACAATGGGAAAAGGAGCAATTATGAAGGGTTCTTAATCTCTTTTTTTTTCTTCCTTCTTTTTGGGTTGTGGGTTGGGTGGGAGAAAGGGGATGCTTTCAGCATAATACTCCTCCAACCCCCCTGCTTCCCCCCCCCCTCTTTCTCTAAAGCAAAAAATGAATTGAGCATTTATCATACTGCTGGATTGGTCTGGTCAACATGTTACCATACTCTGAGATTGTATTACTGAACTCTAGTATCATTTACTGGAAGGATGATTTCGCTTTCTAATGTATCTAGTTTGGACCTTTTACTTTCTATGATATGATAAAACCGATGCTTCTAATTCGTATTATGTTTTCTGAAAATGGCTTTTCAAACTTTCTAGATTTATTAAGCTTTTGTATTTCTACAACATTTGTTGAAAGAATGAATTATGTAGTGCTGTTACTTCTTAATGAGTCAATTAATTGTGTTGTTTATATGAATATATCTGCTTTCTTTATTAGTGTCATGACTATTGTAAATTTATCAAGGTTTTGGAATTCAAAATTTTTTCTGCTATAGGTTCAGTAACTCAGATCTTCCATTTGATGATTATTATTCTGGAAATAAGATTATGTACACCACTGAAGAAAAATTTTAAAATAAATTTTGTTTTCATTTACATCTCTGGGGCATAAAATATTTCCTCCCTTTTCCCAACTGGTGCACACAATTTCACTAAACAAGTCTTCTAATTTGCAGATTGTTGAAGCGAGAGCTATACTTCTGCAGAAGCTACAAACCAAGAGTAATTCACAGGTGAATTCAGAGAGATCTAAGACTCTGGATTCATCTCAAGTGGGCAGTGAGACGCGAGGAGAGAACAGCCCAATGCAGGAAAAGGAGGTTTTGGCTGACACTGTAAAGGCAGCACAGGTGGCAGAAATGGATGAACAAGAGCATATTGAAAGTGGTTAGAAGAGGAAGATGATACAGGCACTTCTGTAAATGCCCAGAAACAGCTTGAAAATGAGGAGGATGTCTCTTTCAGTGATCTGGAGGATGATGATAATGATTTCTCTGGTAGACAATTAGGCTTAAAGCCAGCAGAGGATAATACCGGGGTTTCTTCACCAAATGGGTCCAATGATTGGGTTCAACTAAATGAGAGTTCTGAGACTCATGGTGGCCAGCAGAAGGCAGGCCAATCTATATCTCGAGGGAAAGATTCAGAAGGTGAGGAGCCAAACGACTGGCTTACTGTTGATGATTTTGATTAGGACAGTTTGGCTCTAGTTTGAATTGCCAAGTTGATGTATAGTTTTCTACATTTTTTCCTTGCTTTTGTTACTTGTGAATGTCAACCTACTAAATAAGTTTCAAGTGTTTATCTTAATAATCAGTCAAGTTAAATCACCTATCATCACTCTGGATTGAGTCTCTGGGATCTCTTATACTGTTTTGGGTTCAATGCTGTATATACTTGATATGAAAGAGCTATAGAAATTGTTCCAAGTTGTAACTACAACATTGATGTACCAAAACTGTATCTCAAGACATACTTGTCTTATATGCATTTAATTTGCAATCTTTTAATTTTGAATTATTTATTAAAATCTAATTCAATGTTTTGCGAAGTCTAGGTAAAAATATCCACGTTTAACTCACAATATCCATACTGTCTTTAAATTGCTATTGATATATTGGATAAATTTGATATATCTATCAATATATTCATGTTTTCGGATTAGTGATATATCAATCGATATCGATATCTAAGTCCTTGTGTGGAATACAAAAATTTGACCGAAATTATGCAACTAGTGGTTTCCATAATCACATACGTACATGCATACAGGGACACAGATCAATAAGAAAGAAACAAGATCAGAAAGTGCAACTGTTCAAAGTTATCAAAATCTCCCTTCTTTCCATATTTTCTATTTCTTTCCTTTTTCTCTAGGCTATTTTCCATATAATCCGAAGGTTTCCTGAGTTCAATCACCAACAGATGGCTATACAAGAAGACCCAATGAATATCAAAGTGGGGAAAAAGCATTTACAATTGAAAATTTTGGCAAGCTCAGCTGGTAAAGATACAAAAATCCAGCGAAATGAATGAGGGTCACTTCTTTTATATACAGGAACAGATTGCCTTCAGTCCAAACTTTTTGTATGATTAAACTAGAGTCCATCAGTACCATTGATATGCTCATTGTTGTGGATCTGTACTCCATTTGGGAGTGATGAAGTATGTAGGCAGACCAACAAATATGGGAGCTGAGGCTTGTAGGATGTACCCGGTCGGAGTATTGAAGGGTATAACGGGTTTCACGGAGGGTTGCCACCACAATGCCGTTGGAGGGCTGCCTCGACATCTCTAAGCCCTTGTCTCAGGGTGCCTTCTACTATCTTTAATTCTTGCTTTGACAGATCATCCAAGCCAATACCATAGAGAGGGGCAAGCATTTCCATCTCACTCCGATACCGAAGTTCAAGATAAAGAATATGTTGCTGCAGCAGAATGGGGGCGTATTTAGATCAAAACACAAGTTAATTTCTTCAAAGCAGTTGATCAAAAGCCATTAGATATTCACTTAAACCAAATGTTTTGGATCTCATAAAGAAGTGTTATGGGACCATGGCTATAATGCCCCTTCACCAATCCCTTTCGAGACAAAATAAGTCTATTTTTAGAGGCATCCCCTAAAAAAAGAATTTTGGTAAATAGTGGGAGCTTGGATATAAGACTAGCAATTCTCATAACTCGAGAAGCGGGAAATTGGCAAGTTGTGGGTGTAGAGGTGGGAGTTAAAACTCTATTTCATGGGAAGTGGCATATGCACAAGAATTACAATTTGCAGGAATATTGTCAAACAAAAACCAAGCTTTTGCCGATTTCCAGAAATTCAAATTTTGCACACAGAGAACTGACCATTAAGAAGATGAAATTAAACCATTATCGTTCTCCCCTTGTTTTTTATTTTCTTTAATGTATATTTTATATGCCTTTCCCATCAGAAAAGAGAGGAAAATAAAAATTGAGAGAAAGGGCTTCAGCATAACATAGCTTCATATACTGATAGAAAATATCAAGAATGGTAACCAAGGAGAAAACCTGGCAGGCATTCAAATTTACTTCCATCTCCTTAATGTATGATTCATAGCCTGTAAGCTGTTCTTTTGCTTGTTTTTCTCCTTCCATCTCTTCAACCTTTTTTTTCAACTGCCGGACTTCATTCAATAGTGACTGTCTGTCTTCCTCTCGAGTCACAGCCTCTGCAGCATAGCATTCTACTTTTTCATCTAATCTCTGTCTCTCAGCTTCTGCCTCTCTCAACTTTTCAGAAAGGGTGTTCTTCTCTTCAAATACTTTCTGCATATTCAAGTAACCCCTCGAGAACTTAGATACATTGAGTTCACCAGAATTGCAGATTTACATTCCCAGTGTTTATTAACATAATCATACCGTAGGTCTCAATTTTATTGCTATTCTCCAATCTTAGTAACCAGGTTAGAGAACATTAGTTTAGTCTTCCAATTCATTTCCTATCACTAGCCTGCATTACACCTTTTTCATGCATTATCTCCACCTGTTTGATCTACTTTAGTTTACCTGTACTATCAGGTATCAACAGCAATGTTTTACAGTGGCACTCTGCTTGAAATCTCACTCTTTCAGAAGGAATTTTATCTATAATTCTGGCATCAGATTAAGAATATTTGTGTAATTGGGAGAAGTTTTTAGAAACAAAAAAACAAATTATAATGTCTTCAAGGATGTTACTAAAGACATGATTAAAAAGTTAGCAATCATAACGTTGTACTCCCTCCATCCCATAAAGGTAGGCCATCTTTCCTTTTTGGGCTGTCTCAAAATGTTTGTTACTTTGAAAAGTCTTATAATTTTTTTTTCAGTGACCCTCGAACAATAAAGCATGCAAAGTTGTCAACAAGTTTGCCCACATGGTCCTTAAAGATGCCACACACTTCCAAAGGCCCTGGGTTTCGCCAAGCACACCCATTAAAGTTAAAGTTGATCTTTCCAAAAGTTGATGCTTCTGAACTTAAGAACTGACCTCTTCTTTGGTTGGGTTCAATGGCTGTGGAGATTGCTGGGATACACAAATTCTTATGAACAAATATGTTTCTTTCATTAAAGTTAAACAAGATTATAAGGTTTTTAAACAAGCTCCTTTTTGTTTTATTGGTGAACTATATTAATTTTTTTTTAGGTTTCTGTCTATTTTAAGTGTCAGTGTGTCACAAACTGGGTAGTTGAAGTAGATGGCTAAATTGGTAAAACCAGAAAGCAGTCTTACCATCTCCAACTTCCATTTCGGTGGTTTGTATTAAAAATAGTGAATTTGAATCCAATGGACAAACCACAAATTAGCATGCACAAGATGCAAAAATGAATTCTGGAGTTGTAAGACTAAAACTAAGAAACCAAGAACCAAGAACCCAAGACTTTGTACTTCTGGGCAGAATTTAGAAACATAGATTTCCAAATCTACATCCTTATTACACTCACACCTAATTCCAGTTTCATGTCAATACCTGACATCTGTCAAGAAATTTTATGATTTGTTTCAGACATATTACTTAGCAAATAAGCCTAATAAAGAAGTCTAGTGCATATAGTGATTTGCAAAGCCAAATACATAATCAATTTCTACAATCAATCATCCATCATTCAGATCTACAAACATATAAATAAAAGGTTCAGCATTGATGTATTCTGGCACAAATTCTTAGTAACTTAGCTCAGATGGCAATATACAATAGCATGGGATAACTTGAAGACATACTATACCTTCAATTCATGACGTTTCTGGGACTGCAACTGTGAAAGTTGTGTCTCCACATCACGAAGATGATCCTGATAACCTCTTTTCTCCATGGAGAGTTTCGCAATTTCACCTTTCCATTCTGATCGAAAACATTTAAGTGGACTCTCAATTTCTTGTATCTGTTCATAAAGTTCCTTCTTTTCCTGAGCAGAGCATTCCATTTCAAGCTTCATTTCAGACTGTCATTTTCATGGAAAGTGTTGAATAAGATATCCTCCACAAAAATAAGGTAACATGAGGTGTCAATTCACTAACCAAAGCAGCAAACACAAGAGATCAGGTACCTCAAAATGATTAGCAGCTTCAGAAACAGCTTTTTCTCTAACCAAATCGGAAAGTTCAGCTTGCCTGTCTTCCCAAATAAGAGTATTTTCTTTCTCACTAGCACATGACTGATGCTTAAGCTCTGCACAATCAACTTTGGCAACTACAGCAACCTCCACCATCATGCTCAGAAGTGGTCTAACAATTCCTTGTTCCTCATTAACTAAGAATACCAATAGATCCAAACCTATATCAGAACAATTACCTGCAGGACTCACGACATGATCAACTAGTCTTTTCAGCATCCCCCTACGACAGCCCTCATCAGCAAACAATCTAAACAATGTAGCATAAAGCATCCTAACAAACGCATGCACCTGAGGGTTTGTAGAAAGGGATAGTGTTTCCGCAAGACCAAGCAGAACAGTAGGTTCGACTTCCTGGACAGGCAATGATGACTCAATATTTCCCTCTCCATCTATGTCTTTGTGCTGACATTTTTCAGTGTAAGATATTGACTCATCATCGGATTTTTTAGCATGGTGTCTTTCCAAGACCATGGCCACTGAATGATCTACAATAAATCCCTGGGCAACACCTCTCTCAAAAGTCTGGAAAGCTTTAACAGCACATGAAGGTATTGCTAACATCTCAATCAAGATATAAATGTCAGAAAAATGACAATCTGCACAAAGAAGCTGCTCATCTACCAAGTGTGACCTTTTGATTGCAGGTCCATCTTCATTGTATAAGAAGGGCCCAGCAGTGTTTGTTAAGCATTTGTCATCAAGTTCAAAGGTAGAATCAATTTCTAATAACATTGCTTCAGCCATCTCATCCCAATGATTCACAGTTTTGCATAGAAAATTCAGAACACTCTGTGAAACCTCAGCCCCCAAACTTCTTAGCCTGGCATGAACAACTCTGACCTAAAAGCAAAAAAGGTTATACACATAAGAAAGTAATGCAATCCAAACGAATTTTTCAGGAAACCAGTCCAAATGACAGGTCCCAAAATAATCCAATTAAAAAATTTAGATGTTCCTGATGCATACAGCTGGAGGAATCTGCTGGCACTGAGTTGCAGCTGTGAATATAAAACCAATGGTAGCTGCAAGTGGTCCATTATTTGAATCCGGTAGGAGATCAGAAGCTTGATGTAACAGGCATTCCCACACTTCACTGCCAAATTCCAATTGACTAATAGTGGCCAAAACCTGAAGCACAAAGAAATTTAGCCAAAACAATTACACTTAAAAAATAATTTATAACTTGTATACTTAATCTTCCTTGCCATCTCGATTCATTTTCACTTCAATTCTATTTTTATAATAGTATTTTTTATTCATTAAAAAAGGCCAAAACATAAATGGAGAAAAAATTATTCAAAATCTCGATTAATGCTTAATAAATAATAATATAATATTATCTTGCATTAATGTAAATCTAAAAGCACATAAAAGATGTATTCTTGTGGTTTTTCTTTCTTTCTTTCTTTCTTTCTTTCTTTCTTTCCTTTTCCTTTTTTTTTTTTTTTTTTTTTTTTTTTTTTTTTTTTTTTTTTTTTTCCCACTCCTTGTATTGGGAGAGAAACATGGTTATTAGTATTGAGACAATAACATATAAATTAGGGGTCTATTCTTAATCAAATTGTAAGATTGAATTTAGAACCCTTAGAAAAGACAATAAAAAGGCTATTAATTAATTATATATGCACATAATTCAAATCAATAGAAATTCATGAACAAATCAGATCTCGAGTAGTTTACTCTCTATATGAACATATCAAGAAAACCCTTTTTAGAAAATTGCATTTTCTTTTTTAATACATTGATTTCCCTGTTGACCTGCAGGGTTTTCTTAATCCTTTTTGGAAAATTGCATCTATGAATTATTAGGGAAAAAAACGAAGACAAGGAAAATGTCTCACAGGTGATCGCAATGCAGGTTCTGCATCTGGCTTTTGAAGTCGATCTAGAAGTGCACAAGCAGCAACTGGATGCTCTGAATGATCAACTAACTTGGACACCAAAGTAACCAGGTCAGGTTGCATATGCACTGGAGCTTTATCCAGTAAAAGATAAATCTTTTCTGCAGATCGAGGCTTTTGCATTGGTTCTTGACATCCTTGTGGAACAGGGCCATTTAGAGGCTTCAGTGAATTAACAATCATTCCTAGTAGCTCCTCAGATGGTTCTGGCCACTTGATCTAAATTGCAATTTTCTCAGCAAGTTAATACAAACTCGAAATTGAATCCAGTTTTTTTTTTTTTTTTTTTTTGCAAAATTGTAATAATTTTACCTTAAGAGCTCGCTGTCCTAGACTACCCTTTTTGGATATGGCAGTTCTATTCGTGCCTGGGCATTGTGCGGCCCATGCGCGGGTACTTTCCTCCACTGCAGAGCCCAATCTTTTATTTATGAGGGATTGAAAAATATCTGCTGCCCCATTTTCCCAATGAGATTCTGACTGATAGACAACTCCATTGGTATCTGGGGAAGGCTTTGGACTTGCATCATAAGAACCCTCACTAAATCTTCCTTTCGAAGGTTGGCAACACTCAACCAAAATTTCTAATAGTAAATCATCAATTGTCCTTTGCAAGATCTTAACCCCCATCATTGAATTCATCAGACTGGAAGAAGATTCATCAGCACTAGTAGCTTCATACTTACCATCATCACTACCAGAGAACTTATTCTGAAGAATCAAACACTTTATTTTAACAGGATCATCAAGGTAAAGGCGCAATCTAATCACAATTCCAGCTATAGCACCAAGATCCATTTGAAGTTTTTCTTTCAAAGTGACTAGTGGCTGTAGAGGAGTATTATCTCCATATGTAAGCTTCCCTGCTCTCACAAGAAGATTTTTAAAGATGTCTACTCTATTTCCACTACTTAAATCGCTGTTTTCAGAATCCCTAAGTTCATCAGGGTCAGTTGATAAAGCATCCTCATCAGAAGCCAAGACCTGACAATGGAAATATCCAATTTTGAGCAAGAGCATTTTTGTGCAATAAGGATAAGAGACAAGAAACACAGTATTGGTACAGGAGCTGAAATAATAATATATAAGAATGACTGGAAGTAAAGCCCAAATATTGGAATGTAAGAAACTTTATGCTCAGTTTCATGACTCAATACAGAGGTTATGGAAAGTGCTGCCACATGGAAAAGCATCAGTGTGTAGATCTGACAAGGTGTTACAATAGTCATACATGTCAATACAAATTCTGTGAAACATTTTAAGAACATAAAAATCACTGTATAATTGTGGAAAGGGTCTAAAAAAACCAGTTTCTATCACAGGATTTAAAAATAGCATGATTTGATGAATTCACTTTAAGCTTGGAATACTTCAAACTTGGTCAGATTGTTCTGTTCAAGTAGTAAGAATGTAAGACGTCAATATTGACATTGCTATTATTATTGTCATTAATTTACTCCAGATCACTATGCCCTTTTCACAAGGCTCAATGGTCGAAAATATGAATATTGCTCCACTATTCTAATTTATCAAAGCCATGCATGCCAGCTGCAACATTCAGATATCCATAGGGAAACTTTCTCCGGTACGCACCATGAGACACTGCATTACCTGATTCATAAGGGTATGGCAAGACCCTTCCCTACCTATCCTAGAAGGAATGATCATTAATGGAGTTAGCTCTAATAGTACTAAAGAGTAGAACTTGATCGAATTAAGGAGTCAGTAGTCATTGCATCAGTTTTTATCAATCAAGTAACTTACAAGTAAGCAAAGAATCCAAGGGACAATTTACTACTTCCTAATTAACTTCAAGTCACAATAAATAATGGAAAACAAAATTTACAGCAGAAAAATTCAATATCATGCATACTGACCTCTAGTTCTGAAAAATCAAACCATGGACAGTAATCAAGGATCTCACAAACAAAAACAGCCATCGCCTCAACAAGAAATCCAGCATCTGCTTTTAGCATATCTGATATATTCATGAATTGGAGAACAGAAATATTAAAATTATTTGTACAGAGACTAGACTCCTTCCACAAACTTTTGGCAGGGTCCTTTTGGTTCACCACAGCTATCCTGTAACTGACCCAAAAATTCTTATCAGGATCAGTCGTAGCCGATGGATCACATTCCAAGTATGCACATATGGTGTCAGATGACTCACAGCACCCTGTATTATAATGATGAAACAAGACAGAAGTCACTTGGATGAGAGAATCATCAACTAAATGATGAAAAGAACAACTCAAGTAAACCACCAAACAACAATGACTCACCAATCCGAAGCTCACATCCACCAACCTGAAAAAGTTGGCTAAATAATCTCCTGGTTTCCATGATTTCCTTGAAAAAGAAGAAATTTTCCACCTTCCACATAAAAGACCCATTCGAATTGACATGGAAAGTTCTGTTGCTTGACTCTCTGAAATCCTGCATTAAGAATGTCTCTTTTAAAATAAAAACCTCTGCAGAAAAGACAACAGTGTCCTGAATGAGAAACCCGGAGTTCTGATCAAAGAGACTACTAAGAGTCATAAACTCACGCCAGCCCCCATATCTTAAAGCTTTGGAGTAGCGGTTCACTGATTCCTTCTTAACAGATTTCTCCTTCATCCTCTGGTTGACAACTGTCAACTTGTAGACGGCAAAACAACTCCAATCACATGAAGTGTTCCGTGAATCTGAAACTTCAAGATACATTGAAAGGTAGAGTGGTGCCTGAGAGTGCCCTGGTACCATTGAAGTGATAGTGAATAATTTCGTCAGTTCTCAGCCTTTTCGTATTCTAATGTACCAAAAGAACAACTCAACTACTTACTAATACAACAATCAGACCATGCAACTGCATCTACATATGATCAACTGAATATCCCAATCATTTTGACCAAATTCTCCAATTTTGTCAATTTTAATCCTCAATGATATACTGACTAATTATAAGCATCTAAAACCAAAATTTCATCATGTATAATTCCATAATTCATGAATTGTTCAAAATGTCCCATATATTGCAACTAATTATTGAGTTATTAATAACTATAAGGATAGTATGACAATACAAATTAAGATAAATTGCTTTAGCCCCCACTCAATTTCAATAATAAATCTTCCCACTTCATTCAAGATCTTTCACATTAAATTGCCAACTAATTAATCAAGACATGAAATGAGGCGATCAACATGCGAAACTAAACTCGGGTTTTGTATAACTTACCTCTGGGATAAACTAAAAGGCGGAAATCTTGATTCCCAATCTGAAACCTCTTGCTTTTAATACAGTGACCAGTCATCTTCCCCTTCTTCAGAAAATCCTTCAACCTCACAAAATTCTCAATCTTCCAAGTAAACTCCCACGGCAACCCATCATATTTCCTTGCCTTACGATCACTCTTCCCCCTTGCAATCCTAGCCAAGTCATTGGATTCCTTAATCCTGTAGAATACCACACTAAACACCACAGTATCATTCACAAGAAAACCACCATCCGGCGCAACAAAGTCCTCCATCCTCATATAATCCTTCCAACCAATAGTCCTAGTATCCCAAGTATTACCATCTGAGCCAAACCGCCCATATGTCTCCCTATTCATATGGTAGAGATCGGGTAACCGATTCCATACCGACAATTTAAATGAACACCAGCAACTTGTATCATTAGAATTCAATGTTTTTGAATCATTACTTTCCAAAAACATGGAAAAATACTCAACCCCATCAACCGTACTCTGACAAACACTAATCACAAGATTACACTCCCCAACTTGAAAATGGGGACTTATCAAATTTTGGGTTCTAATAATTCCTTGAAACAAACTGAAATTTCGAACCGTCCATGTAAACCTCCCACTCAAAACATCCAAATTCGACGACAATGCGCTCTTATGGTGCGAAAACGTTACGTCTTCATCCAAAACACGAACATTGGCGACGATAACCAATGAATCATTCAACAAGAAGCCCCTTGTGGGATCAAGAACTGCTGCAGTGCTTACAAATTCAGGATACCCGTGTGACGTAATCTTGACAGAGTACCTAAAGTAAGAATCTCTGTGAATAGACAAAGAACCATCGATGTGGTTAGATATTGTGAGTCTGTAACCCACGTAACAGCCTAATTCAGGCTTTGGTGGGTCAGTGATTTGAAGGTAGAGAGAGGTGTGACCGGGGAGGGACCTGGAGTTGCCTTTGGGGTATAGGACGAGGCGAAAATCGAAGCCTCCGGCTTGGAAGTATGGGCTATCGAGGGATTTGGCTATGGCTTCGCGGAAATTTGGGATTGTCCATTTGTAGGTTGCGTTGTGGTAGGAATGGTGGTCGGATGTGGATGGTTCTTGGCCGGCAGGTGGTCGGAAATCGCCGGAGGTTGCGGGGAAGATGAGGAAGTGCCCATGGAGGGTGATGCAGGCTGTGATTTGGTATGGTTTTCTTGTTGGTAGTTTGTGTTTCTCTCTATATCTTGATCAGAGAGAGAGAGAGAGAGAGAGAGGTTTTAGAGGAGAGAGGAGGGTTTATGGTTGTTTGGTGTCTTTGGTAGTTTTACTGGTGAGAGAGAGGGAGGGAAGGAGGGAGAAATGAATGGAAAAGAGGGAATGGGTGCATGAAATGATGGTACTTTCCCACTTTGAATCTACTGCGATTCCTGAGATTACTTCTTGACTAGTTATACGCTTAGGACAAAGATTAATCCTTCATACGAAGTTCGTGCATTGGCACGTACAACTCAGTCGCGGGAACTACGCTCTGTTCACAAACCAACCCCCCCCTCCCCCTCCTTTTTTTTGACAGTCCATTTGGGGGACTCCAATTTAGTGCAGTTTTGTACTTTTAAGTGTACTGTGTAGTAGCGAAACATTGTAAGGAGAAATAAGAATGGTTTTGTTTTGTTTTATTAGCAACTTACGGCATTGTGTAACTCACGCGGCAAATTTCTCTCTCAAATCTCAACCGTTCTTGTCTTTCCATTGCAATGTGTCGCTCATCTGATGGCCACTGCGTAGTGCAGTTAAAGTGCAAAGTTGCACCAAATCCAAATCCCATTTCGATGGATTTGGATTTGGTGCGCATGGTGCAGTAAACATAGGATTGATGACGCGTGATAAGGAAGATAAATAGAAGGCTGAAATTTGAGAGATGTATTTGATGCCCAACACTTAACAGCCCTTCATCTCTCCTCCTAACCACGTGTCATCGATCCTATATTTATTGCACCACAAGATAAAAGTAGCCAACTGCACCAAATCCAAATCCCATTTGGGTGGTGTAAATCTTAAACGTTCTAATTATTGGAAAAATATCACACCTTATATTTGATTAAATTTTGAATTTAACATAATTTCGTATATTTGTTTTGATATTCTACCAAACATATGTAAGCTGAATGTCACAAAGCCATGAGAACGTGCCCAAGAAAAAAGGAGAATAATTCTCCCAAGTCCCAATTTTTTCATCTTTTTTTAAATTGGGTTGAGCTGCCAAAGGGAGTGGGGATTAGCATACTGCCCAATTTAAAACAAGTGTAAATCATTCATCAAGAATACTTAGTAGACCTTACAAAATAAAAAAATAAAAAAATTAAAAAAAGGGAATACTTAGTAGACGGCTAGATGCCTCAATAATGAGGACTGGGTTCTCAAAAGCGTTTTTTAAAAATACTTTTATCAGTAAATTCTTTTCTCAACTTCAACATTTCAGATTAAGTGGTATCTTGATATTGGATCTATTTGTAATTCAATAGACAAATTCAAATTTTATAAGTTGTTATGGAATATTTGGAATAAAAATAAAATGACAGTAACCTTTTCAAAAGATTTTATGATTGCTATTTTTGAACTGCTGGGAGCCTACTAAGAGGTACAAATGTTAGCATCATAAAGAGAAAAATTGGGTCCCACCATCCTTTTCATACATCATTTTGGTTACGTAATTACTAATTAGCATCGATGATTTTTCCATTATCAACCCCCAAATGACTTTAGGTGCCAATTAACTCTTCAATTTATCACTCTTTTTATTTCCCCAACACTTTTTCCTCCTTCCTGTTTGCTGGGCAATATCACACACGAAAAATTTCAAAGAAGCAAATAAGTTTCCCAGCATCCAAAATGATCGGTAATACCCGATTAGGCAGAGCTTATCTATCTTTATTGACTGGGGTAACCCTAACCAATGATGCATCCCTTTCGAATTTCCCAGATCCAAAACACCTCTGAAATGGAAAATTAGCAGTATCAGCAGCTCCGGCTTCTGGAATAACAAAAGCACAGCTGTTGAAACAAACTTAACGAGCAAAAAGCACCTCACCAAGATGAATTCTTATACCGCCTGCCAGAAAAACACTTAAGGCCTCACAGGAGCTTCAAAGTTCACTTTTGCTTACCTTGCAGGTACTCCATCAAGGAATTTCATCTTTCCTACTGCATACCACTATGCAGAACCTTATACTCCAAGCATTAGCCAACTCAACATCAGCCTTTTAAATAGCCTGAAAAAACCTCTTCCAAACCGACTATTTTTCAATTTCAAGAAAACCATCCTTTCTCCAGCACAACAGTCCCAATTAGAACGTCCATTTTGTTCTTGAACCCTTCCAATATAGGTTGACAGAGGCAGAAAACATAGCATAATAGTTGCTCCTACAAAGGTGAATAAATTCAGAAAGATCTGCACAATGGGTATTAACATTGTTATCAGTTTAACGATGGTCAAAGAGTAACCTTATACATGAGCCCAAGGATGACAAGAACTTGTTTTCACCTTGGACCATTGTATAATAAAAACAACATTGAACAGACTAACCACAGAAATTCGAAGAAGTTGAGATTCCTCTAGACACGAAGCTGCTATATCAACTTCCTGCTTATGTACAAACTGAAATTACTGTGAAGAAAACACATACTACTCCAGTGTCATCTTCAACTTATGCAGGATTTATACAATGTATTAACTAATTCACATGCTAGTTCAAGGTCTCAGATCCTGCCCAATCATGGCCTCCAACCCCTCCAATCAGAGGGGCGGATGGGAGGGGTGACGTCAAATGGGTGTGGTGGCCTTAAAACTGGATTTGAATTGAATCCCATTGGAAAACTTGGGCCTCTTTGCATATATCTGTCAGCAGGTCTTGGCTGTGCTGGTTTCACAGTGATTGTTATAGGGCAATGATGTGCACGAGGGAAAGGTTGGGGAGAAAATGGAGGATGGGTAGCAGCTGGAAATGGAGAAGAAAGCGAGGTCCGTGGAGGACCAGGGGGTAAACTTTCAAAATTTGAGTTTGGAACTTTAAAGGGGATAGACTCAGTAGGTGGCCTAGTTTCTGCTAGTGATTGCTTGTGGAGCACTAGATCTGGGGGGCACCATTCAGGAATGTCGTCGTCATCATCATGAAAAAGATTCTTTGGCGGGGGAACCGCAGTTGCACTAACAGGCGGTGTCATAGTACCTCTGTTTTGTGCTGTATGTCTTTCTTCCAAAATGGGAAAGACTGGGATCTGGAATTCATGTTCACAAAATCTCTTTGGCAGAAGCATTCCTTGATTGGCATCCATTGGAAGCCTCGGAAAATTGAGATTTTCAGATTTTCTTTGGTTGGTAACTTGTGTTGACTGTACAATTGGCATTGTTAGTGGAAGTGATCCATCCATCTTCCTAAATCCTTCAGCTGGAAGCCTCCTGTCAAGTGTTTCAGCATTTAATGGCTTGCTCACTGGAGCTTGAGAGGTCCCACACGCAGTTCTAAAGTCAAATTCAGGAAGATCATCATCGTCAGGAGGGGGCATGGGTGGTTTTATGACATCAGATGAGAGAGGTAAGACAGGTTTCTGGAGTTCCAAACTCGACTTAGCATTCTCAACTTCTGAACCATGCTTAAGAGCAGCTCCAACTTCCACATGTCCCATGGGGCCCTGTAAAGAGGCTGAGCTGGAGCATGGGGACGTCTGAAGTGCCACAGAGATGGAAGGGGAGTTCCTCAGAACTGAAGGAGTTAGCAGGGAATTAGCACCGCTGGAAGAATTACACACTTCAAGTTGCCCTTTACAAGACTCGATATTCTTGCTTTCAATAATATTGTTTCCTGCACTTTCAAGTGCTGCAAAACCAGTTGCTGATGCAACTGAAATGGATTCCTGAGCTGGTTGTGTAAGAGACAAATTTGTCTCTGCAACCCTTTGGGTGGAAGAGTCAGAAGGGGAGTTGAGAGGCTGCTCTGACAAGGAGCGAATCTTTCTCTCAGATTTCTTTTCAGAACTTGAAGATGTTCGGTTTCTCCGCCACACAACACAACCAATCAATGAGTCTTGGTTGTCTTCAACAGCTGCCATGCCCTTGAAGAAACCATATTTTGCGAGGATTGTGATTATGGTGTCACTGCGAGGACAGATGTAAAGATCAATACCTGGGGAGAGTTGTGCAAACCCAACCCTCTCCCCTTTTTTGTATCCATTTGCAACCTGTTAAGGGGGATGACCGAAATTAATAAATATGATCCATTGATTAGAAAATTTCTTGATGTACTATGGTCACTACACAACCTGGTTCAGGATGCTGCAAAATTCCAATGCTCTCTTTAATATTTACACACTCACCTCTTTCATGCCTGCAAGTCCAGATTCAGGAGACCCTTCTTTCCAACAAAGTGAGATTACCTGAAGATAAATGTACAGACATTTCAGCATTTTCAATTGAAACAGAATGGTAGAATTTGCAAGATGTTACTTCTCAAAGGACTGTGCAAGGTACAAATACAACTAAGAGTTTAAGACTTTGTTCATAGGAGTAAGTTAAAGTCTGTGGGCGTGGCAAGTTCAGACATAACTGAGCATCTTTACCTGTTCGAGAATACATTACATGTAGGCAGTCTGAGATTACCATCCACCAAACAAAGTTGCCTGATTTTCGTCAATTACCCCACAAAAATGGTCCAGTGTTCAAAAATTAGCTATATACAGAAGGAATACTTTCTTTCCCCCAGTAGCCTCAAGAGTGACAAGTTCTATGGTCTTTTCGGGAGAACCTTTCAAAATAATCTACTCCCCTAGTTATAGAACAAGACCCAAAATATATCATCTCTGGATTCTGAATGTCAGCATTGCCGAGTAAACATATTTTTCAAAGAAAATCACAATGATCAATATTTCTCAACTAAACTCTGAGAGTGACAAATTCTATGGCATTTACAGGGCTGTCCTACATCATAAAACAGGAAAAAATAAATATTGTTTCTGACTTCTAAGTGTCAGCATCATTGCATCAATATCTTATTAGTAAGCTTTTGGTAATGTTAAATTTCCAACATAAAAACCAAAGCTATAAGGTGGAGGGACTAAAAAGTTATATGAAGCCATATTAAAGTCAACATTTAGAGGATGTGGGATGTGGGATTTCCTACAACCCCCCCACCCACCCTCATGTGCAGGCTTAACAAGACAAGAACGAGCCTGTCACATGGACAACAAAGACATACTTACAAACGAAAGGGGCCCACAAACAACATGTTCTAATACCATGTTAATTTTCCAGCCTAAAATCCTAAGCTAATAGGTGGAGGGCCCAAATAGGTTATGAAGCCATATCAAAGTCAATATCTATATGACGTAGGATGTGGGATTTCCCAACAGGTAATTAACTAATGAAGTAAACGATCTGTATTCCTTCTACCTAAAACTTAATTGCCCAAAGAAAAATCCTCACGAGTCCCAAATTGATCTTCAAATGAAGTATAATCCCAAAGTGTTACCATCAGTTCCTTCCACTCTCAATCATGCCAAGCTGTCAACCTAAACCTTTCAGTAAACACAGTTCATAAGGAAAGTGGCACCTAGACGAAGGCTTCACTTTAAAATTATATTGGACTATATAGGACAAGGTTGGTGAAACAAAAACTCAAAAATAAAATAAAAATAATCTCCAAGAAATGTGCAACATGGCAGACTAAATTGGAATAGCACAAACTAAAAGTTTGGAATGATCAACCCGTACTCTGGCCAGCCTTGAGAACCAACACAACTTCCTCAATATGAATCTAATCCTAGTCTACCCAGCTCAATAACAAAAAATGGTTTAGGTTAGATTGGCTCAAATTTAAGTGAGAGTCGCTAGAATCAAATTTTAACTATTCAATTCAACGTAAATTTTGCCTGAAACACTCCAAAACCTTCAACATAAAATTGCCAACCACAACCAAATATGCAGTTTGTATACAGAGGATTTCATATGCCAATATCATGCATGTGTTATACATATACCATAGCATAATGGCTAACAGATCCAATTGTTGGCAAACATGTTTACCTGTTTATAAATATAATTTTTTTTAATTATTATTTTTACTATTACAACCTCCCCCCCCCCCCCCCCCCCCCCCCAAAACTCTCATTCTACTATGCTGTATCGTACTCATACAAGGTTTCAAATATCAATACTAATGGGGATATCGAAGAAGAAAAAATATCGCAATGTGGTGTAATTGTATTTTCAAGACATCTACCATTAGCATGGGTACACCATTCTATTTTTCCTGATCAAGAAGGATAGAAGTGCCCCCTTTTGAGAGAAAGTCCACAGCTCATTTGCAGAATGATGCTTCAAAGAGAAATAATTCCCAATAAGTCACAAAATATCCAAGTCAAAGCTCTGACTTGAAGGGAAACTTACAAGACCAAATACAACTTAATGGTGAAAGGAGGAAGCTCAAGATATTTTCAAGATTAAAGCATTGGAGAAACAATTACCAAAGAACTTTCCATTGAATTACGATACCTTTTATCATTGGAGAAAGGAAAGCTCTTTAACCTCACAAGCATTCAAATTTTGAATAAAAATGAAGTTCCATTTTGGACTAAGGGCTGGGGAGTTTCAAAGATAGGTGAAATTTGTATTCCTATACCTAGATACACAATACAAACAGGAACAACAAACCTTCAGAAGAGTATCACTACTCCAAGAGTCTTGCCATAAACGAATTCTAGTAGTCCAGTACCATTACTGACCATATACTTCACATGCAAAACAAACTTACAAAGGTAATGAGCAACAAATTTCTAAGGAGACCTATGGTTTCCACTTTCCATGGTAGTCTCCTTAGAGTCCGTAGCCTGTCTTAGTAATCACCTTCCACCATTAAATGCGAAAACCCATAAAAGAAGCATATCAAAGTTCTTGGAGAAAGGAAGCAATTTGGTCCTAATAGCATCCCACTTCCTACTGACTGGTAAAATGACATTCCTCGAGGAATTCTTCAAACATGCTACCTATCCCATCCTTTCTCTGATTCCCAAGAGAGCATTCATCAAAGTTTAACTTCCAAAAACCCTATGGACGAGGAATCAAATCTAAAGCTGAAGTGAAAAGCCAACCTTTGCCATTACAAACAACCTTCAAAATCCCCAAGATTCAAAACAAGAGAATTCCTTCGAATTCCATCAACATTAAGGCCCATGAAGAAGCAAGAAAAAAAATACCCACCCCAATGATCTCCTTTTATCGATGATTATCCTTAAAGACTCTAGAGATCATTTCCAACCAATCATCCAAATCAAGGCTAGACAAACACAATGCAACTCACCTCACTTATCCCCCATAACAAAACTAATTTTCATTGTGGAAGAGATCCTCCATGAGGAACCTAAACTATACTTGTCAGGGCAAAAACTCTGCCACATATTCAAAGACGTTGGTCAATTAAGGAAAAGATGATCACAAGTTTCACAGCTCCTCTTACATGAAAGGCAAATATCTGAATTTAAAACTCTTTTAGGTCTCCTTAATTGAAGAAAATCATTTCTATTCACTTTATTATGAGCTGCCAACAAAGCTAAAGCTCGAAATGGGGAGATCCTTTGCTTTCCAAATCATTTTAGCAAAGTGGAAATCTGGAATAATGTCCTGTTTGATAATGAAAATAAGCCATTGCTTTTAGCAATCCAACATCTATTATCCAATGAAGAGTTAGATAAGAAGGCATCTTTCAAAAGATAGAGGAGAGAAGACAACTCAGAGAATTCCCTCAAATTTCTAAGATAATGAAAAGTCCAAGAGATGAGTTAAGGGCATGATCCACAAACTCAACAACAAACCTCCTTTAAGAGAGCAAATATGATACAAGCCGGGAAAAGACTCAAACAAAGGTTTCTCTGCCCACTACAAGTCCACCCAAAAACAAAAAGCAATCCATTTCTAACAATGTATCTAGTATGAGGGATAGAAGTGGTTAAACCTTGTGAGATTTGAATTTCCAAAGAAAATGAAGTGTTTCCCTAAGTTCTATCTTGGCATTCCAACCATTCTCTTAAGGATCATATTTGCTATTAATAAGTAAGTGCTACTTGACCTT
Organism: Liquidambar formosana; assembly: GCA_039720395.1. Taxonomy (NCBI): domain Eukaryota; kingdom Viridiplantae; phylum Streptophyta; class Magnoliopsida; order Saxifragales; family Altingiaceae; genus Liquidambar; species Liquidambar formosana. The sequence continues at coordinate 26,932,028 of CM077834.1, forward strand.
CTCAAAAAAAGGGGGGGAAAAAAAAAGTAAGTGCCACAGCAAACTGTGTTGTCTTAATATCTCCACAACCATTTACATACAAGAGCTATATTCCTTGGAATCACATTACTTAAGCTAAGACCCTATTTAATCTTAGGATGGCTTGCAACCTCCCAATTCATAAATGGTGAACTCTCTTAGAATTCCCCCACCTTAGACTAAAGGAAGTCCCTTTAGATTCTCTTAAGTTTATAGAAGCTTAAAGAAGGACAGGAAGTAGGTAGGAATGTTAAAGAGACAATCTTGAATCAAAGTGATCGTAACTTCTACAGAAATAGAAGTATTTTCCCACCCATTAAGGTAGTTGGATACATTTTCTGCAACAATTCCCAAAACGCAATTGTCTTTGGGTTCCATCAGCGTGTTTTCACATTAACCCAAGTCAACATAGTCCTAGTCATGTTAATTTTGAGGCCTAAGATGCTATCATACTACCAAAAAGCTTTAAGATAAGGTGAAGGCTAGCTATTATTCTCTCCCTCCTCCCCTGGGGGAGGGAAATTGTATCATTTGCAAACTAAAGATGGAAACTTTCACTCTCTCTCCCTATCAACTTGAAGCCCTTAAAAACTTCCCTCTTTTCAGCTCTAGAGATCAACCTACTAAATAAATCCATCACTAAACTAAGCAAAAATGTCTTCTTACCTATGATCCCTAGAATTTCCAATCCACATAATCATAGGCTTTTTCAAAGTCCACCTTTATAACTACCTTTCCTTCTTATTTTTCTTGTAGTCTTATATAATTTCATTTGTTCTCAATACCACATTCAAGATTTGCCTCCCTTCTACAAAGGCACTTTGAGACCAAGAGAGAGTGTTCTTAAGCACTACTCTCTTCTAGAGAAAACCCTAGCAATAATCTCACAAAGGTTAGTGAGCAAACTATTGGACCTAAAATCTCAAACACTAACGAACGAGCTTTCTTTGGGATCAAGACTATAAAAGTAGTAGGGGTACAATTATGTACTATAGCACTGGAACGAAACTCTCTGAAAACTCACAATGCTATCCTTCATAAAATCCCAACAATCTTTGAAAACAGTCATCATAGAAACATATTAAAAACAACCTCTCAAATCTCCTCCAAAACTCAAAAGGCCGATCAATCCAAATCACATAACTAGCTAACATAAGAATCCAAACTACTCTTCCTATCCTTTTATCTAAGTTAAGACAAAAAACCTAATAACCTCCTATGAAATCATTCTTTGATTCTCTAAGATCTTAGTGATTCTACCCTTAATGTGGTTCTTTTTCCTCCCATTAGACATTGTTAAAAAAACGTCATATTACAATCTCCCTTCCTAATCCATTTCAACAAACCTTTAGTCTCCAACTTAATTTTTCTCTACACAATAATCCCTTCAGAGAGCGAGGAACTATACTCTCTCAAAGCATTTATCAAAAGACCATTTTCTTCCACTTTGTCAATGTCTTCAATCTCATTCAAGATAAAGTTTCTTCTTTAAGATCCCTAAACACTTCTTGAATCCACACTATCATCAACCTACCTTTGGTGAACTTCAACTTTTTCAAAACTCTAAAACCCTCCCATCCTCTCAATTAACTCTCCTTCCGCAATTCTCAAAGTTCAACATGATGTGTGAATCATTTTTTCACATCATGGTGACACTCATTTAATTAAATACATAAATTCATCTTTCCCAGACCTTTTAATAGTTGAAAGCTATAAGTACATGTAGAACTTGTTCCTAAACTTCAGTGATATATTTATTCTTTCAATTTGATGAGCTCTCCTCTTTGTTATCTTTGCTTTAGGGGTTGTGCCTAGAAAATTTTGTCCCAAATAGAAGAAGATGGTTAGCTCATTCTTTAGGTGTTTTTCTTGCAAATCCTTTTTTCAAGTGTTGGTTGAGGATTCAAGTATCTTTTGCTTTTCTCCTTTTCTAATTTGGAAAGCTGAAGTGCCCCTTAAGGTTTAAGTGTTTATGTGGTCCTCATAGGAGGATTAATATCAATGATATGTTTCAGAAAAAGAGACCTTTCCTTTGTTGTCTCCCTCAATGGTGCATCATATGTAGAGAAGCGGTAGAGTCTATTGATCATCTTTTCTTGGACAATCCAATGGTTGGGGTTTGTAGCAAAGACTTTTTTAGATTAACAAAAAGTGTTGGATTTCTCCGGTTTCATCCACTCAGTTGTTTGAGATTGGCTTTAATGGTTTTGGGAGCGAAAAAAATGAGTAACTTTGTAGAGATGTGCTTTTCTTGTAGTTTTTTGGGTTATTTGCTTAGAGAGTGTTAGAACACCACTTAACCAAAAAGCTTTAGCTGTTAGGGAACGGGCCAACCATGTATACTAAGCTATCACTCCCCCTCATAAGCGACCTCATCTCGCACGTGGAGAGATAGACAAACACACAACCGGAAGGCAACCAAACATACTAATGGAAAAATAAACAAATGAAGGTAATAAGACTCGAACCCAAGACCTCCCACAAACCAAAGCTATGATACCAATTTTCAAATCTAAAAGCCTAAGCTATTAGTTGGAAGGCCCAAACAGGTGTATGAAGCCATATCAAAACCATTTACGTTGAAAACTTAACTTGATATCAAAGCTTTGATTTGCAGGAGGTCTAGGGTTTGAGTCTTATTACCTCTATTTGTTTATTTTCCCATTGGTCTGTTAGTTTGTCATTCGGTTATGAGTTTGGTTATCTCTCCACGTATGGGATGGGACTGCACGTAAGGGGGAGCGTTAGCTTGGTATACATTGCTGGCCCATTCCTTAACAGCTTAAGCTTTTTAGCGTTAAGTGGTGTTCCAACATGGTATCAAAGCATGTCTTTTGGCCTATTTCATTTGTGAGCTCGTCTTTGTTGCCCACACAGTAAGTTCGTTCTTGTCCTGTTAGGACTGCATGCGAGGAGAAATATTGGAAAATACCACATCCCACATTGTATAAATATAAAATTTGACATGGCTTCATATACATGTTTGGACACTCCATTTAATAGCTTAGGTTGTTAGGTAGGAAACTAAACATGGTATCAGAGTATGTTGTCCTTGGTCAATTTCATTTGTGAGCTCATCTTTGTTGTCCACGTAACGAGCTCGTTCATGTCTTATTATACTTGCACATGAGAGGGAGTGTTGGGAAGTACCATATCCTACATTGGTTAATTATAAAATTTGACATGGCTTTATATACATGTTTGAGCCGTCCACTTAATAGCTTAGGCTTTTGAGTTGAAAACTTAACAAAGAGGGATGCTAAAATCTTCAAAGGCTCTTTGGAGATATGTTAGATGGTTTATGAGAAAGAGTTTGCTTTTAGCTTCTTTTTGGGCGTTGATATCTAAAGTCTTTCAAGGGATTCCTTTGTTTATTATTAAGTGTGATTGGAAATTGGTTCGTGATTTTTAGATACTTCTTAGCTTTTCGTTATTGCATTTTTTTTTTCATGGTAGACTCTTTGTCCCCTTTGTAAATCTTCTTTTTTTGATTAATAATATTTCTCTTTATTGTTGATTAAAAAATAAAAAAACTTTGATTTTTCGAAACTCACACTCCCATCCTCTCAATTAACTCTTCTTCCACCAATTCTCAAAGTTGAGCATGATGTGTGAGTGTGTGACTCATTTTCCACTTTTTAAATGTTGAAAGCTACTCCCTCCGTTCCTAATTGACCATCCCCTTTGAAAAAACACGCCTTTTTAGGAAATCCTATTAAATGCTTTCACATCACCTTATATGTTTTAACATTCCAATTTTTCCCTCAAGTGTACAAAAAAATTAGAAAAAGAGAGAATACCCTTTTAAGGGTATTTTAGGAAATGAAATAGAAAGAATCATTGACTTTTTGAATGTGAAAATAATTTTGAAACATCCCAAAAAGGAAAGGAGGCCAATAATATAGGAACGGGGAGTATAAGTTAATGTAAATCTTGCTTCTAAACTATAGTAACTTATTTATCCTCCTTTTCTTCTTCTTCTCCTGCCCTCCCCTCCCCCTCCCCCACCCCCCCCCCTCCCCCCGCCCCCCTTTTAGTTTGTCAATGGTAATAAAATACAATAGGCCAATGTTCATGTTATTTTGGTTGAGGTCCAAATTCAAACTCCTCCATTTTAACACATTTGACATGATGGATGTTTTTCTTCTTGATGTTTGTCTTCTGTAATAATGTGTCTATTTGATGATCAAAATGCTCTAAAGCCGTTGTAGCAAATTGGTGTGAGCATGAAATTGAAAGATAAGGATTGGGTCAGGATTAATTCAGGTCTTACAAGTTAATGTAGAATTTTCTTATAAGCTTTACATATTTATTCTGTTTTTCTTCCCTTTAGTTTGTCAATGGTTAGAACACATCATATACCATTGTACATTTTGGTTTGGCCAACACCAAAGTTTACATGCTTCAATGCTGACACATTTTATGTAAGTTTTGCTTTTCCATGGAATTCATGATGTATTGGTTCTGTAATTCAGTCATCTAAACAATGATTAAAATCCACCAAAGTCATTGTAGCAAAGTGGTGCAAACATGGGATTAAGGGTGGAATCAGTGTCCAATTCTCATGTAAAACCCAATCTAATTAAGATGTTGTAGAAGAGTTCTTGCATAACCTATGCGTGTATGATAATTGAAACGGTTCATTTTATGAATGAAAATTAAACCTCCAAATATGAATGACCATAATTTAAACAAATGGGTAGCTATCATTGACACGATGTCCATCATGGTTATGCATGTGTGCTTCACAAACAATAGGGACCAATCAATAATAAGTAGGTCCTTGGAATGCAATTTAGTCAATTCCCGCTTTTTGATTTCTTTGCATATGAGAGATGCCTACTTTTCTCCGAAGTGATATATAAGCTTCTTTTGGAATTTGAATGGAGTCATAGAAGTACTTTTTTAGTGCATACAACTATTTTTGCACAGTTTATGCTAATCTTTAATGAATCAAGTTGAATTTTCATATAATTAAGCTAATCCTCCTTGTGGTTGTTTGGACTAGAAATTACCAAAACACTTCTAATACTTAAGTTCAAGTTAAATAATTTATTACAAAGACAACTGTTCAAAATATACGTTAAATTCTGATATACAATATATCATGACATTTATATTGTATCATAACATGATCATTCCCTTCTTGTCTAGTCCTTTTCATTGATTTTATTTTATTTGTCCTTCAAAAACTTTTGGTTGGTGGTGGTGATAATTGCTCTTATAGTTTTTTGGAGTCAGCATATCTAATGCAAACTTATAAAATTTAATGAATGGGATCAATATTTCCTTTAAATGTAGTGAAATAAGTCCAAGCTTGTGGCTTACGTATTCATGGATTCATTGGGTAATGGGAATGGGCTAAAATTTGTGGTAAATTCTCAAGTGAAGTAAATTGGAATAAATTCTCCAGTTCTTCGAACCAGCTAAAGCATGAAGCTTAACAAATACGCATTATGCTTCGGAAGAAATCATGGTAAGTCAACTTCATCCCAATTTTAAGGAGCTCATTGTTATAAAGAAAGTGCTTCATTTTAAGTGATCAATGGCGATGATGGACTAGGAAGCATGGGTTGAAACTAAAATTTCCATAACCTTTCGTTAAACTTGATTTAAAACTTGTATAGGAATTATTCACTGTCTCTTTTTGATTTTAAGTGATCACCTACTAGGTGAAAGAATTACAAATTTGCTAAAATGGTACAAGTTTACTCACATGATCTCAAATGTCTTTGTGTAAAGGAGCCTTGAAAACAAAAATATAATTTTTAAATGGCATTCACGCAAATTATTAAAGTAGATTTGCTCAAAACATTTAAAAATTGGGATGGGTTGGTCTCTCAGTTATCAAGGTATAAGTGTATAACCTGCCAATACCCTTGTTGTGCATGAAAAAAAATTCTAAAATTAAGCAAAATTTGGAGAAAGATATCTTACAATTTTTTAGATATTATTAGAAAAGTGGCATGATTTATGAATCCCGCAATATCACTTTCTACATGAGTAATTTTTAAATTGCAGGATGTGAAGCAAATACTTTATTATATAAATGTATTACTCTCATCCATTGAACCTTCAGTAATTAGTCCTACCGTTCAACTGAACTTCTGGACTTGAAAATTGGAAAGAGGATACACAAGTTTCAGTTTATTCTGCCTTATCCCAAAAAAAAAAAAAAAAAAAAAAAAAAAAAAAAAAAAGTTTCAGTTTGTTCTGAGTATTATCCACCATATTTTAAGACTTAGCCTCGCATTGTGTACAAATATGTGTCAAGATCCCGCTAATTTAAGTGTCGTGTCCCATGTTCATGCTTACCAACAAGGGAAAACTATCAATGGAAAATCAGTAGATACACAAAATGGGTTAAAAAAGAAGTCTGAAGGAATTGTAAAGTTTTTATGATCAAACTGATTGCAAAACATTTTAATTCTGAAAGACAGGATAAATTACATTGTTACCTTTCTCTGGTTGCTAAGGTCTTATTTGTTCCCTTGTTGCTCACTTTAATTAAATTGTAAAGGTGCAGACAACTTTTCTAAGCGCAAAAATATAAGAATAGTGCATGCAACAACCAAGTGATTCTTCTTCAACACATCTACTTCACCCTTAAAGAAAAAGAATAGGTTTATGAAGACCTGATATAAATATAAGAGGCTTCAAGGCATTGGTATGATACAGCAACTAATGTATTCAACTTTGAACTTCATGTTAAGAATTTTAGGGGGCAAATTTTTTTCTTGGTTCCACATGTTTAAAATAAGCTTCTCAAACAAAAGAAATTTGGGTTGAACATTATATGGCATTTAAATGTTAAATTAGTATAAATTTGGGTTCTCTATTTTCTCAACAGCGCACACTTTTTGCACTGTATACACCACATACTTGTTTTATCCACATTTTATTTACCATCTTCTGATCCTAAATTGTCTATTATAATATATTTCAGTGTTCTCTAAAGTTTCATTAAAATTATTACATTTAACTACTAATTTCCACTCTTTCTCCAAATCAATATCAATATTTTCTTCTCTCTGTTTTCAAATTCACGACATCTCTATCAATATCGAGATTTAAGTCCTTCAGTATACTGCATTTATTTTATTTAAACCTTTTGTTGGGGGGGGGGGGGGGTGGTGTTAACCAACTATGTTGAACTGAAAATGAGGAATAAAAAAGAGAACAAAGAAGTTCTAAAGGCTTTGAACTCCAAAATACATCAATTCAATTCTTTAAGTCTAATGTATCTCTTTAGATTTCTGCATGAAATACAAGATCAATTTATACCTAATCTATTAGACTCATATACTAATCATAAAAATTGTTTTTTAATTATCAAGAAAATATTAAAAATACAAATCATTATGAATCAAACATGGAGAGTTTGCAACTTGATAACGGAGACACTTTTAACATTTGATCTACAATATAATATAGACTACACCATACATACATTACATATGATTACTGTATTGCTTTGTAATATTTCATATGATAATATAGGTGCTCAAAGTGACATTTAAGCACCTCATCTTGTCACTTACGTTAAAATTTCAAATATTCTTCAATATATGGTGACTATTGATGTACAATAAGCAATATTCACCGTTGTTAGAACTTTCTTTGCATCTAAATAAATTTGTTTTACACATTTCTTACGAGTTCCATGATCTGGTCCTTCCTTATATGTGTTTTGAATAATGAAAAATTGATAGTTTTCCCCCTTTCTAGAGTTGAAACTTACAAATGAAATGACATTTTGAACCATGATTTCAATAAAGCCATAAAGATAAGCTAACAGGATAACCATTATTCGGAAGGGTGAGGAGCATCTCACGTTTGCAACCACCAGCTTACTATTATAGCAAACCAGATCACAGTGTAGAGGGGCAGTTCCATCATTTTCATGAATAGATTACCCCTGCATGTTGACAGGATGAAGAATTTTCCCCTACATGTTGATGCAGCATTTGATGATTGTTAACCCAACAAACCATACAGTTTGAGAATCTTGGGGGTGATCAATGCTTTCTTTTTAAGAAAAGGAATTATTACTAAATAAAATAATTAAATAAAGGCATCACACAATGGTGTAAATCAACATGCATAAGGTGAAATAGACAAGAATCAAAGAAGTTTTTCTCCTAAATTTATATAAGAAAAATTGTTCTTGCATATCCGTATGATAAACACATACAAAACCTTTCTTGGAGATAGAATAGATGCAAGACGATTGATAAAAATTAAATAAGTGTATAGGCATATCTCGATTATAGAAATGAAGAAAATATGACAACAAAACATTATGGAAAAAAAAAAAAAAAATCAAAATTTACAAAGCCAAAAAAGGTTGTTAACAATATGTTACCCGAGTGTTTAACAGTTGTCCATTTGTTATTTTCCATCAAAACAAGATGCATTTAGTATATTCTTGCTTCTAATACACTAATGAACCTTTCTACAGGGCCGCCTCTGGTTGCCTTAACTATTTTAATTACCAATCATCAGTTGAGCAAGCAATCAAGTTCTTGAATATACTTTTCATAAAGGTAATTTAAGGATGCTGCCTATTTTATAATGATATGGTGAAAATAACAATATCTTACCATCAATCCTCGATTGCGTGAGCGAGGAAGATCTTGGATATATTTTTCAAAAGCCTCTAATCTTACTTTCCCTTTGACTTCTACAGATTCAGACCAGTTGACATCAGGCATCTTCTCACCACTACAATAGAAATCATCACAAACAAAGTTAACAAATGCACCTTACTATTCCAGCCTTTATAAAAAGATGGTGGTCACTGGTCAGTGGTCACACTTATTATCCCAAAAAAGATGGGATGATGCTAATAGCTACTAGGGGTGATGTTCTATGCTGTGCTAAGTGTTCATTCAACTGGGTGTCTAACAGGCAATCAAATTTATGCAGATGGAAGCAATCAAACTGCAGCTTCAATCAAACACAAGCAAAAATTTCTAAGAAGTCAAATATTATTTATTACTTCAAAGTAAAACATGTTACCTCATATCAAGGCAACAAAATGCCAAAAGATTACTTCCGGAAGTGCTTTTGGAATGAAAAAATATATATAATTTGCTTACGTAGCATAATGTGCTGAATGACAGGGAGCAACTTTAAGAAGGTAACATGAACCAAATACAAAGGAAAATAGCCCAAAAAGTAAAATATTTTCTCTTGTTTTTTTATTTTATTTTTATTTTTTATGAAGATAATATTTGTATTGAAAACGAAAGGACATAGTCATGTACATAAGACATATACAAGCACTAGCCTGACCCAAAAAACTACCAGGTAGAGCTTTAGAGAGTCAACAAAAAGAAAGAAAGAGGGATGCAGCTCCAAGGTATGACTATTAAACAAAACAAAAAGACTCTTTAACTAAAAAAGACTTGAGATAAAACATCCTTAAGCTTCAACATTTCACTTTGTTGTCAAGGTTCAACACTAGAAGGATGACAACGGATGAACTGCCAGGTATCATGGTCATGTTTTATGTTTTAACATATATTGTGGTTAGACATCGAGAAGATTTTTATTATTTTGGGAGAATCTTAAATTTTAATACAACTATATAACTGTTAAACAAACATAATACCATTTTGCCCTTATATATGCTATTGTAGTTGTTTTAATTGAGCGCACTAATGCCATCAATCAATTGGCAATAAAATCCAACAAGAGAACATGATTGACCTTGCCTCCCACATCAGAATAAAATGCCATTACAGGAGATATGAAGTAACCAACTCATAGTTATTTCCTCACTGAAAAAGGGTCATATTGTTTTATCTACATTGTGTAAAATTCAGAAAAAGCTATCTAACTATTACATCCACAAACTATGACATGTGCAATTGTAATATACAAATTTTATTAAAGTGTAAAACCTAAGAATCACCTCCTGAAAGGGTTTTTATATCACATAAATATCCTTCAAAGAACTAATGAAAATTAACTCCTCCCCCCCCCCCCCCCCCCCCCCCAAAAAAAAAAAAAAAAAAATCTCATTGATTACAATTAAATCATTATCCATAAAGGCCATTACCCAACATTGGTCCCACTAAGTGAAATCCTAAGAGGGTGAGCTGAATATGTTCCTGCCCTTTGTCTTTAAGTACAAAGTGGCCACTCTCTAGACTCAAACCTGCACCTTCACGCTTGGTAGCCTAATAATTTTTATTTTTATTTTTTTTGGCAATTAAGAAATAAGAATAGCCTAAGACTTTTACCATTACACCAGACAATGGCCCCCAAACCATTTCCCACATTTATATAATATGTGGTAAAGTAGCCCTGTCGACTGACCAGTCTATAACGTACAAAAACTTTAAAAACTTAATTAAAATTGGCACCAATTGAATAAATGAATATTCATCCCTCATCCTGCATAACTCTAAAGAAGCTAATTACATGACATACTTATGTTCTGACACAAATCAAATACCTAACCGTCTATATGTCTCCAACCTGTAACAAACACAAAATCTTCCACCATGAATGCCCAAACTCTAAGAAAGCATCTAATCTTCATACAATTTTTTTGATAACGAGGAAGCCCTCAGGCAAACCCTGGACCCATATAAGACCCCACAACACATATGGACCAGGTAAGTCCAAGGCCCATGAGAATGATGGAACCATCTAATCTTCATACAAATTAGCCCCTTAGTTACATGTTCAGGCTAAAAACTAGATGCTCCAGTAACAAGCATTTTCATGTGATAATATTAAATAAATAGAACAGATACCGCAACAAAATATCTTTTTTGTGTTCTTCTTTTATCATTGATAAAAAGTCTTTTTGTTGTTGATCAAAAAAAAAAAAATACCACAACAAAATATGGTTAATGAAAATTAAACCATTTTTTAAATTCCCAATTATACCAAAACGGTAAGGTCGCCCTTTTAAGTCACCAATTCATAATCTTCAAAAACTAAACTAATTTCAACTGGTTACATGACTCTTCATCCCCTAAGCTGGATAAATCTTGAAAAATACATTGCATGAGCTGGTAAAGACTTTACACAGATTAACCTTCTTGATTCCAACCTGAAATACACACAATATCTTCCTATATCTTGATTCATGAGTGCCTCCACTCTCATAAGTTTCTTTTCTTTATAAAAACTAGATCCTCAGGATATACATCCAGCCACAAAAACTGAAATCTCTGGCACCAAGAGCATTTTTACATGAAAATTTCCATATAAGAACAGAATTGTTTCACTGCAGAGGATTTTTTTTTTTCCCCCTTTTTCTGAAAGGATTTCAATTTCTTGTCATTAATATAGCTTTTCAGTATCTTCAATTAGAATAGAGTCAAGTAAATTTATTCTGCATGCATTAAATATATGGATCTACGATGCCTTCAAACAAGACATATCTCTTTCTTCATTGGATGTAATATTTTTCTTCGAAAAGATGAAATGTATTTCTTCAAACAAAACGTATGATGCCTTCAATAGTTGAATCTCACTGACAACCGAAAAATAGATTCTTCTGTTGTTCTCGGCTTCTTGTGTGCCCAACCAACACTTTCAACAGATCAAATTCTTTTCTGTTTAAGATAAGAGGACATCATTTTAAAGTCCAATGGTAAATTATCCAGCTGACTCACAACCCCACTACTTGCCCCCAAAAGTACACCTACGCAATGATCCAATGATATTATTACTAAAAAGAGGCATACAGAAAAGAAACAAAATTTAATGCAGTTCAACAAAGTAGCAGAAAAAATAGTAAGAAGTATTGTAGATAAGATTATAATAAGAAGTGCAGCCAATGAATTAGAAGCATCAATATAAAAGTTGAATTTTTCAAAGTAGATGAAGAAACCTTTTAAAGAAGGCAACTGCAGACACAGTAACAGAAGAACTTAGCTGAAGGGACCCATCCCAGAGCTTCCCAGCAAATGTAGGAGCTACCTTTCCAGAAAGTGATTTACATTTTTCATCTAATTTAATAGAACTATGACTTCGGTCATTTCTCTGACCATGCCCAACAACAATGTTGACAGGACTATAACCATTTTTAGGTGAAGCTTCTTCAGTCAAGGAATAGTTTGAATTTTCAGTACCTGATCTTTCTGTTTTTTTCATAATTTTAATACTTTCATCTCCATGACCTTGATCATTGCCCTTAAACTCATCACCTTCTAAAGGAGCAGTGCCAGAGTGTACTTCATTTTGCAATGATCTTTCATTTTCATTATGTTCAGTGCATGCAGAGGCCCCCAAAGAGGCTGTTCGAACAGTTGACATATCATTACTTCCAGCACTGTTGAAACTGGGCCCACTTTGTTTCGACTCACAAGATATTCTAGAATTACTGGCTTCCTGAGAACATTCTTGTCCGTCCAAATCTACAGAAAACCTGTCAGGCTTAACAACACTCTGCCGCAACAGTTCCAGGGGTCTCAAACTATTAGATTGTGGATTGGACATTTCCAATGGCAGATTATCGGTGATAACATGATTCATATTGCCAAAACGCACATTGTGCAAACCAGGACCAACCTCAGCATTTTCAGTACGTGCATTAAATGAATTCAGAAAGGGTAATGATTTATGTGCTTCAGTTTGGCTGAACATATGATGTTCCTGGTTTTGCCAATTTGATACTGCCAGGGTCTTCCCAGTTGACATCTTAATCAATGGCAAGGATCCTTCATGATGGAAAGACTGAGGCGGTACATTAAAAGAAGGATTGCTTATTTTCTCCACTCCAGTTTTAAGGAAATTCCTGTTACCAGTCTGCCAAGTTGCGGTGAAATCATTATGACCTTGAACTTGATCTTTTTCAAATTGATGCTTGAAAGTAATTGGTTCTATAGACTGCGGAGCATTATTTAAAAACAATCCAGGAGTATTCCCTTGTATTTGTATCCCAAAACTTGAATCAGCATCACACTGCAGCTTTGACTCCCTGGTGAAGCAATAATTGTAAACTGATTCAGAAATGGTGCCCTGTTGTTCCATAGCAGTTGATTTCCTCTTTCTTGGTGACTCGGCCAGAAAATCTATACCAGAAATTCTTGAGGGAGAAGGGTGTATCTTGTTCTCCATAGGACCACCCTGAAACCTTCTAGGAGGAGCCTTTGTCTGGCTTGATAAGATCACGTGCTCTTGTTTCTAATGAAACAAATTTTGGAAATCTGATACCTCAACAAACTTCGGCCTCCACAAATCATAACCCTTAGGACCCAAGATCTGCAACTATGGCCACAAATTTATTGAAGGCCAAGAAAACAAGAATTCAATGCTACAACAGTTATAAATAAGATGATAGTACTAATTGGAACCACTAAAAATCGTATAATTACTTTTCATTTCACATATTCTACTTTTAAGTTTCCTTAAACACCCATAAGTGGATGGGATGTACACTCATATATCAAATATGCAATTGAATAATATTATAAAAACTTCAAATTGAGATTTTTTTTTTAATGACAAAAATATATTAAACCAAAAGGGAGAAAGAATTTTCCTTCAAAAAAGAAGTAGAAAGCACAAGCCTATTTAACTATCTGATTCCAATTCATTTGATTATATGAAGTATCAATGCACTAGAATTCACCCTCCAAATGCAATAAGCCATGAAACAAGCAAAGACTTAGCCTTCCTAAAAACCTTGTCCATGAACTTGGGCCCCAAAGAATGAATTGCTAAAATCAAAATCTAATGACATCTTTAACCTTCCTGCCAAATAAATTGCTTGGACCGAATGACAAAACTTCCTAAAACATTAATTTTCCAAATCCTTCTGTCCACCAAATCTATGTAACAACCAGCTGCATGAGTGGCATGTTCTAACTCTTTCAAAGACGAGCTCTATCTAGAATCTGCTTGCTATGCATAAGAAAACATTTAGAATGGAGAAGTACATAAAGAAATGCCCTCTTCACCCTCACAATTAACAATTTTCTCAATATATATATATGTGTTTTTAAATTATTTCCTCTCATAGTTTTGGCTTCCTTCTTTTTTTGTTTTTTTTTTTGTTTTTTTTTTTTTTTTTGGGGGAATGTCTACCCAAATTTCATAGCTTAATTCCAATTCCCAAAGTGATCCAACATTGACCCAAAATCAAGTTTTGAAATGTCACCAATTTTTTCCAGTTTTTAAATTCCTGAATGTCCAAAATAACAAGCCTGGGATTTTGGAAAGTTATCTACAAGGTTAAGTGTTAACTGGCCACCAAAACAGATACGCATGTGAAGTAGCTCCCATAGGCTTTGACGTGGTATAGTTGCTACTTAATTATGGTTACCCAAAACCATGTGAACTGTGAAGTATGACAATCGCTTCAAGCAACTCTCAAATAGGGTGTATGATCCACTAACACCTAAAGCTTAGCAAGTTCAAAGCTGGGCACAATTACCTACTCAGAAAATCTTTGAGAAACTCAGGCTCAAATGGAGCACCAGAAGGCAAGCTTTGGTCCAAGCGCCATTCAAAACTTAAGCCACTATATCGCATTTGTAAGATAAAAGCTATCTTCTCAATTGTGAGATCCATAGCCAGTTAAAATTGTATAGAGAAGAATCTCTCTAAGGCTTGGATGATGACGAAGTTAATGAAGGTGGTCATGATTGTTAGTGTGCAGGAATTATTGTAATAAGGGTAATTTTGTCTTTACTGATGAGACTCACTCCAACAACCCATCCATTCTGGCTAGAAAATGCTAGAAAGTGAGAGAAGATAGCTGAGAAAGTGAGAGAAAATGAATATTGCTTTGATTCAAGAGAGAGAAAGAGCTCTCAACTCTCTAGATCTGTTACAAACTAAAAATATTCTTCAAAAACTGAATATAACTAACTCTAATTGACTATTTATAGACATTCAAAGCTGTAACTACTCTTTAACTAACTCAAACTAACCTTTAACTAACTCAAACTAACAAGTAACTAAAAAAAACACCTGCTAGAAGCTGCTGGAAAGCAGCTTATTCTGCCACATCATTTACCCAACTTATATATATATAATAGAGGAGCAAACCCTATCTTGGAGGGATGCAGTATTGCAATTCTCACTGCTCATTTTTTAATTAATCGTCTACCCTCTTCCATTCTTAATGGCTCCACTCCATTCTCTGTTTTTCCACAACTTCCACTCTTTTCTTTATCTCCTTGAGTTTTTGGTTGTGCTAAAATTTTACTCTGGGTGCTGATTAATTAGATCCAAGGCTATTAAATATATGTTTGTGGATCATTCTCTGACTCAGAAGGATGTTCGGACCCTCATTCTCATCACTATTTTGTGAGTGTTGAAGTTACTTTTTAGGAAAGTATGCCATTTTTAAAGATGTGGCTATTAGCAAAAGGATATACTCAAACTTTTGGTGTTGATTATTTTGTGAAATTCACCCGAATTGCTCATCTTTCCTCTGTTTTATTTTTTTTCTGTCACTGCTAGCAAGAGCTGGACTCTTTATCAACTTGATTTAAAGAATGCCTATCTTCATCTACAAGAGGAAGTTTATTTCGAATAACCTCTAGGATATGTTATTCAAGGGGACTGTGCAAAGGTATGTAGGCCCAAAAGAACAGTTTATTGGCTTTAACACTCTCCACAAGCTTAGTTTGACAAGTTCAATAGTTGTTGGGGATTATGGTGGGAAGAGAGTTGTATCTGCTCATTCTGTATTTGTTTGTCAAAGTAAGCCTGGTTCAAGAATTCTTGTTGTCCATGTAGATGATAATCACAAGGAATGATGAGAATGGTACTACCAAGCTCAACCAGCATTTGAACAAACATATTCCCACAAAGATCTTGGAACTTTAAGGTATTTCTTGGGTATAGAAGTTGTGAGATCTAATAATGGTATTGTTTCTCCTATAGAAGAAGTATGTTACTGACTTTCTAAAGAACTTGGAGGAACTTTAAGGTATTTCTTGGGTATAGAAGTTGTGAGATCTAAGAATGGTATTGTTTCTCCTATAGAAGAAGTTTGTTACTGACCTTCTAAAGAAACTGGACTGTTGGGAGGTAAACCAGCTAACACTCCAATGGAGCTCATTCAAAAGTTTGATAGGGGGAATAGTGAGATCATTGAGGGTGATATAGACGTTACAATGACTCAGCCAGACATCACCTTTGTTGTTGGAGCAGAATCCCAACCTGGAACATTGGGATGCTATACAAGGCAATGGGATAATGTTTAAAGCTTCTAGTTCACTTGGTGCAGATTGGGCTAGTGATTATATGAAATTATGAATAGAAGGTCAGTTTCTGTTATTGTAATTTTATTGGTGAAAAACTAGTTAGCTTTTTTTTTTTTGAAAATCTAGTTACCTGGAAGAGCAAGAAGCAAAATATTGTGGCAAAATCAAGTGTGAAAGCAATGTTAGAGCCATGACTCATACAACATATGAGATAATGTAGGTGAAGTCTCTTTTGCAAGAAATTACTATCTCAATGGAGAAACCGATAAGGATGTTTTGGGATAACCAGACAGCTATTCATATTGCCTCTAATCTAGTGTTTCATAAAAGAACTAAGCACATGGAGGCAAATTGTCATTTATCAGAAACTTGGTTATGAGTAAGCAGATTGTTACAATGTATGTGAGGTCCGGGGATCAGTTAGGTGTTTTATGATCTCTATCTTTTTTAATTTTTTGGAATTCTCTCTCTCTCTCTCTCTCTCTCCCTCTCTCATCAAAACCCTAACCCTGACTCTTTTTTTTTTTTTTTAATTTCTTTCTTACTTATATATCCAAACCCTAATAGTTACATTCAAGTTGATGACAAGATGATTGAATTGTTAAGAGAGCTGGGAAAGCCTCTCATCAAGTGGATTTACCATAGGAATAGATAATGCATTTAGTAACCCGTATATCAACTCCAAGAAAATTAGGTTCAAGAAAGGGTTAGGGTTTACATTTTGTGAGTAAAAAAGCAAAATTTATAGAATTTGATTAATATAATGATAGAGGACACCAGATTAATAAAAGTTTTTATTTAAAAAACCTTGTAATCTACAATGATGTGTTTGTCATCATAAATATGCTGTCGACATTGATAGATTGTCCAATAGTGAATAAAAATGATAATGATTAATAAAGCACCCTTAAAAACACCACATGAGAGCATTGGCAAAGGTTATTATAACAGTTGCTTGGTTTCCACTGGAAAGTGTAACATTCATTTTAAAAGGCATAAAACCCTTCATTTTCACTGTGACGTTTGTTATGTTTTGAAGACTGAGGACAGAAGGGGTTAGTCCCTACGTTTGTTATGTTTTGAAGGCATAGGGAGATTGGAGCTTTTGATGGGATCAATCTCCAAGTGGAAGAGTGAGTGTGTGGAGCCTGATGGTAACACACACCTTACCACATTGTTTCATGAATCTAACTTTGCAATAAGTTGGTGGGGGGTTGTAAAGGACAGCATCCTCCTACCCAAAGGTTAGGGTTCAAGGTATAATCTGAGAGCCAAATTTTTGGCAAAGGCATTTTGGTAATTTCATATTTGTAACCTATAGTCATAGTTCTATATATACATAATAGTTGGGGGCAGCCTAAGGCAAATTTATGGGTGGGCCAATCGATGGCTTTCATTCACGTGGAGAATGAAACTTATAAATTAAAGGATATTCTAGAGTCCATGCCAATTTACACAACTTCAGTTATCACAACACCAATCTGGGTAGGTTAAAAGATTGATGCGTTGCTCTGCAAGGTCAAAAGATTAAAGGAAGATACACTTAGTGAGCTGCAATATGGCCAGGCCAAGCCCTTAATTATTATCTCTTATATCTCCGTTTTGCTTAAGATCATAAAAGTTGTAGCAACTTCGTATGTAGGTGAAGTTTGGCCAAACCCCATAAATTGTGTTTCTACTATGTTATTGTTTTCTTCTCTGTGTTCTTTTATTTCGTATCTCACACGTCCTAGGTTAGGGTAAATACCTAACATGCCATGCATTCACCACCCCACATCACCACCCATCAGCACCACTCACCATCACACATCATCACAAACCACTCATCACCAACACCCACTCATCCACCACCACCACCACCACCCATCACTCATCATCACCCACCCCTTATTATGCCCACTACCACCAACCACCATCACCACCTAGCACCCCACCATCACCAATCACCACTACCTATCATCACCACCACCACTGCCGCCGCTGCCTCCATCCATCACGCTAAAACCACTTCTCAAACTAGTCACCACCACCCTTAGTTGATTTTTTTCCCTTTTTTGGATGATGATCAGGTGAGCACGTGCTCGTGCTGATATAACTTATATCAGCCCTTGGATTAGAGGTTGTAACTCATGAATTAGTGGGTTAAATGGTACACTGGGCCAATGCACAGGTACAACCCCTAATCCATGGTACTGATAAAATTAGGTAAACACATGCTCACCTCATCGGGATTGTAATAAATATATTGATATTTTTACAACAAAATTAATATCCATTAAGAATCTAAGCCTTGTTGATTATTCAGAACAAAAATATATATACATTTCTCAATATAAACAAATATTTTTTTTCCCCCTCAAACAACGTCGTCCCTCACTCTCGATTAAGCCGTACATGAAGAACGGAATCCCTAAGAAAGGAACTACGTTGCAGTCTTGCAGACACTTTTATACAATCAAACTCAAAGAAATGGAAACCCTAACCCAAGCGAACAGTATGTGACAGACTAGAATATTCAAAATTTACAGTTCTAAAAAAAAAAATAAAGTCAAATTAAATCTATTGGAAAAGGCTGCGTTTTGGTTGGATGGAATTGGAACGCCCAATTCCGTGAGATTATTCCTGAATCAATGAACGAAGATTCCCACTGAATCGGAATTCGATTCATACGTAAAGCTCGAAAACTGAATCTTTCTGAAGTACAGGTCCCATTTTCCAGATCCATTGCTTGAATGTAGAGAATTATGTATATATATGTATGTATGAATCGAACCAGAACCTACCTGAACAGGCTTGTGGATCAGAACCTATACGTCGCCCCTCACTCTCTCGTCTAAGACAGTCTCGAGCGCCACTGCCGCCCATTGGAAGCCATTTTTATTCAGATTTGGCCTGCGATTCCTGTCGTACGGTATTAGGGATGGTAGCTGGACGGTTAAATGGGGCAACCCGAGGCGGGTTTCGAAATAAATAGAAGCGGATCGGGCTGGATTTAGACGCGGCGGAGGGGTCATGCGGTGGGAAGGGATTTTCAAACCTGGGGCGCAATGACCGCAGTCGGGTTTGAATAAATTTTGTTGGTAAAGTATCAATATATTAATGTATGGTCTTCCTTATGCAAAATTACTCTAGTGGCATTTTTCTCGTTTCTTAAGTGAGAAATTTCGAATTCAAACTAATAAAAAAATATGATCCTCCTTTATTTATATTGGAGGTTCAAGATAGATTCTATAGATTTTTTTGAACTAAAAAAACAAAAAACTTCTAAGTAAGAAATGTTTATTGATGATGTCAGCCACAAATTCACTATTATAGTAGACTCATGTCAATTCTGATTCACACAAATATTTTTTACAAATTTCAATACAAAATTTGAAAAAAATTATGGGAAGTCGTGCCTCGCTGGAAACAAAGATCTCCCTAAGTAAAAGGTAACTTTTAGAGTTTTAGGTAAATTAAATAACATACCAAGATCAGATGCATAATTGTAACATTAATTAATTTTTTGAACAAACGATATCAAGAACATGTGGCTTGCCACAAGGAAAAAAGACAAATGCTCCTCCATTTTTTTTTTAATAATTAATAACAAGAGTGAAGATTACTTTTTCGGGAATATGCAATTGGCATGCATTAGGTAATTATTAAACCCTTTAACCTTGAGATGGTTCCTAAGAGAATCAAATGGGGTGAGGTTAATTCCACAGCCATTTTGGTTGTATCCACAGCCCTATTAAATTTTTTTTGTTGGTTTACCCAATTTGCCCCTAATGTTCTCACATTCCCCTATCATCTCCCTTCCATCTTCTTATTCTCTTTCATGCCCTTGTCTGCCTCCTCTCTCGCTCTCTCTCTCTCTATTAACGTACATCATCATCACACATGCTATTCAATTTCTAAATTCCAACTTAAGATTAATGCTTGGCCTTTAAACTTTGTGAGAGATATGCTTTATACGATATAATTTAAATCATAAATAATTCAAAATTTTCAACTTGTACCTCAAAACCTCCCTACGGATTCTTTCATTGTCCAGCTTTGTAGAGGTCATGATCCTACTCTTATTCGTTTTCCTTAATGGCTTATAGCTAAAACAAAACTCACGATGCATAGTAGGAACAAAATACAGCTGAGTCAAACTAAACTGATATATGAGTGCACATCTATAAAAGCAATGTATGTAAACTCAACTTCCATGGAATTAGTGATGCAAGTCTAAAAAAAAAAATCCATAAAATTCCACAATTTTTCCAAGTTCTTGCAATTATATATAGTTGAAGACTAGAAGGGTAGTTTAGATTGGTTAGGCGTAAGTTGATACTGAAACCCAGTCTATAAATAGAGCTTAACTACTACTTGAAATGCAATTTTTATTTTTTTAGCTTAAAAAGAAAAAAAAAACCAGTTATATAGATAGTGAGACCAATAACAGAGGAAAGAGAGAGAGAGAGAGAGAGAGAGAGGCGTAAGTGGGCACACTAATTAAGCTCTCTTCTTTTGTGTTCAGCGGCATTGTTTTTAGGTTCTGATTTCTATTTTTTTAGAAGGAAAATCAGACCTATGACTGAGAGAGGTATGAAGAATAGGAGAAGAGAGAGAAAGAATAAGAGAGAATAGAGGAAAGAGAAAGGAGGAATAACGGGGCAAATTGGGTTAACCAACCAAACCTTTTAGTATAGGGTTGTGGATGTAGCCAAAATAGTTGTGAAAATAGCCTCACCCAATCAAACGCTTATGATATGAATGAGGTTTATTAATGCTTGGCACTAAATAAAGAAAATAAAAGGAAAAAGAGAAAAAGTAACTGTTTTATCAAGGAGAGGGATCAACTAGATTTTTTTTTTTACACTCACACAACATATAATTTTTTTTTTTTTTTTTTTTTAAATCTTAAGTGAAAGCATGGTTTGTAAATAAAAAAATATATATATAGAAAGTGTTATTAATAGTGCTTCAACATCTATCTATATCTATCCTACCTATAAAAGGGGTAATCCTAGAAAAACTTTTGATTCTCTAAAATATCCTTATTTTAAAATGTAATGGCATCAATACCCTTAAGTAATCCAAAAGATTAAAAAAAAAAAGATACATAATTAATTAAATTATGGAGAAATCTACTTTAATTAGAATTCTACAATCCTATTCTATAACCCATACGTTTTCCTTCCCCATACTCTACTTTAATTAGAGTTCTACATCCTAGTCCATTAGCCCAGCCATACGTTTCCTTTCCCATTAACTCATTTGTTTTTTGCAGCAAAAAATAATAAGAAAAACTCATACGTCTCTCTCTCCTCGTCCCCCATTATGTATCTCTTTGAAATTGAAATGGGGAGAGGTTAAGCAAAATTTTACTTTCAGAAATTCACAACCAAGTAAACTTTCACTTCCTTAAACTGTTTTCTTCTTATATATATATATATATATAAAGAGAAAAGGAAAATGCTACTAAGCATTATAAAGAAACTCAAGATCCCAACTAAGTTAGCACCTTGAGTTCTTCTAATCATATTCTATTTAACTTCTTGGATATACATACAACAAACATATTACTTAAAATGATTCATGTGCAACGCAAGTGTGCACAAACTAGTAAATGAAATTGTTGTTATTTGAAAAGTGCTGTTATAAATGGCACTTTCATTTTTCCCTTTTTTTTTTTTTTTTTGGCCATACGGCAGTTTGTTGGCAAAACTTCTGGCATGGCATTTGAAGCAGACCGGATAAAACACAGAAAGTCTTTGGCATTTACAGCTCAAGTGATCCGTTCAGCAGCATCTTTTATGCCTTGGTTATGTAGAATCCATATAAGTGACGGATATCGATCATGAATTTAGGCTCGGTATAGAAAAATGATCTTGGCAATGTAGAACACTACCATATGCTCCTTCTATTTCATTCATTCTTTCACAACTCATATTGAACTTCAAAGAAATTCTGAGATTAAGGTCTTGAAGTCAAAACTCTACCTTTCACGATATTCTTTGATAAATTATCATTACACAACAATAAGGCCTGTAATGTTGGTTACAGTACTTCTTCAAATCTCAACCGATATACAACCAATGTAAGCCATCACAAAAAAGTACAACAGGACTACGTAAAATTACATTGCAAGAATTGGAGAGAAAAAAATTACACAGGAACTTAATAGATGAGCCGAAACTCTATAAATATGTGCCAAAATATCGCGAATGCTCTGTTTACTTCAAGCAGGAAGGCAGCAAAGGACCATTACAAGCAAATGCAACCAAAAGATAAATGGTGATCAAGAGAATTACCACCAATAAAACCCTGCAAGAAACAAATAAAAATTGAAATCTCAGTAGGTTATGAATAGTGTAATAAAAAATAAAAATAAAAAACTGAAAATGCAAATCCAACCCACTCATCTCTGAATTATAATCATAAAGCTTTACACAAAAATATGTCGAATCTTCTTTTAAAATATTGAGACTTGAGAGAGAGAGAGAGAGAGAGAGAGAGAGAGAGAGAGAGAGATAGAGATGTATTAGAGGCAAACAAGGACCAAGGAAGCTGAGAACATTCTTTTTTATTGGTAACTATAGCCATAACTCCATCTGTCCACCCAGTCCCCAGGAAGAGAGAATAAAGAATCTTCTGAAGTTTGACAAAGGAAGAATAAACAGACTGCTCTGGATCAGAAATTCCTCTAGGTTCTGCATCTCCACGTAAGAAAAATACCAAAATTTGCACTCATGGACATCAATACAAGTTGAAAATTTCCTAAACATGGTACTCTGTAAACAAAAAATGGCAGTGGGATGGCAAGTTTAGATGGATGACACAATCATAACAGAGGCCATAAGCGATAATACCGATAAATATAGATTTTTTTACAATATTGCTTTAAAGCATGTTCTTGAACAATAAACTTCCGCAAGTTGGCAATACTTCTCATCAAGAGTAGTGAAAGTACAGCTTCATATTTCTGGCATGTTGAGGAGATGGATGGACTTATGAACAGAATGCTCCCAGAGATGAAATTAGGCACAAAAGAATTAAGGAAGAAAAAGGCAGTAATAGTCGCAGTGGGAAGGGAAGAATTCCTCCTTGCTGAATTACTGCCTGTGTATCACGAGTGACTCTCTGACAGGAGTTCAAAACATCAATGATGAGTACCAAAAATTCGATTACTAATTGAAACCCAACATGCCAACTTGATCCTCTTCCCCAGGGATCCCAAATGAGGGAACCCTACGAGAGCTGACTACTCCAACTACTGTGCATGTACGACGATCCATACTAAATCTGACCAACTGCCCATCCTTCCTCTCTACTTTCTTGACAGCCCATCTTGGTCTCAGTAGAGTCTTTCAATATAGAGAATATATTTTTAATGGTTAGTTTCATGGCCATCCCCAAGCCCCCTTGAACATATATCACAAATGCATCGGCATAAAAAAACAATTCTTATCATGCATGAGTCCAATTGTGTAAGAGTGGTCCTTGAAAACATACGTGAGCTTGGCATTTTTCCACCATAGGGTATTTTTGAAACGGCGAGATTGCTTTCTGAAGCGAAATGTATTTCCTTGCAAGGTAGCAGTTTTGTCAACTAGCAATGCCAAGCGGTCACCCCTGTCCAAAACTTTATCAATGTTTTCTATCATGACATTCCGCACCTATCATCATCAGACGACCAGATATTTGAAAATTATTAGTCTTTAGAACAGAGTATTTAAAGTAAGGATCAACAATATCACATTCTACCAAACAAGAGGAAATAATTTATCAACAAATTTAGCTCTGACTTTCTACAAAACATGATTATTTATTGACTTAGTAAAATGTAACTATAAAGTAGAGGACCTAGGGTTACAATTTGAATCCATAGTTACAATTCTCATTAGGTTTAATCAACATTGTCCAATAAACCATTATTCACGATCAACTATTCAACATGAGCTCTAATAGCATGACTGAAAAGGGAAATAAATTGGTATATTATGCAAAAAACCAACATAAACAACAAAAACTACCTGACTCATTTCACCTTTCAATCGGTTTAGACTATCTGCATTCGGGTCATTTGAGTAATGGTCCATCTGTTGGCTCAAAACCCTCGAAAATTCATCATTCATGGCATAGGCGGGAGCTGAATGAATAGCACGGCCATAGGTCCTCACAAACCGTTGATGTATATCTTCAAGAAATGCAAAAGGGATTCTCCCTGAACAAAATTTTCAAGTATATGATCATCATGTGGCATCTCTAAATGGCTATAAGACTATGACTTGCCTTCAAAAGTCAATGAGAGGAATTTACAAAATTATTAGACAGAGTGATGAACTAATACAAAAAGTCAAAAAAGTGTATGTAGTATACTTTTTCTCTCCAATTAAATAAAAACATATCAGCCAGCAGCCCCAGAAATAGAGGTGATGTCAAGCTTCATTCTTAACATCAAGAACATGACACAATACCCATAATCTGCAATCGGCAAGTCAATGCATAAAAGTGCATGACTTTACCTTGTAAGATTAATTATAGCCTGCAGTGCCATCTTGATGTTTCAAAGCATGAAATATGCAAATTACCAATTATTGTTGGCAAAATCTACAATAAGTTTGCACATGCCATAGTAAATTTATAAAAGGTATGGAAAAAGGGCTCCGCAAGGCAAAAGAAACCTATATCATCTGTTCTCAAAGGGATAAACAAACAGACAACGCCCTACATATGGACAAGATAGATTATTTTTATTTATTTATTTTTTTTGGGGCTACAAGATGATGATTATGAGTTGGATATGAATAATGGAGCTACAGTTGACAGTTAAGCTCACCCACACAGAAATTTGAGCACACTTGGAAGTACGCAAAGAAATTAAAGTTTTGGAAAACTACGGAAAATAAATTCAACTTAAATGTTCATAAAAGTGGAGGTAATTGCCAAGGTTAGAGTTTTCGAGGTAATCTTTTGGATCATTCACTACAACAACCACCGAGTTCAACATTAGACTGAAAACCCCTGTCAAGTCTGGAAGTTGGCAGGTGGCTGGAGGCTATCCAGACCAAAAGATTCCTTATCTTCAAACATTCAGCATTCATATTAACACGGGCTCCATCCATAATGTTAATTGTTAAAAATCTCCATAAATTTGCAAGGAACCTGAAACCAGTTCAATTAATGACAGAGAGAGAGAGAGAGCCAATAAATCTTTAACAATGAAGGCCCTATCCATAGTTGCACACCCCAAGTCCATAAGAAAATAAAAAAATCAAAATCAAAATCAAAGTTATCCTGACATCTACAATAGACTGGGGAATACACCAAATGAGAATTAAATAATGTATTTGCACTTCAGATTACAAGCACAAGCATAACACTATATATCTCAAATATCAACCACAACAACCCACTCATTGGCAGCGAACACTTAGCCAAAATCTATATCTCAGTTTATGTGTAAATTATATCGTAATTGCTTCTATTAACCAACCTAAAGAGTAAACCTTAACAAGTTATGCCACCAAAAATTAGATACATTTACAACCTCCTTCAGAAACTCTGAAATTTTTCCCAAATATCCTTTTGTTTACCCATGAATCCATGTTATATATATTGATTTTGTGCAAAGAAACTATCATTTCTAGTGTGTGATAGTTACCAGATTGGAGACTATGGTGGCAGTTTAAGTAGTGTGTAAGTTTGCCTTATAATCTCCTTTTGCCAATCAATGCTCTCCTCGCCAAACCTCTCACAAACTAACACAAAATCCGAGCAAGCACTCCACATGCGGAAAGTGAGTAGCATTACTAGTAATTTGATACTACCATTTTTCAGAGATATTTATCATAGAATTTGAAACGTATAGAATTGACACTCATACATGCAGATGAACCAATAATTTGCATAAGCAAGGCCCCAGACTGACAACTACAGAGCATCCACTCGTAACATAAAATCCATGGTGCTAGTTATGCGATCATCGCTGGCGCAAAAAATCCTATTGATCACCAATTGTGTAACAACCACCCAAGAGGCAATAGTACCATAAAAAAGATCATTGCTTCAGCTTCCAAACCACCACGTCCCTACATGGCTAAAGCCTTTATAGTTAATGGGCTCTCTCTCTCTCTCTCTAACAATTACGCTCAAACCTCCATCATCGATCATTTCCAATCAATTCAATCATAATTAGAGTTTCAATAGCCATGGATTGAACCCAATAATCAATTAAAGGAGGATGATCCAAAAGAAAGAGAGAGGGGGGAAAGGCTTACTGCCGGAGGTATTGTCGGCCATGCAAAGAACGGTGAGGCCATCCGTCCTCTTCACGTGGAAAATGTAGCGATCCTGAGAAAAGGACAGATTGCTATCATTATTGTTGCCGGGCAGCTTCTCCATTACCTGCCGCGCTATTGCGCTCGCATTCGTCGATGTTGTGCTGAATTCCGCCAATACCACATATTCCCTCGCCACCATTCCATACAATATCCCCATCTCTCTCTGTCTCTCTGTCTCTCTCTCTCTGGATATATATATATATATATATATATATATATATATAGGTTTGTCGATGATTGAGTCACACAGAGAGATTCATCGTCTTGGAGATGGGAGATTGGAAACGAAAACTAGGGTTTGGAAACAGCGGTTCTTCTGGAGGAATTATGCTAAATTTAGCAGAATTCCAGGCCAGAAGGAGCAGCAGGGGGAGAGTAGACGAAGAACAAACAATGAAAACGATGTCGTTTGGAGGGGTGATAACCGGTAAGGTTTAGCGGGAAAGTGACACGTGGGTGAATGTTATAGGGGTAATTGTTGAGTGGACATATTTGAGGGCCGCTTCGTATTCAACGAGACGAGACCCAGACTGGACCTCTAAAAGCGGACGGCTTGTGTTCATCAATGCTTTTTAATTTCTTTTGTGGGTACGTTCATTAATGCTGCCTAGCCTTGTAAAACAAGCCAAGTTATTCAGTTATAACTTAGAGATCGGTTTGACACAGAAACTCATTCGAGTTCGTTTGAGTTGTCATTAATGGGTATTTTAATTTCTTATTTTGTGCGAATTATGTATATAATTTGTAAGACAACAAACTTTATTATTATTATTTTTTAATAAAAACGTATTAGATATAAATTGTGTCAATATACCTATTAAATGGTTATATTTCATGGATTGATAGATTTTAGGGTACTGCCCATTAATGCATAAAGTATTATTCTCAATGCATGTGTTAATCCAAATAAATATTAATGTTACCATTCTTTCCAATAAGGGGTGCTCGGGGGTAGGGTCGGATCGGATTTGGGGCTCACCCACAATCCACCTATGAACTATCAGGTAAACACAATTTTCATCCACTTTCACCAATATGATTAGGCGGTTTCAACCCACACACCACTTTTGATTGATGAGTGGGTTGTAGGTAGATTAGTAGATTAGGCTTTAGCTGAGTTTTGCTTTATATTTTTAAATTTGTTCATACTATTTTGACTCAGTGAGTTTTTCAATCATATATAATTGTAGCATTTCAATTATATATACTGTTTTGGTAAAAGCATGTCACATAAAATAATAATTAACTTGGAAAAAATATAAGATTAAACAAGCATAAAATTGAAGCAAAAAAATACAACCCTGAATAATATGCAAAAAAATTGATTTAGTATGATTACATCTAATTATATACTACTAAAAATTATAAACAATATGATCCAAAAGACTATTTGTCACACTAATTTTAATGGAGCAAAAAAAGAAAAGAGAATCAATGTCTAATTTAATCAAGTATTAAAATACATGCGGCAAACAAATTAAGAACAGATTTTTTTTTTTTTTTTTTTCAGAACTGCCAACTGCTCTCTAAACCACAAAAAAAATAAAATCCTAAACTATTACCCGCCCATCCCATCGGTTGAATCTGCCCATATGTCATCGGATGAGGTCAGATTGAGCAGATTTGTCAAGTCATACAAGTCTATGAGCACCTCTACTTTCCACAATAAAAGCCCTTATGAGAGAGTTATTTAGCAGGAGGCATGGGTCACCCAGCCCTCTTTTTTTCTTTCGCGTAGTATTACTATTATTATTGTACTATCCCCACCTTAGAATGATGCCTCCCTCCAAAATCACTCCTAATTCCCATATCGGCCACCACGTTTCCACCATTTTAATTTTCATTTTAATTTCTACCATTTTAGTTTCTCATATTGCTAAGGAGTCCAACACCGCATTATCAAGCACATCGATAAGTTTGAAGTTTGAACTTTGTATGGCAAACAATGAATTTTTTAAAAGTTAGGTGTATTATATGGATATAATATGAGTATTTATTAACTTTAGAAATTTTGATAATTATAGATAAACAACATGAGTAGGCAATTGTGTATCTCTCATCCTTTGGTAAATGAGATATCTGGTGTTCAAATCTCCACTCTCCTTCCAAATAAAAATGAGCATAGGAACTGGTATTATGGGATTTGAACCTATCTCATGGCAAGGGTTAATACCCTCAAAAGGGCTAACAAAGGTTCTAGAGTAGGGTGTTTTTTATTTTATTTTTTTTTAACAATAGATAGAGATATACTTACTTCTAAACCTCTTAATATTAACAAATAAATATCAATGATTTTCTATAAAGTTGAATTCGAGACCACTTACTTAATAAGTGAGACAAATGGAGATAGACCTTTCTCTCACTCTCTTTTGGGTTAAAGGGAGAGTCTAGAGGACCTTTGGGTAACAAAGGGGAAGCCCACTAGTCCATCCTTCCCATAGCCCCAATTTTTGACAAACATGTGCGTCAAGAAACTTCCATATATACATACCTTGAACCTAAGAATCTCTCTATTCAATAAATGGAGAGTACCAATAACCAAGCCAAAATACCTTATTCAGGAGTGTGCGCACATATATATAAATATTTTTTTCTTATTGGCTTAACTTACGTGTCCTCATCTCTTTGGGATAAGACTAATCCCATGGGCTTGTACGCTCTTTTAGTCCCAAACATATTAGATAATTATCGGATGACCCAGATTTTGGGATTAATCTTAAAAGGTCATTGTGCAAGCAGGCCAGCCCTGAGGTAATTAAGGCCACTTAGGCCCCAAAATTTTGACAAAAAATAAGGGCCCTAACTTAGTTGGTACCCTTGTAGTAGGTCCAAAAAATAATATATATTTTTTAATAGTTAGATGAGCAGAGGCTCCAATCTAAGTTTAAGGGCCTCAAATAAATACTAAGTTTTTAACCCAAGTCCATGTATAATAGTCCAAATTGCCAAAAAAAATTACTCAACTCAACCAAAAAAGAAAAAAAGAACAAAAGAAAAAAAAAAAAAAAGACCTTTAACCCTAAATCAAATTAGATATAATGTCTTTGCCAATCTTCCTCTAACCTCCAACCTCCTCTTCTCTCTCTCTCTCTCTCTCTCTCTCTCTCTCTCTTAGTGCTTTCAACCTCTCACAACCTCCACTTTAATCAAATTAGATCAAAATTTTTTGGAAGATTAAAAGTCAGGTACATCGTACACTAAACGTCCAAAGAAGTCAACCTCCACCCTAAGTGAAAACTACAGCTGGTTCATTTCTTTTTAGTATTATAGCTTTACATTTCCTTTGTTTTTTTTTTCTTCTTGTATATGTAAATTTTTTAAAATTATAAAGGAATATCAGATTTTATTTATTTTTAGTTCTTATAAATATTTATTTTTTATCTTGATCTATATAAACAAATTTTAGTAATCACATGTAAGCAAATTTTTTGTGTACTAAAAAAAATTTTATTGAGTATAAATTTTATTATACGTATAAATCTATACTACCTATAAAAAGATGAATGTAAGAAAAACTTTTGATTGACTAATATACCCTTATTTTAATTTTTAAATACACAACTACCCACCCTTCTGCATATATAAGAAATATAGTAATATGAAAACTATAATTCTAAAACACATATCTTAATATATTCTAAAACACATACCTTAATATATAAAACACAAATAGGAATTCAAAAGAAACCCTAAATCAAATACTCCATTTAATACTATATATATAATCCTAAAAAGATAATGGCCTGTTATTATCCCTCTTCCTCTCATTCTCTAGCAACTTCATATCTCCCTCTTCCTCTCATTCTCTAGCAAACGAGAATGGCCTGTTAGAGGCACACTTACTTCCCAACGCAGTTACAAACCAAATATCCACATCATGGAAACAATTCCGGATCTCAAGGGGCTGTTGTATGAGTGTTTTATACTTTTATTATGTACTAGACATAGCACACGTGCGTTGCACGTGAATGTTTTTAAATAATATTAGTTATACAAAATAATAAATACATAAAGATTTTATATTTTTTCATAAAAGATAAAGTTTAAAATTCGAAAGATTAAAAACTCTTTAGTTATATATTCAGAATTTTTTTCTTCATAAAACGGAATATTTAAAGAGTTTATATTCATATATATTATCATGCAACTTGATAGTTGCTCCAAAAAAGGAATTTGAGTAAAAATCTAACTTTAATTTGTTAAGAGTTTGAATTAAAATCTAATTTTCATTTGTTACCAAATGATCAGAATGTTTATTATGTGTTTCAATTAAAGGATGGGTAGATATGTATTTTTTTTAAAAAAAAAAAAATAAGGGCATATTGGTCGTTCAAAAGTTTTTTTAAGATTCAACTTTTTATAGGTAATATAGATTTGCAAAGCAAAACTTACCAGAGAAGGGAGAAGTCGCGGTTAATGGAAAAGGTGGAGAGAAGGTTGAAACTACTTTCAATGGAGAAAGTGGAATTTACAATCCAGCTGTTTATTTATTATATAGGAATTATATATAATTTCCGTTTCCTTTGAATTCTTATTTGTGTTTTATATATTAAGATATGTGTTTTAGAATATATTAAGGTATGTGTTCTGGCTGTTGTTTTAGAATTATAGTTTCCATATTCCTATATATTTCTATTTATTATATAGGAATTATAGTTTCCGTTTCTTTTGAATCCCTATTTGTGTTTTATATATTAAGGTATGTGTTTTAGAATATATTAAGGTATGTGTTTTAGAATTATAGTTTTCATATTACTATATTTCCTATATATGTAGAAGGGTGGGTAATTGTGTATTTAAAAATTAAAATAAGGGTATATTAGTCAATTAAAAGTTTTTCTTACATTCATCTTTTTATAGGTAATATAGATTTTTTGAAATTTGGTAAGAATTCATATAATGCTGAATTTGTTTGTGGTTGGGGGTGGTTGTTTTCGAGAATTTTGGGTAGACTAGGAAAACCCTGAATGTGTTTTGATTGTAGCGTGGAAGTTGTTGGAATGGGTCATATATGTATATGATAATTATTATTATTATTTTGCTTGAATTTGGTTGTTGATGGGAAGGGAGGGGGAAAAGAAAAAGGAAAAAAAACAAAGAAATGAGGAAAAAATAAAATGAAAATCTCAATCTCCACTCTCTTTTCAATCTCTAAATGAACAAAAAAAAAATGTAGATGATGATACCATATAAAAATAAAATTGAGAATATTTTTTTAGAAAAAGTAATAAAAACTATATTATGAGGGATCAATTTCACTTATTAAAAAAATAAATTAAATAATATTTAAAAGCATAAAAAAATATAAAATATAGAAAATAAAAATAAAATAATTATGTTTGCTACTTCCCTTTGAAATGCACATCTCAAGTTGAAGTAGCAAATTGCTATAGCCCACATAAGGTAGCAAAAGACAGATTTGTTACTTTTTTTTTTTTTTTTTTTTGCTACCTCTCTCAAAGATGCTCTTGTATCACATATTAAATTATATTGTATCTATACTACCTATAAAAGTTTATATTTTAGAAACACTTTTGATTGACCATTACATCTTTATTTTAAATTTTAAATTTTAAATATTTATTTGCCTCCCAGATTTAACCAATTAAGAATGTTTTATATTTAACCAATTAAGAATGTTTATTTTCTAACAAAAAAGAAGGAAAAAAGATGACACAATTTATGTTCACTTCATAAATTTTATATAGCCTCCACTACTATGTATGTGTTCTAGCTAACTTTTTATTCCTGCCATAACTCCTAACAATTAAAGAAATTTTGACCTATTGTATTGAGCGTTTATTCTAATAAGTTAAATTAACACAAAAGTAACAAATAATTAGATTTTCATATTCAATATATATATATATAGATACAGAATTTATAAATTTTTTTATTTAAATCATATTCATGTGCAACGCACGTGTGCCCATATATATATAGATATATTATCTATAAAAAGTTGAATGTGAGAAAAACTTTTGATTGACTAATATACCCTTATTTTAAATTTTAAATGCACAATTACCCTTCTACATATATAGGAAATATAAAAATATAAAACACACACATAAATAGGAATTCTAAGGAAACTATAATTCGTATAAATAAATAAAACCCAGAATTGTAAGTTAACACTATTTCATAACATATATCATCTATTCATTAACAATGGGATTCTAGATTCTACTTTCTCCATTAACAGTAGTTTCAACCTATTTTAATAGAGCCCTCATTTTCTTTTCTTTTTCGAAATATAGGGTTTTAGGATTTGTTTTAATTGCTATAGAAAATACTGTTTTTTATGTGGGTCAAGTACTTCATATATTTCTGTAACTTTGGTTCTCTTACCTCTATTCTTAATGAATGCCCTACCTACAAGATTCCTTGCAAACGCAGTAGGGTTCTATTTTAGTTATGTTAGATATTATTACTTTTGAGTATTTTTTTTATTTTATTTTCTTAGTGTAAGTTTTTGACAAATCATGATTCACGAATATTTTATAAGGATACCTTTTTTTCTATTTAATTATTTATTTTTGGAGTTGGTTTGTTTTCTCACATAGAACCTTTTATTAAAATATAATATAATAAAACCGAATGAGGTTCCTAGACTATCAAAAACTGGCATTAAAAAAACCAAATCCTATATGTAACGATGTTAAAAATTCTCCCTTATCTGGTCAATAGAGCATCATCTCAACAAAAGACAACCCAGGAGGATTCCCATGTTTTAGTAAGCACATTTTTCATTAAGAAAATTTTAAAAATAAGTATATTTATCATAATTTCATATAATTTTTTATATTATAAAAAAATTTTATAAAAAAAACCCAACTTCCCCACTCATAGAATAATATTTTCAATGAGTTGGATGACATTTATTTTAATTTATTTCTTATTTGAATTTAAACACGATGTTATTTGTTCAATTTATTTATGAAATAATTTTTTTAAAAAAAATTATTACTCTTTGAAATAAGTACATAACTAGGTTAGTTTCTAAACAAGTTCGAAAAAAATGGTTAAACTATTTAGCTTTTTCCTTACAAAAATAAACATATATATATATATATATACACCGACAGGGCCATGAGAAATATCCTTTGATAGGCAAGTGTACAACTGAAATTTACATATATTTTTTATATTTATTTAAGTTATTGATGACACATTTAATTAATTTATTAGTTTTGGCACTGATTTTTTTTTTTTTCCCATCACAAAAATCTCTTCTTTAAAAGACAATTTATATGGTCCACTTTAACGTAAATTCGTATACCATTGATGAAATATTTATTTTATAATACAAAAATATTCACGTGCAACGCACGTGTGTACCAACTAGTATATATAAAAGTATAAATCTATACTACCTATAAAAAGACGAATGTAAGAAAAATTTTTGATTGACTAATATACCCTTATTTTAATTTTTAAATACATAACTACCCACCCTTCTGCATATATAGGAAATATTGAAATATGAAAACTATAATTCTAATACACTTACCTTAATATATTCTAAAACACATACCTTAATATATAAAACACAAATAGAAATTCAAAGGAAACGGAAACTATAATTCCTATATAATAAATAGAAATATATAGGATTATGGAAACTATAATTCTAAAACACATACTTTAATATATTTTAAAACACATACCTTAATATATAAAACACAAATAGGAATTCAAAGGAAACGGAAACTATAATTCCTATATAATAAATAAATAGCCGGAACACATACTTTAATATATTCTAAAACACATACCTTAATATATAAAACACAAATAGGAATTCAAAGAAAATAGAAACTATAATTCCTATATCTATACTACCTATAAAATTCTGTATCTTAGAAAAACTTTTGATTGACATAAACACCCTTATTAAAAAATAATATGACCAAAATACCCTAATTGAAATGTTAAATGGAGTGTAATCTCCAAAGAAGTTCGTGCCAACTCCCAACTGATATCCTTCTCTTTCACGATTTCTTTATTTTTATTGGGTCCTATCTCCTTCAAGATTTCTCTCTAGGGTCCTTTTCTTTCGTTTTCGGAGCTTGGGTTCAAACCCCCAATATGGAGGCCTACATCCCTCTTTGTACCCTATAATTTGCACACTCAATATCTCTCTTTACTCTCTTGAAGATTCAAAATCTCACCTTAGAAGGTATTAATTTTCTTTAATTTCTTTATTTTACATTTTTAATTATATGCTTAATCTCTCTTTGATTTTCTCTTTAAGATTCAAAATACCTCCATAGGAGGTATTGGTTTTCTTTATTTCCTATAGTTGACATTATATCACTTTTTGTTTATAGAGATTTTTTAAAATACACTATGTTGTCAAGACATTGTTCTGGTTATATGCTATTGTTCCTTATAGATTTCATTAAAAGTAAATACTAATCATTTTGACCGCCAACTATTTGTTTAAATCTATATCTATACTACCTATAAAAGGATGAATCCTAGAAAAACTTTTGATTCTCTAAAATACCCTTATTTTAAAATATAATGACATCAATACCCTTGAATAATCTAAAAGACAAAAAGAAAAAAAATACATAGGCACTGTTTAGGAAAACTGTAACTTTTGCTTTTAGGCAAAAGCAGAAGAGAATCAGAAGTTACGAGTAGCAGAAGAGAATCAGTCCCTGTTTGGAAACTGTATTTCAAAAGTGTTGTTAGAGCTAGAAGTGATTTTTTGTCTGTTTGGTAAAAACATTTGCTAAAATTGTTATAACCCTAAATTGATTGAACTATCCCTTATGATAAATTATTTTTTAATGTTTTTTTATTTTTTATTTTTTTACTCTATTTGGTATTATTAGTGATATATTTTTTTTAATAGTAATGATTGGGGGTATCTTAAGTAGTACTATTATCGAAATTTGAGCTTAGACTATTTCCCTAATAGCTTATATGAGACGTCCCATACCCACACAAACAACAAGAGCGACGAGGCATTAAAATGATAACCTTTAGAAAACACAAGCAAGACTTGACCGCTCGACCAACCCCACAAAGGTGTATCACTAGGGATTTTGCTTATGGTTTTTTTTTTTTTATATATTTAATTTATTTAAATTTTAAATTCTTTTTTTCATGCTTAAAACAAAGAAAAAAAAAAGCATGAATTGATTTTTTTTTTTTTTTAATTATTACCAATCCAAATTTTATGGAATCAATTATTGAAAAAATTCTAACAAGTATAAATCAATGAATATAGGAAGGGAGAAAATAAAAGATTTGAAGTTTAAATTAGGATCCTACGGGTCCAAGTTGGTTGAAGTTACCAACACATTAATGTTGGTAGAAGAGAGGAGCACTGCCGCAGGAGAGGAGAAAACTTAGGTTTAAGGTGGGGTTATTATCATTTTTTTAAAGGATATGGGAGGAAAAAATTGTTTTCATACTCAAACATTAAGGGTAGTTATAGAAATATTAAAATTTATTAAAACCCTCTGCAAAAGCTAACGCCTTGATTTTGATTAAAAGCTGGGGGTAGTCTACTTATTATAGAATCACTTTTTGAGCTTAGAAGTGATTATGATTTAGGCTGTCAAACAGGTTGAAAAGTGATTTTAGGCTTTAAATGTGATTTTGGACTATCTAAAAGCTTAGCCAAACAGGACCATATTTAATTAAATCATGGAGAAATTAACCTACTTTAATTAGAGTTCTACAATCATATTCTACTAACCCATACGTTTCCCTTCCCCATACCCTACTTTAATTAGAGTTTTATAATCCTATTCCATTAGCCCATACGTTTCCTTTCCCATTAACTCTTTTTTTTTTTTGCAACAAAAAATAATTAATAAGAAAAACTCATACGTCTCTCCCTTTTCGTCCCCCATTATGTTTCCCTTTAGTATCCCTATGCCAACCCTTTTTACCCTTCCCCTTAATAGAGAAGTACATGTCTACTCAAAAACCTAAAATCTATTGAGTAAACGTAGGCTACACCGATACCAAAAAGGACTTGGAGAAGATGGTGCGAGAGATCAATAAGGACGGCGATAGATTAATCGATTTGAATGCATTCACTGAACTGAACTGAACACCAACGACTTCAATTCTCACGAAGTGATGGAGAATTTGCAGGATGTGTTCGCGGTTTACGAGTTTGATGGTAATGGGTCTACCTTGGCCAATAAGTTGCATGAGGTGTGGAGCAATTTAGGCGACAAATGCTCGCTCGCTGAGTGTAAGAGATGTTCAATGGGGTTGATGATAAAGGGATTCCTCATTGAAGATTGTATTTTCTTGCAGATCTATCTGTTTTTTAATGAAATTGAATGGGTTTTATTTTCTTGTATTTTAATTCCACACTTTTTTATTTACTGTATTTACTTATTTTTTGTTACATTAATTTTTTTCTATGTATAAATCCAATTTTATCTCATTGTACCAAAGATCCAACTCCACTCAACTTTATTTCATTCATTGTTGGGTCCCACACATACAAGAAAAATCATGTGTCCCACAAATATAAGAGTTAAATGTTTATATAAATTCTATTTGATTGTTGGTTCACATATATAAAAATTAAATATTAATAGATAAGCATAATTGAAATCTAAAATTATTAAAAGATCATGAAAATAATTGAAAAAAAGAAATAATTTTCTTTTTAAATAGATGAGTACCATTTTATTGTTGGACAAAAAATCACGTGTGTACATAATTAGTGTATATAAAAGACTCCATTTTAAAAGTTGTCCTCGGCCCAACAAAAAACCCACGACCGGCCCTGTGTGCAAGAAAAATTACGAAATCAAGACTTACGTTTCAGCTTTTCGCCCACAGGAATGAGGTGGTATTTATAGCCCACTGGATTAAGGTCGTACGTTTTTGGGACGGGACCCATCCTCGTACATTGTCCAGGCTTGAAGTCCACGGAATTCAGATTGTACCTTGTTAAGTGTCATGTAGTGCCCTAACCCATAGGCCACAGGCCATAGGCCATAGGCGAGACCCCAAGAAATCGTGCGAGAAATTACCTATCGATTCCATGTTTCCACGGAATTGTTTAGAAGGGTCAACAAATATGAGCTTTGCCGAGCTACTGGTAACAAGCCAATTTGTGAGAGAACTAATTGTAGTCAATGATCCATCTTAGATCATCCCTAGTGGTAATGGGTAAGTCTCAAAAATGGGATGCTAATTTTATAATTTGGTATAGTTAGTGTAAAAATATTGTGTGTGTTTTAATTTGGCATATCTATTATTTTTTTTATTTGCTAAGTAAAAAAGGTAAAAGGAATCAATAATAACAATTCACCCTTAAATGTTACTATAAGAACCTCTACCTACTAAAAAAAAAACGTCCAATTTAAGTTATAAAATTGTCTAAAGTACAAATCCGTCACCTTAGTACCATCAAAAGTTTCCAATGAAAGAAATGTCAGTGTCATTATTTTACTCATTTGGGACTCGCATGGCATTTGATTTTGATGGATTAAATTATATTTTACTCATATTGCATTTGTCTTTTTATTTTTTATTTTTTATTTTATTATGAATTTAATACTATTTTATCATTTAGCACTGGTGCCAAATCCTAAAAGTTGTGTTATATATTTGGCCGCACTTTTGACATTGTAAAAGTTGGCACCCTCATTAGGAAATTTGTTTGTTTGTTTTGTATTGTTTGTTAGTTTTTTTTTTTTAAACCAAAAAAAAAAAAAAAAGAACTCCTTCTATTCAAGAAGATGCTCTTAAAATGCTTATTAGTCAATAATCTTTAAGTTTAATGACATATTCCATTCTAATAGGAGTGTGTGATTTGCGGAGATTTTGATTTCAACCTGGATAGGTGCATGTGTTCTCATATTGTTTGGTAAAAAAGAAGGGAAAAAAAATGGAGGTATGGCCCATGACATCTAACACATACTCACTGGGCACATTATCTCAATTACCACTGCTCAAAATGGCAACACCAAATTATGAATGTGTTTTAGGGATTTGCTTAGCTATCATGGGACAGGATTTCCACACTAGCTCAATTCACGTTCCCCTTGGGCCTAGCCAACTGTGTGACAGTGACAACATATAGGCCTAATCGGATTACCACTACCACAAAGCCTATGCTACGTCACATTCTAAAGGCCATCGTCCATTTTGTAATAAAGTAAGGCCTACTCTATTAAAATACAAAGACATGTAATCTTCGTGGAAAGTCTCTACTTATTTCGTGAGTTGGACCATTAATCATTGTATTAAGAAATGACAAAATATCACTTTCATATTTTGTAAGTTCCGTTGCTATAAGAAAGTTGTGAACTAGTCATTCTCCTTTTCTCCTAAGAAAAGTGTTTCCCTAAAATGCATGTTGCATTTTTTTTTCTTCAAGGAAAATCTACTGTGACAAAGTTGAATAGTATATTTCGAGGACTTTTTTCATATTCTTTTTTACTAATCCATACCCTTCATGGGTTTTTGCTATTTTATACCCTTTTATGAGTAAAACTTAAAATAAATGTGAACTAGCAAAAACCCATGAAAGAGCATAGATTAGCAGAAAAGGGTATGGAAATAGGCCCTCTCAAAATATATTATTCATCTTTGTCACATCTTCTATGGGTGAGACTTAAAAGGGGTGTCAAAGGTTTGGATTGGTAAAAACCTGTAGAGGGGTGTGGACTAGAGGGGTGTGGACTAGCGCAAAACAAAAGGAAAAAGAAATTAGGCTTACTCTTATATTTTTTGAGAACCTTATTACAAACCAAACGAATATAGAAAACCAAATGATACCATTGTCCTTTTCCTATATATATTTCACTTTTTTGCTAAGTTTTGATCACCAAAGGGTCCTTAATCACCAAAAAAAAAAAAAAAAAAAAAAAAAGTAAATGAAAATACCCATTATGTCACTACTCTCTCATTAGTCCCTTTAATTTATGTCAGGAGAATTTTTGATTGATTGGGGTAGGGAAAATAATTATAGTTCAGTTTAAATTACTATTAATTTCCTAATAAATAACTATTAACTTAACTAAAAATGACTACTAATTGTAACAATTTTTTTTCGTAGGCCGAAAAATCTAAAATTCCCCCCATCAATGTCTCTCAGTCTCCATCTCTCCTAGCTCCCTCCATGTGCCTTTGCCTATTCTGGTATCTGTACTGTAGATTCTTCTGTTCATTGGTTGAAGTTAAGCAAAGGAAAACTCAACATCTAGTGGTTGTCAACATGTACTTACTGTGGCAATATAATAGTGTTAAAGAAAGCAGAACCACTAGATGAGAAGCCTCGCAGATCCTCTATAGGGAGAGAGAGGGTTTCCCTCACAGCCATTCATTTCAGAAAAGAATGTCTGAGCCATTGGATTTTACTAGAAACCAGAGGCTCCTTCTTCTGTTATTGTATGGAGACATCACATGCGACAAATACCAATAAATAGGTCTTTCGCCCTTTTCCCTTTTTTTTTTCTTGCACACAAGAATTCAGCATTGATTGAAGGGAGACGGCTCAATGAAAAGAACGTGTGCATGGGAAGTTTTGTCTCGTGATAAATTCCCCTTTTTATCATTGAGCTCTAGTTCGGTGGGGGGAGTGTCAAAGGGGGCATCTGTTCCTCCGCACCCATCTCACCCATTAAAGTTTTCTTTATTTATTTTTTATTATTATTTTTTTCTATAAAAGGTTACTTTGTATGATTATTTAATTTATAGGATAAGGCAAAAATCGAAAAAAAGTCGACCTTGATGGAGTATATTTATGACTCCGCCACTGATGTGTTTGATGGTCTTTTATTTTTTCAATGAGTTTGCATACATTATCAATCAAAGAATCATAGGAGGAGTGTCAGAGGGGGCATCTGTCCTTCCTCACTCATTAACATTTTTCCTTTTTTCTTTACATAGAAGGTTATTTCATATGATTCTTTAATTTATAGGACAAGGCAAAAAAAAAAGGGAAAAAAAGTTGACCTTGTTAAAATATATTTATGACTCCGCCACTGATGTGTTTGATGGTATTTTATTTTTTCAATGAGTTTGCACACATTCTCAATCAAAGAATCGTAGCGGGAGTGTAAGAGGGGGCATCTGTCCCTCCTCATTCGTTAAAGTTTTTCCTTTTTTCTCTACATAAAAGGCTACTTCATTTGATTCTTTAATTTATAGGATAAGGCCAAAAAAAAAAAAAAAAAAAAAAGTTGACCTTGTTAGAGTATATTTATGACTCTGCCACTGATGTGTTTAATGGTCTTTTAATTTTTTCAATGAGTTTGCACACATTCTCAATCAAAATGATGTTCCGGGGAGTTGGTGTAAAAATATTATGCACTGAATGAGGGTTTAGATTAATTCGATTGGCAATAAAATAGGACGTAGAAGGAAAATTTTCAAAAAAAAAAAAATCAAGAAACACCACTAAGTAAACAAGGATTCATGGGGTTTGACTTTCAACTTATGCAGTCCACAGGTGAAGACAGTTTGAAAAGGTTCACTACGAGATTGGAAAGTTGTAGTTCAACTATATATCAGTACGTCTTCAAATTATTTGAGAGAGTCAGGAATCCTTTTGAATTAGGTTGGGTTTGGACAATTTGGGATAAAAGCCCTTGAACCCGGTGAAATCGAGTCTCACACCAGATTAAATTTAAGACACAATCACAACCACAACGTATTTATGTTTCATTTAACTTATGAATGTGACTTTAAGCAATTTTTTTTATTAAAAAAATAATATGGAGTAATATTGTCCAATATCCATTAACTACATGTGTCTAGCTAGTCTCATCCTTATTAATTAAAGGGATATTTGACTAAAACCCTAAGTATAAGAATAGTTTAACAATAGGCCTTATAAAAGAAACTGATTAGTGAAAACCCCTTTTACCACGATACGGACAAAAATACCCTTATTCTTTTTCTTGTTCTTATTCTTATTTCTAATTCCAAACTCCAGATCTGTAATTTTTTTATTTTTATTTTTATTTTTATGTGTGTGTGTGTGTGTGTGCATGCACGAGAAGGTAAATAGCTGTTTGAAAGTTTTTGGTCCTTTTTTATACATGATTTGACAAAAAAATCAGCAATAGTAAAGTGTTAATGTTGTTTATGAATAAGTTTGATTTGTTAGATGGTAAAACACAACTCTTTGTTTATCTTAAAGCATTGCAACAGAATCACTTTACTGTTACTAGTGATTTTGAATGGCAACAGTATCAAATTGTACCAATTTGTTTATGCAAGAGTATTACTTTACTGTTGGTAAGTTAGTTTGTGCAATAGTATCACTTTACTGTTAGTAGTTAGTTTGTGTAACAGTATCATTTTACTGTTGGTTTACTATTGTGTGTTTTGAAAAAATTATACAGACAACAGTACCAATTTACTATTGTGTTTTAAAAAATTTATACACTACATAGTAAAAGAATACTATTGTTTTTGAAAAAAAAACAAAAAAAAAAAAAAAAAAAACCACAATAGTAACAGTTTTACTATTGTCTTTGAAAAATTATACAGCAACATAATAGCAACTTGTTACTTTATGTTTTGAAAAAACCACTACAATAGTAGCCCCCAAAACAACGCCTAAAAATCAACAGATCTAAAGTTGCAAAAAAAAAAAAGGAGAAGAAGAAGAAGAAGATAGCCATGGCAGGGTGGTAGTCAGAGAAGGTCGGCTCCGTTAGAGAATAAATTCTCATTTTTCAGACCTGGTTTTTTCCTTCTTCTTCTTCTTCTTCTTCTTCTTCATCTTCTAGATTTTCACAGCCCTTCCCTCTCTCTCTCTCTTTCCCTCCGCCCCTCCCCCCTTTTCTCTCTCTATCTTTCTAGATCTGGTTTTTCTTCTTCTTCTTCTTCTTCTTCGATCTTCTTCTAGATCTTCACAGCCCCTTCTCTCCTTCTCTCTCTCTCTCTCTCTTCGCCCGTCTCTCCTTCTTCTTCTACGAATCTTGTTTGAAATATATCCCAAAATATAAAAGGTTAAAACAGGTATTTTCAAAAAAACATTTCCTTTTGCTTAAAGAATTTTTAAAAAAAGGGGTTTTAGAGTTAAAACATCTTATGGTGGATTTTTTGTTAAAAACAGTCCTCTAATAGGAGTTATTGCTAATTTCTCCTTTAATTAAACTAAATAGGAAGTTCTAGGGCACTCCACTTTTAGCCCCATCCTAGAATTTGTTAGCTTTTGGAACATCTTCTTAACATAAAGTACAAGGAATGCATGTGTTTCAATTCATGCATGTCACCACTTTTACTTTCACTATATATTTTCAATAGGTGAATATGTACAAGGAGTAGTTCCTTGTTTTAATTAAGGAGATATATATATACAACCGAACGAAGTAATATATATATATAGTTTTGATCATGTGCGAGATATCCTGGATATCCCGTATGATCACAACCGTTCGTGAGTGACACGGGCGCACGTGTAAATGTGCGCGTGTCATCTATGGATGACCATAATCGAACGGGATAGTCTGCTATATCCTGCACTTGAACAACTCTCTCTCTCTCTCTATCTCTCTCTCTTTATATATATATATATAGGGAGTGTGCTTTTTTCATGTCTTTTTGGGTGTAATAATTATATTTCAATTTAATAAGGTTCTACCCTTTGCTGATTAAAAAGAAAAAAAAAATGAAGCAATATATATCAGTGAAAAAAATAAGCAATATTGCACCAATTAAGCTGTGAAATGCCATAATCAGCTTTACAATATATGTGAATTTAATTTGTTATTAAAATGAGTTCCTTTGATGAGTGAGACACTCATGGGGAATTTTAGATTGGTCGGATTCCCCGCCCAATAATAATTTGTCAGCAGAAGAGAAAATGGTGAGCAGAGAAAAAGCTAGAAGGGGGAGTGAGAAAAGGGGCCGACCGATCACATCAGAATGAGTAATGCAGAATCACGGATCCACAACATTACAAATGCAATACAGCCTCAGCATAACAAAAGCCAATCACGGACGGACATTGGACCAACTTTGTGACCATGCCTTCGCTCCCCCACCTCTCACTCTCTCTCTCAGTGGTCTCTCTCTCCTCTCTCCCTGTCTCTGTGTTCAACTGCATGTGTATAAGTATTCATTTCTCCCTCTCTTCTTCTAACCACCTTTCCACATGCTTACATGCTGGCCTGGCCCTGCTGTACGTGTAGTTGCTGTAGTCTCTCTCTCTCTCTCTCTCTCTCTCTCTCTATATATATATATATATATATGTATATTCATGTATATATGAATCTATGGGTAGTCTCATCTTTGAGTACTGGATTTCACTGTGACATAATATTATGGTCATTATGTTTGAGTTCATTCTACTGTGACCAATATGGTCATTATGTTTTTATGCATTTTTGGTCAGCTGCTAAAAGTCCAACAAGGTTTTGGACTGAATTATATAAAAGACAAAAATTTGAAAATTCTGGGTTACATTGGAAGAGATTTTACCTTTGTGTTAGAAATTAGAGGGCCACTTGACCGCACTTCAAAAATTTAAGTAGTTAGAAAATAGGTCAACAACGTATTTTAAGTTAATAATTTGGATCAGACCACCAAATTAATTACCGACATCCCAATCTTTTCTGGTTATCACTATGCGACTGGGGCTGGTGGTAGAATTAAATCATTTATCATATTAGTGAATTTAATCTGTACTTTGTCTCTCTCTCATATGGAGCAGCTAGTTAAATTTCCAAAAACATCCAAACGCACATAACTATGCTCACTCTTGACATAAATTGTATGGATATGCATGCACTCATTTGTGATCATATATAGTGCATTGCCAATTTTCATATCCAGTTTCCCTCCAGCGAAAGATGATAGGGCATATAATACTCCCTTTGTCTGACAAAAATGGATAATTTTTGCAATTTTTCTGTCTCAAAATGTTTGTCCATTTTAAAATGTCAAATTATTGATTTTTTGAATTTTTTTATATTACCCTCTGTTATTTCAAT
This sequence comes from Liquidambar formosana, assembly GCA_039720395.1. Classification (NCBI taxonomy): domain Eukaryota; kingdom Viridiplantae; phylum Streptophyta; class Magnoliopsida; order Saxifragales; family Altingiaceae; genus Liquidambar; species Liquidambar formosana. The sequence continues at coordinate 26,976,494 of CM077834.1, forward strand.
AGGTTTTTTTTTTTCTTTTGGATAAGTATTATTTCAATGATTACTCTCAATACAAAACTTAATATGGAGTATAAAATAGAAAATTGTATTTTTAGAAAGGTGAAATTTAATATTCATAAACCCACTCCATGAACACATGATTAATGGACCCACGTTATTCCGACCAATTGATGGGATGGATGGGTCTTCTTCCGTGAGGGGCCCAGGGTCCAAAAAAATGAACATGCCGGCACAAAACCCTAGACAGTAAAACGTCAATAAAATTTTCTAGTACCCATCAAAAAAATTCAATACGGAGTATATTTTTTCGTGCATTTTCACTGAAAATCTTATTCCCTGAAGAAGCTAGATGCACATACATTAATTTTTGGTGAATTTTGGGATGTGGTATATGCAAAATGGTTTTTGATTCCACTATTTGGGATGATCGGTACATGGACCCAATATTTGCAAGAAGTTTTACGAAAAAATTTAATAGGTAAACATATAGACATATGTATCTAAATTAAAAGATGGACATAGATCGTGTTTATAAGGAAAAGGTCGTATTAGCTAATGACATTGACATTCTTCTCATGAATAGTTCAAGTTGTCACATAATTGAAGTAGAGGAAATAATTAAGTCTTCCGGAGTTAGGTTTTCCATAATAATTGATCACGGCGCGCACCACGTCATAGTTTGTTTAGTTTTATTTATTTTATTTTATTTTGTTACAACTATTTGTTTGGTTATTTAATGATTCATCATTTTTGTGGCACCTTTAGCTAAGGTAAAGTAAACTAGAGGTCAGTCCTCTGTACTTTGATTTGAAGTGCTGTAAATGATTACCCAAAAGCCTACAACAAACATGGTTGCAAAGCTAAGCATGATCAAATTGAAGGAAAATTTGAAAGATAAATACACACTTTAGGCTTTTTTGATGAGCAATACACACTTTAGAAATTCAACTTATTTTGGACAGCACATCAACAAAAATAAGGTCCAAAATAAGTTGAATTTCTATTCATGTAGTATGCATTTATTATTTATTTATTTTCATAGGCAAGATTGGAATTATCTTATCTTAGCAAAACACTACAAAAACAACTGTTGTCTATTTTGGGCTAAATGGTTGTTAATCTTGATTTGTTGATGTCATTACCCAATACTTGATCTCCCTCCCCATTGAAAGAACAGAGATCCCAATTCTCAAAATAAATAAGCTTGAATGTATGCATTTTTATTTTATTTTATTTTTTTAAACATAGAATGGTGTATTATTTTTTATTTTGAATAGGAAGGTCACTAGATAAATATGTGAGGGAAATATTGAAGAGTAGCACTATGTTGGATGCATATAATTTCTTTTGAAAAGTTTTGAATTCAATTAATTAACCATCGTGTCTACTGGCACTCGAGTAAACTATATCGAATCTGAAACCTGTCCTGCTTTCATAGCATAGATTTGCATATACTAAAATCCAAATTAATTGTCACTAATTTTTAACTTATGGGCGTTTACGTAGATTACCCTTTGGGTCTATTCTATTTCAATGATAAACAAATTAAATCACTCTTTAATATTATATTATATTATATTATCTTATATTGAAGAATTTACATAACATGGGATAAATTTTTTAAAAAAAGAAAAAGGAAAAAGGAAAAAGAGCCATGCTCAGCCAGCCTCTTTATTTAGATGTGGCATGAAAATAGACCCAAAAAAATATATATATATATTATTATCATTAGGAAGAGTAATAAAATCGGCAATATTTAAGAAAATGTTTCATACATGTCACCATATATCTTTTTTAGTTTACGGGGTGGGGTGGTAAATGAATACCTTCATCCGAGGTTATCAAGTTAAGGAGAATAGTTAAGAACTTGTCACCAAAAAGTGTTGAACTGAAATATTGGTGGGGAAATGAAAAGTCCACATATATATATAACATTTTTTTTTTTCGACCAGCAAAAAGAATATAATTTTATTAAACCAAAAACAGGTAATACAAAATGAACCCTCAATGATAAACCAAACCAATACTGAACCAAAAAACCAAGACATGTTCTTTCCAAGCAAGAAATCAAACTTGCCAAACCACTTGGGCCTCCCGCACACCCTTATCACCCAAATTCCTTACTTCAATTAAAAAAAACTCCAACCAATTAAACTCCATGCCTCTGGACATTGAGCTCTCAAATTAAGAAGATTGCTTCAAAATTCTTTCTTTGCATTCTCATCTTAAAATTATCTGCTAATATACCCCTAAAAAATTATTACTCTGACTACACTCACCACCTCTGAACAACAGAAGAAACTCATACCAAGTTGATCCGCTACGATATCTATATTCTTCTATTCCAGAATATAATGATTAACAGCAAGCATGTTGTCCAAAGGTAACTCTAGTATAGTACAATTATTTTGGCTTAATGATAACTTGTGCCTATTATATGTATACATGCATGCATCGAGCTAATGACGTGGGTTTAAATATATTGAATATGTATATATTTGTGTGTATTTTAAAAAATGTAGCTCTAGTACTAACAAATAGGATCGGGTGGGTCGAGTATTTGAGAAGATGGTTATCCACTGAAATCCCCACTCCCCACTCCGCACCTCCAAAATAGAAGTACTAAACTACCCTTCTAGGGTTTTATTTTATCAAACCCACAGTCCAAAATTTCTTATCTACCTAAATAAAAATAAAGGACAAAATTTTGATAAGAAAACAATAATAGTAGTAATAAAAATTTAAATGGGATTCATGCATTTGTAAGGTACTTGCCAACTAGCAAGGTTTGGCAGCTGCCTTTGAGCCTAGCCCATGTTCACGTGATCTGCTTTCTAGGGTTTTGTTTTTTTGTACTCCTCACTCTATCTATATATCATCTCAATCATCCACAAAAACTTTACCATCACTCTATATAGTCTGTCTTTGTTTCAACACAGAGTAGGAGAGACATTAAGATGGAGTTCTCTTCTAAGATCTCAGCTCTCCTCCTCATTTTCATGCTCTTTATTTCCTCAGCCTCTCCCATTTTGGGCTGTGGCGCATGTTCCAAGCCCCCTCCCCAGCGCAGAAATCCTGTAGTGAAGCCCCCTCCCCAGCACAGAAATCCTATAGTGAAACCCCCTAAGGGTCCCATTACTCGACCACCCACTGTTAAACCTCCAATCGTAAAACCTCCCGTAACCGTCCCTCCCATTGTGAAACCACCAATAACTGTCCCTCCAACCGTAAAACCACCCATTACTGTCCCTCCAATAACCGTCCCTCCTATCGTAAAACCACCAATTACTCTCCCTCCAATCGTCCCTCCTATCGTAAAACCACCCATTACTGTGCCTCCAATAACCGTGCCTCCTATCGTAAAACCACCCATTACTCTCCCTCCAATCGTCCCTCCTATCGTAAAACCACCCATTACTGTGCCTCCAATAACCGTGCCTCCTATCGTAAAACCACCCATTACTCTCCCTCCAATCGTCCCTCCTATCGTAACTGTCCCTCCAATAACCGTGCCTCCTATCGTAAAACCACCCATTACTCTCCCTCCAATTGTAAACCCACCCATTACTCTCCCTCCGGTGACAGTCCCTCCAGTGGTGACCCCACCAACTGTAAAGCCTTGCCCCCCACCACCTACCACGCCGGCTACATGCCCCATTGACACTCTGAAACTTGGTGCTTGTGTGGATCTTCTTGGTGGTTTGGTGCACATTGGGCTCGGCGACCCAGTGGCTAATGAGTGCTGTCCAGTACTGCAAGGACTTGTTGAGCTTGAAGCTGCAGTCTGCTTGTGCACTACTCTTAAGCTCAAGCTTCTCAACCTTAATATCTATGTCCCACTTGCTCTTCAACTCCTTATTACTTGTGGGAAGACACCCCCTCCTGGTTACACTTGCTCTCTTTAGATCCAATGTAAGTATTGCATATGACCTCAAAACCCTAATTCCAAATTTTAAAGCTTTCTCTATATTTATTGGCCTTTAGTCTCTCTAGAGGCATTCTATATTTCAACCTAATCTATATTGTGAAGGAAAATGTTGTTTAACCCATATATTTTAATTCATAATAAAACCTCATGTGATGTGGCGCAATGCTATATGCTGTAATAAACTAATTTTTTTAAAATCAAAACATCTTTTGAAGTCTATCTTAAAGATATCGTCACCTCTACGGGTCGATAATACGAGTTAAATAATACTATTCTATAATGAATTTATAGTAAGAAAATGCTTTTTTACCATTTTTTTGTTGGGGTTGGGAGGGAGGGAGAGGGGGGGGGGGGGGGGGGGGTTTGTTTTTTAATCATTTATCAATATTTTTGTTGCTGGTCATGAAAGAGATGTGACATACACTATCATTCTTTTAGTTAAAATCGAAAGAGAGAGAACTTCTATTAATTACTTTGAGTAATTTGCTATCACCTCACCACATCAGCTGCTAAACAAAGTTATCCGTAGCTTTAGTATTTTCCTTTATAACAAGGTAGTTCTAATGTTCTCTCAAAAGTATAGCATACCCATAGTCATCATGCTCTCTCTCTCTCTCTCTCTCTCTCTCTCTCACACACACACACACACATAACCTAAAATCAAGCTTTTGTTGATATTGAAAAGATTCGTTAATGCTATATTTGGATAAGGAATTTTTAGGTGAAATTTGTTTTTGAGATGAAATTTATAAAATTTTTATAAGGATTTTGTCCATCTCATCTTTACAAAAATTTTACAAATTCTATCTCAAAAACAAATTTCACATAGAAATTTCATATCCAAACATAGCGTAAATGTTGCGTTCATTGGAATTATATATGTATAGATGGTGGGAAGTCTTGGCTCATTATATTTCATCATGTATGGGTTTACAGGTTGCTAGATTGATGGATGCATGGATGAAGTCGACATGAGAGGATGTCGAGCCTCCATTACCTTCTCCCCCCACTTTCCTTCCTACTCTTTGATTGGCGCTTTTGATGTTTGGCTTTATTGTACACCATTTAATTTTAATTTCTGAGATTGTTTCATGTGCATGTGTTTTGTTTGTTTTAGGCAAGGAAGCAATTATGGATGCTTTTCATTCTCATTTATAATCTCCTTGACAATTCTCACATTGGTAAAGAGCTTTGCATTTCATGTGTTCATATTTATACGTATGAAAGTCCGAGGAGACAGAATTTAATCCCTGTGACATGGATTCCTCACAAACGAATGTTGTACTCTCTACCTAGATACCTTTATGCCATATGATAATAATTACTTAAAAAGTAAAACTCCGAATAGAAGAAAAGTGAAGCAAACCCTAAATAAATGGAGGAAGAAAGGAGGGGTACTTCGCTGCGAGTACTTCACTACATTGAGTACTAGGAAAATTCTACTTGTACCAATTCTGTACATCAACTCAAATTGTAAATGAAATGGTGCACGCTAAATGATTTATTATTTTTTTTAAAGAGTCAACGCCAGATCAATCATGTGAGTTAGTGTAGGAAATTGGTGCGTACTACTACTCTTTAGTACTTCCTTGAGCATGATGGCATAAACTAGTTGTCCTTGAATTAATTGGTAAGTTTTCAAAGAGCTATAAATAAATCTATATATATATTTCCATTTTAGGGTACCCAGTGTGTGTGTGTGAGAGAGAGAGAGAGAGAGAGAGAGAGAGAGAGAGAGAGAGAGAGATGCTGGTTTTGAACTTCCAGTGGGCTTTGGCTAATCCCACCTTCCCATTACAGTGATACTTTTGCAATAAAGCGTAGCGATATGATAGAGACGTTAAAGGAGCCTTTCGTCACTTCATATTTCATGCAGAGGCTGTAAACTTTTTCAATTGAGAAGAAATGCCCTTCTTGTGTTGCTTTAAAGGGCTTTAAAAGTAACTCTAACAGTGTTACTCCTACAGTCAAGCGTGACTGATCGATAGAGATTTTGAATGAGCTTCAAACGAGTTCTCACTTGACATTTTCAATACTGCTTTTCTTTACAAAAGCTTCCTTCCTCAAATTTTGATGAAACCCATGTGGGGATTATGTGATAACTGTTTTTGCAAAACTAATTGGAAATGTGGTGGTCAATTAAGGACAATGCTTCGTCACGAGGAACCTTAGCTCTTCTTGACCGTCACTCACTTTTCATCATGTGTTGAATTAATTTAATCTAAATATTTAATGGCGTGAAAGTATTCATGTATTCACGTGATTATGATTATGTGTTTATGTGTTCGTATCAACTGATATATTTGTGTGTCCACGTATTCATAATTTTAAACAATTAATATTATATTCATACATAACAGTGTTTGTTAAGAAAAACACTGGAGAAAAGAAAAGCATTTTCGATCATTTAAACCCAAAAAGAAAATGCTACCTTATATACAATACCAAAATATAATATCTTATAGGGTATTATGTGGATGAACCAAAATTCTCTCAATTTATTTAGCAAATCTGTTTTTTACTGATGTGAGTTAAATGTTGACACGAAATTATATATGAAGGATGTTTCGTATAGTATTGCCCAACCCAAAATAAAACAATATTTAGCTTATGGATAAAATTGATCATCCACTAGAAAATCGAGGGGAAGAAAAATGTTGATGGTTCGTAGCATAAGGATAAAACTGTATCTCCAAGAGGCAATCAACAAGTGACTGGTCCATTCCTCGTTTACTTAGCCAAGAAAACAAAAAGGAAAAAAAAACAAAAATGTAACTGGTGGTTTACATCAGAAAAAGAAAAAGAAAATCAACAAGTGGCTAGACCATCCGTGTTGCAGTATATGCAGTGGTGGACCATGTGTGTTGGTTCCCAGCAAGGACAAGGAATCTCCAGTAGATTGGTTTTCAATTCCCTAGCTAGGCTCATTTTTTGTGAAAACCATATTCACTTTCCCCATGTTTATGTACATTATTTGCTATAGCAAGCAGCAACTGTAAGTGTCAAACATTCATTTTGAAGATTATATTTTATGCATTGATGAGTTATGAAATATATGGGTTAATGTATGAACACAACACATAGAATTAATATAATTTATGTAAACATGTTTTTAATTATTTGACCAAGATTAGGTATAAAAATTGATAATTTTATCATTGTCTGGCCAACCTCTTTCCCATCCAAAAGGAAGAAGTGAAAAGAGAAAAAGAGGCAAAAAAAAAACCAAAGAAAAAAAAGGAAAGAACAGACACATGAGAAATGCCCTAGGTAGTAGAAGCGGGGTCCATTCTAAAGTTTTGCACATGATCTTTGTTTGTCTATTAGCCCATCCAAACATGTGGTGACTGTTGATTGAATTCCGGTGGCATTATACCATTGGTTTTATGGTACTCTCTTATCTTCGGAGAAATTTGATACATTATCTTCTGAACGAGGAGGAAGGAATTAACTCCAGAAGGATTATGGTAAATATTATATTACTAGCTTCAAAATCCATGCAATGCACGGATTTATATATATATCTATAATTTTTTTTTTGGCCCAAATGATAAGAGAAAATACATACCCACATAGAATCGAAATCAAAACTTTCATAAATCTTATACCCTTATTAGGATGAGTTATCCCATTAGATTCAAGGGCTATTGATAAATTTTAATTTTAACAGAATACTTATTTTCTAAAATAGTAAAATGTCTTTATTAATATGATATGACAATTAAATTTAAAAGATATAAACAAAATAAATTAAATAATTAAAACAAAATAATCATTGGCGCAATGTTAAAAAAAAAAAAAAAAAGCTTAAAAAAAAGTGGGATTAGTAATATAGCTTTTATTACACTGAGAGCAGTTTTATTAATGCCGCTTTGATTACATAGAAAGCGATGTTACTAAAACTGTTTTCAGTACATTAAAAGCTGCTTTCCATGTACCAAAGGCAGTGTTACTAACACCGCTTTCAGTGTAATAAAAGAGGTGTTACTAACATCGCTTTTATTTCAAAGTTTGTTTGTTTGTTTTTTTTATTAAAAAAATAATAAATAAGACATACAACATAGAAGAAAAAAACAAAAAAAAGAACAATTGTCTTTTTTACCCTCTCCTTTCTTGTATTGAGTTTTGTGTTGAAAGTAATTATTGAAATAACAAAGGGTAGACTTTTTTGGCTATTTAAGTAGACTTTCTGGTTGTTTATAGTCCCTATTTCATTTTTGACCAAAAAGTCAACTTAAACTATATATTTTGAAAAATTTTCTTTTGCAAAGTTGTTCAAAATGATGTTTATGCGGCCACTTTTCATAAAAACCTTTTGTATTTTTCTAAAACTTTAAAAAATTAAAATTAGTAGGGTGGGATGATCACTTGAAAGGGTTAGAATATTCAAACCCAACTTCTTTCTTTTCTTTATTGGGCCTACCTATTTCAGCCTAAAATATATTTTTTACTCCCTCTATCCTACAAAAATAAGCCATATTTAACAAAACACGGAGTTTAAAAAAAGACCATCATTGCATTGACTTGTCATTTATTAAATTCCATCTTTAAAAAAAATACTCTTTCACTTTTGGTATTGGTTTTTGTGTTGAAAGTAATCATTGAAATAACAAGGGGTAAAGTAGGAAATTTAAAAAATTTATATTTATGCCTTGTTTTCAAGTTTTCCAAACAGACCTAAAAAGGAAAAAAGAAAAAAAGAAAAAAAAAAAGGTAAATGGACCATGGGCCGTGGCCTCTTTAACTGCAGTTGGCATTAGGAGTACCAGTCTACCACTCAACCAAGGGGGCCTCTATTGGCACCCCAAGACTTGCTTTTCATTTCCCACTTACTTTACATTTTAAGGTTTTATGAAAAATATAAAAGGTTTTTATAAAAACTGATCACACAATTTATTAGAAAACATCATTTTGAACAATTTTGTTGAAGAAAGTTTTTGAAAAATCTATCTTTTAAATAGACTTTGTAACCATTTATATAACAACTATTATAAATAGCCAAAAATTCCACTTAAACAATAGATTTAGGAAAAATTTTCTTCTACAAAGTTGTTCAAAATGATGTTTTTCAATGGATAGGGCATCCGGTTTTTATAAAAATCTTTTATATTTTTCATAAAACTTGAAAGTGTAAAGTAAGTGAGGGATAAAAAGCAAGTCTTTTGGTGCCAATAGAGGCTCTCCTCAACCAACTATTTACCAAAACAAAGATTAATTTGGGCTGAAGCAGTCAATTTCAGGCCTGCTCATCAGTGGCATTAAGGCCGGCCCAGACCTAATCCAACCTACTCAACCCCTCAAATGTAAATTGAAAAACGTCTTTACCACCGTAATTTTTTGTTTTGTTTTGTTTTAATTTTTTGATAAGCTGGTGCATGTGAAAATGTTTTCACCACCGTAATTAAGAGGAGTAGAGAAGATGGAATATATGATATGATCACCACATTGCGCAGCAAAAGGGCTGCTGATTGGACCAGACTGCGGAATACAATTCCAAAAGGCGCCGGTCTAGGAGTCCAACTGAGAATTAAACAATTTTGATGTATTTTATATAGTATTGAGGGCAAAAATCTATCACATTGAATAAAGAAAAAAATGACGATCATTATTACAAATGAAAATTTAAAATATTAGTATTTAATGAATTTTCAAGAATTGTTCTATAACATCAGTTATAGCATTAACTCCAACCTTTTTAAATAATCTCATTCAAGGGGGAAAAGAATTTAGAAGAGCGTGAAAATAAGGGGGGAAAAAAAAAAACGAGAGTTCAGGAAAAATAGTGTGTGGCATACACTTATCCATACTTGATCTAATGAAAATAAGAAACAACAAATAAAAGAGAGTTTTGTAATTTTCTATATGTGTGCAACTATAAGAAAAAGAGGCTAGGCCATCCCCAACAACGACATGTAAGCTTAATTATCAAAATTTCATTTAGGGATGAAGTGAAACTATATGCAAAACTATGACTCTTTATAACAATGTAGGCCTCTTAATAGATTAAAGGGGAAATTAGCCAAAAGTACATATTCTGTACAAAGTTCCAGCCAGAAGTCCACATGCCTCAAGTCCACACCCAGCATTAAACGACCATGTTTTGGAGTGCTTTCGGGAATCATCTCTTCAAGAATACCACACTTGCCCTTATTGTCGGTTATGGTAAGTAAATAAGGAGGATTTTTCTCAAGAATACCAGATTTTTCTCCATCCATAACGATTTGATTAACGGTTCCCTTACATGTGATGTTGTCCAACAATCCTTGACACCTATTCAAGTTTGAAATTCAAAAATTTTCTTGGTTCAGTAGTTTTGTGCCGGCATGTTCCAAAGAATCCCCAACATTGATAGCACATCGTATTCTTCATCAAATTATGGCAAGTGTTTTCCATTTATTCTAATTCGTCCATTTTTTGGGGATTTATTCCTCCATCAAAATGTAGTGTTCACCATGTGTCATACTTGTAAATCACAATAAGCATGTAACCAAATAAACATGTAACTAAATAAAACACGGACTGATAAGATTTTAGTTAGATGGACTGAATAAGATTTTAGTTACACGAACTGATAAGGTTGAAGAAATTTGAAAAAAAAATCGAAAAAAATAGTTAAACCATTCACACAAACAGAGGAGAAATAGGAAATTTCACGTTTTTTTAGCCATCGACTCCAATCAGTGTTGTCGCACGAACAAGTTTCGAAACGATCTGAACAGTTACACAACGATTTTTTCCAGTTCGCCGTCGACTATGGCTGTTCTCTCCTTCGACGCAAACGATGTCTCGATGAGAAAGAGGGAGCTCTTGTTTTCTTTTTGAAAATTATAGTTACACTTGCATAGAAGATCCACACCATATTTGCAGGATACTCAAACTGGATTTTCGGGCGCGGGTTTCATTCCGTGTTTGACGAGACTAAATATTTGGAGGTTTGGGCTGAGCTGTTTTATATTAAAAGGGGCATTTTAGTCATCATAGGAAAATGTATATTGATGGCTGGAAAAGATTTACAAAGTACACTGATGGCTGCACAATTCTATATAATTGGACTGGAGCCCAAATGCCCCTAGATTCAATACGTCTTAAATAAAGTAATAACAAATAAAATTTTAATTTAAGTCTTTTCATTCTACAAAAATAAACTTAAATTTTTTGCTCAACATATAACTAAATTGTCCGTTCAAACAAAAATAGAGATAGATATAAAACGATTTGCATCGTCGTTGATCCTTATGAAATTAAAAATATTTTTATTCAAAGGTTATATATATCTATTTTCATGGTCTTGATAAATACATATATAGTCCCACTATTTGTATATGAAACAATTTAACCCCATCAAGTTATTAGGAACCGACAAGTTTACCCATACTATTTTTAGAATTAATTTTTGGTCATGCAACTATGTAAAACATTTATACCCATTTGTTGATATGGATAAGGATAGTCTCTATCGATTATCCCCAAAAAAAAAAAGAAAAAAAAAAGGGAAAAAAAAGAAGAAAAAAGAAACCTATTCAAGAACTTAGTTGATGGTCCGTTCACACCGGTTCACTAGAAAACTAGTTTGGTTTAAAATGTTTTGTAAACTTAAATGATCTCTTTAGGAAAGATCTCATGTATTTCTAAACTTAAATGATTTTAAAGAAGAACCGAACTCCAAAAAAAAAGAAAAAAAAGGGGCCTAGTTCACTTGCCGAACCAAATTGGACAATATAGTTATATAGTTATATCAACACGTGTTGTCCTAACCGGGACTATATATATATATATGTATATATAATCTTTTCTAATAGTGTATATACACACATACTCATATGTCAAATGTTTATAGTCATCTTTTGGCAAAGTCAATGGCCCTTGGGCTTGATGATATATCTGTGAGCGCACCGATTTTCACCACGTATTGGTTTTTTTACCTGTATTTTACTTGCTTTTGGCTCTGGTAGTGCTAACCCTGGAGAATTAGCATATGAATAAGAGTTGCTACCTGGAAGGGTCCAAGACCAATTTTGTTAACCAGAGAAAGGTTCGAAATTAAGGTACATGTTGGGAAGGTGTTAGACACCCAACAATGCCCGATAATAAACCGACTCTCATTTTGTATTCATTGACCATGTTTAGTGTTTTAATTTAATCTAGATCGTCCATATATCATGCAATAATTAAAACACATACAAATGACATATTAATCAAATAAACAATAAATATAATTTATACAATTCTACTATCAAATATAAATTTATACCTCTTGCAAATAAAATTGATTGGTGTTCAAACCGTCCCTCAGGTCCACTATCAATTTGGCAGCGTCCCTTCCATTAAGCCAGGCAAGCTATTTCCCTTCTTCACAAGTCATTTCTCTTTTATTTTCTTTCAATGCAACTTTTCTCTCTTTTTTAATATTTTCCTTGCAAGAACTCTCCTCCCAAGTCTCTTTTTCTCTCCATTTTCTCTCATAATCTCAGCATTCCCTCTTGACCGTCTAATTTTTTGGTCTTTTGAACTCTCCCAAGCTCTTGCCATTTATAAGGAAGAATTAAAATGCAAGCTTATTCATTTACCTAATTTCCCCTACCATTCCCCACTTCTTTTATTTTTTCTATCCTACACATCTTTCATTTACCTAATTTTCCCCACCATTCCACACTTCTATCGTTTCTTAGAGTGGGTTTCTCACTTAAAAAGGAAAAAAGTTGAAGAAACAATGAAGTTACCAGTCAATATGACATAAGTTGATAGTCAGCAGAAGTAGTTGACAGTCATTTTGAAGCAAAACAGCATCAGATTTTTATCACTTAAGATAAATGGTGGATGAATAATTTGTAATAAATGGTGGATACACGACTTGGTAATGATGGATGAATCACTTGAGATAAATAGTGGATACACTACTTGGTAAAGGGGAGATGAATTCGTCATCGTTTCAAATGTTAGGTAAATGTGAGCCTATATAAAGAAGGTTTTAGTTGGAAACAATGAACATAATTGAAAGGGAATGAGTTGAAATGAATGAGAGATGAATGAAAATGGTGAGAAGTGTGAGAAGGGAGCATAGGGAGGACTTTGCCCAATTAGTTTTATATACATATACACACACATATATATGCACCTAACTCAATTACTTACTTTACTTGTAGAAAAGAGACACAATTTGACAATAAACATCATGGATCTCATCATCGAGAATCACCATCAAATATAGGGACAAAATAAGGTGTTTACAATGTCCCATCTAGAGGTTTGCAGAGGTCTTAGTTTCTATTCTGTGTGATGTGTGTGTTTTCTTATCGTTAATTTGAAAAAAAAGTTAATTTAAAAAAAAATAATAATAATAATAGTAATCATCCTATGGCAAAGGTGTGGCCTTTATGATGGGATTAGGGAATACTTGCTTGCATGCATATTTATGAAAGTATGTGCATAAGAAAAAATCTTTATTTTTATTTTCCAATATTTAATTGGCTTTTATATGTAGGTGCGTTATGACGGCAACTTTGCAGGTCTTTGTTTTCTCATCCAATGCATGTGCGCGGTCATAGTGTCTATGTAGTTGGGAGACAATACAGACTTACGACAAGAATAATATATCCCCCAAACTTTTAATACCACGGATGGGCAGCGATCTCGTTCACTACAGTCTACAGACTATCCTGGTATGTATCTACCGAGTAAAGATTCGGTGCTACGTTCTCAAAACTGAGCACCGTGTTGAGTTGATGACCACCCTTGGATGATGTGGTGGATGGTTCAAATTAAAAATTTAAATAGTTGCTATTAATTAAATGATCTCAGTGGACAATGTTAGTCTAGACTCGGGGATGCAGGGCTAAGTTTAGTGTTACGCCGGCTGCAACTACTCAAATTGTGGTGTTTGGCTGTTGCTCTACCTTTTAAAAGATTTGAGGGCGTCTTCCCTAATATCAATTGGTTTTAGGTGAAATGGTTAGCACTCAGTCCTACAAATAATTTTTTTAACTTTTAATCCGAGCTCATATAAGAAAATCAACACATATTGATATATGACACCAAATTCGTATATACAATATATGCTTATACGTTTGTATAATTAATAATAGAGATACTAACACAAATTTTTTTTGTCAGGGGTATGGTTCATCCACTGTCATTTGGAACGGGATGCCACTAAGGGTACGGCCACAGCTCTTAGAGTGAAGGAGGGCAACAATGTGACCATGCGGGCCGAACCCGATGGACATGCCTCCTTGTGTTGATTAGCCTCCACGAATTCCTAGTCTTTGGAAATCTTTTAATGCGTTACAAGTGAATAAATTAAATGAAATGTGGTGTGAATAAAGTGTTGCCAGACAATGTCATCAAGCAACCGTTATCTATGCTGTACTTTTCTTTATTGTCAACTAGCTAGGGTTTATGTTATGTATGGACATCTAGCTAGCTTAACGGTTCTATGTGTAAATTGTGCTTCTTCTCGCTTGGTAAGTATATATGGTTTTTGTCATGCATGCCTCTCTCTCTCTCTCTCTCTCTCTCTCTCTTAATGGGGTTCTCCCCACCCAAGAAAAAAATTAAAAAAAAAGAAGAAGAAGAAGAAGAAGAAGAAGAAGAAGTCATGAAGAAAAGGGTATTAATGAAACAAAACTTACGAGTATTTACCATCATTTGCCATTAGCTCCAAATGTTATTAATGGGAAAAAAAAAAAAAACTTACAACGAAATAATGAAACGAAAAAGAGACATGTCTGGTCTTGATGGCTTAAAATGCCAAGATCCAGCTCACAAAGATAGATATTAATTAGAAAATCAAATAACCTATGAAACAACTTGATAAAATGGTAACCCTTGTATATCTCTAACAAGTTCAAATAGAACAACACCATTATCCTCATTCCACCAAGTAAGAGAAGGTAAATTAATAGCATCATTAGTTATTTTATCTGCCATACAATTACCTAGCTTCCCTGTAAATATGAGAAAAAACCAACTGCATATTTTGGATGATATAAAGATAATTCTGCTATTCATTTAATAGAGGCCAAGGAGGTTTAAACATATAGTTTTACAAAGAAGAAATAATCACAGGGGAGTCACTTTCAATCCACAATTTATGCCAATCTTTCTCTCAAGCAAATGATATAGCGAGAATAACATTTTTGAGTTCAGCAAAAAACATAGATTAAATACCCAAACTAAGCCCATAAAAACCTTTCAAAAAACCACGACAATTTCTAAAAACACCACCACTGGCAGTAGGGCCAAGATATATTGCCCTTAGCTAATTCATCAGTATTTACCTTTACCTAATTAGTTATAGGGAGATGCCAAACCATTGGAATGATTTTTGGAGCTTTGCGAGGAATACCTTTTAAATTCAAACCTTGTAAAATTTGAAGATCTAAGACAGAGTTACCCATTAAGCAAGTTGCCCTCTTTAATCCAAGCAACAACAGTACGTACCCACAGCCCTATGAACACGAGGGATAACATTATTAAATCTCGCATCGTTTCTAGATTTCCAAATAACCCAAAGAATGCGGATGGAGACCTCAATGGTTCTATGTGTTGCATGTGCTTGTTCTATAGCATCATGCAATTCTCATATGGTCTACTTGCGTCAAATTTTATAATGAAAGATAGATAGAGGGGGCAAAGTGTCACAATTAAATGCGTCAAATGATTATTCGTTTGGTTTAAAAGTTCAAAGAGGTGTTATGATTCTAATCCACTAGAAAGGCTTCTTTGCATTTGAATATGGAAAGCCCCAACCACTTACTCCAATTTTTTAAGAAACAGATTGGATCGGAGGAATATATTCTCCACCAATGAGGACGCAATGTATTCCAAACACTAGTTCGTTTACAAACCTTATTGCAATTGAATATGGAAAGCCCCAACCACGTTTAATTAGGGCTTACCCTAGATAATTTTTCTCGATTAAGCCAAAGAAACAGCTCAGAATTGGCCACGTAGCCTCATGCATTCTTATCATCATCTCATTTGCCATGTGATTTACAATTATAAACTAATGAATACTTTGGTACAAAATATCCACATATACACACACACATATTGAAAGTAAACCCAGTTCCGCTATACCACGCACCACACTATATATATATATATATATATATCTCATTTTCCATGTGCTTTGCAATTGAATTCAACAATTGAGAAAAATAGATCACACATGACCAGACCCAAATAAAACATCCTAAAACTCTAGCAATGTTTAATTAGCATAAAAATTACGGGCCATGAGAAAAACCTTCCCAAAGAATTATATCTATATATGCATAGTGCATGTTGAAATTAAGCATTAATCCATTATTTTGAAAAAGTAATTCAACAAAATAGTGGTTCATAGATCATCACATATGGGAGTTATAACTCAAAATAATGGCATGTCTAAATATATATAGTGATCGACTCCAAATATTTTAAATCTCTATCCCATTTAATTGAAGTGATGATCACTTGTGAGATTAGGAATTCAAAATAATGGCAATTCATGAATTTTTTAAAATTGATCCTATAACTCAATTATACTGGGAACACACACGCACCCATGTGGACTTGCCATTGGGCCCAAGGAGGCAACGACGACCTAAATAAGTATATGCAATCATATAAAACTTGATATTTAATTAATCAATGTAGGATGTGGTATTTTGTCAGCGACATATTTTAATACCATGTTAATTTTCCAACCTAACAACCTAAGCCAAGGGCAGAGTGAGGGGGGTCAAGGTGGGGCAATTGACCTTGCTGATTTTATTTTATTTTATTATTATTATTTTATTTTTTTGGTACTGAATTCTGAGTATTTAAAAATTTGATTCTGCCAACTTATTACTTGACCCCTCAAAAAAAAAATTATTTTGACCCTCTAGCTACTTTTTAAATTATTTATTATAATTATTTTTTTTACCATATACAAAGTTAAAGAACATAATCCCATTGTGATTTAATTTGCCATTGGGGATTTGTTTTTACGCCTCAAAATACTTACCATTAGTCTTGACTTTTGATGCAGCAAGACAAGGGCAAAGCTAAGAAGGGGGCCAGGGTAGATTGGACCAAATTTTTTGTTTTTATTTTTTTAATACTCCCTTAGATCTTATTTGACTGTCCATTTGAAAAGAAAACACACTTCTTAAGAAAACTTTTTTTAATGCTTTTACTTCAATATTAATATTTTAACATACCAATTTCACCCTTAAGTGTATTAAATATGGCCACACGTGTGTTGCACGTAAATAATATTTAAATAATAAAAGATATATGAAATTTCATAAATTCTCAATATATATATAACATTGAAATCTAATTATTTGTTACTTTTTGTTGAAAATTTGAGAGACATGTACATATATAATGTTTTTATTATGTATCCCATTTAGGTTATTAGAATAGACGCTTAACACAATAGGTCAAACTTCCTTCCATGACTAAAAGTCAAGATAGGAATAAGAAGTTGGTTAAGAGACATGTATAGTAGAAAAGGCTGTGTAGAATTCACGAAGTTGACATCATTATCTTTCTTTCTCACTTTTTTTTTTCTTCCCTTTTTGTTGGAAAATAAACATTCTTAATTGTTTAAATATAAGGAGCAAATATGTATTTAAAATTTAAAATAAGGATGTAATAGTCAATCAAAAGTTTTTATGAGATACAGACTATTATAAGTAATATATATGTGTGTGTGTATATATATATATATATATATATATATATTAAAAAATGTCATTGACTTTTTGAAAAGTATAATAATTTTGGAACATACCAAAAAAGAAGGAAGGACAATAAAAGGGAACAGAGGGAGTATGTATTAAAATTTGGGTTTTTAGACCTTAGCCCATGAAAGAAACAAGCCAAGAGCCATTGAGCCTTTAACATTTAACCTTTAACCCATCTAAACTTAACCCATCATATGTGCCCAACCCTAAATCACTCTTTCATTTATCATGCTTGTTTTGTATTTCATTTGAATTCTCAAGTATAAGGTCAAGTCAGCTGATTTTATTTTGTGTATCGTGTAGATCACTGTTCCTATATATATATATAGATCGGGATATTGTTTATTATTCCCTCTGTTCCACTTTGTTTGATCACATTTTTTATTTTGGGAAGTCACAAAATGTTTGATCATTATCAAAAGTTAAAGCCAAAAATAATTTTTCTTTCCAAAAATAACATTCACTATATTTATACTTCTTTCTTTTGAAAAGTTTTTTGAATGGGAAAATTAAAAAATTAAAGTTAAAAAGATAATCGATATGACAATGCAATAAATGCCTCTCCTTAATATATGTGCTTGGTAAAAGGATATTAAACAAAGTGGAATTGATGGAATAGTTTTTTACTCAACCCAAGGTAATTTCAAATCTTGACTTCGCTATTGTTGCAGGACTAATTTCATGGTTTCTCCATTAGCCTAACCTATTTGATCGATGTGAAATATAATGTGGTAATTTTTCCAACAACTTTATATTGACAAATAATCGCATTCAAAGTGATGAAATTGTACTCTCTTTATTTGGGTAAGAGTTTGAGGATTTGTGCCTTAAACATCGGGTAAAATATACTCTGTAATAAAACTGTTAAACTTTTATTTGAACAACAAAATTAAAACTTAAAAAATAACAATAAATAAACAATTAATATTTTGAATTTGAATGACAGTAAGGTGCTACCTGGCGCTCTCTGGGATTGTGACAGAGGACGGGACAAAGATCCCTACCACCCTACGCACCGTCTTTGCCCTTAAAATTTTTGCACGTGAGTTCTAAAACATTATAAGTAGTATTTAATTGAAGGGGGCCATGCAACGAGCATCTTAAAAGCTCAGAACTTCATCTATAAATAGGCCTTCAAATGGTGAACAAAAAGATCACAGAAAGAAAAGTAGGAGTGTATCTTTCAATACTATAGCGAGAGTGAAGAGAGAAGAAAATTAGTTTGAGAAACATGGGGTTGAAAATGTTCTTTCTAGGGTTTCTATTTCTGAATGGCTTGCTCCTTTGCATGGCCCAAGCTGACCGCTCTCACCGGCCACCACCCTCCCACCGGCAGTCCTCTACGCCACCCTCCCCCCGCCGCAGCCCATCTACCCCTCGTCCCCCCCCTGTTCGTTCTACCGTCTCTGCGGGATTGGGTACATCTGGTGATCCGCTTCAGTTCCATGTAAGTGCTTACCAGCTAGTCAGTTTACTGTGACGTTCTATGTTGCTAACTAGGCTGCATTCCCTGGCAATATGCAAACCATAAAAGCAGCCTCTTTGGTTAAGAAGCAATTTTATTTATTTTTAGTGGTATAATTGGAGGGTTTCAAACCCTCAACCTATCCTGCCTTAGTTTCTTTGTTATAAAGTAATGGTAGGGTATTTTGGAATTTAACGGGCAAGAGACGATATATAAAAGTGAGAGACCAAAGCTTCTCAAGCCCTTTGTAATAATGTTACATATCATTTTGCAATACTTGCTTGCAATATATTTTTGAACCTAGCTAGCTATCACCTATATACATAAAATAAATCTTTTTTTTTCCTAATATATTTTCTTTGAGGGCATTTATATGTAGGTGCGGAATGACACTAGCTTTGCAGGTCTTTGTAATAACACAAAGACTATGGTGATGGTAAATGGCAAGTTTCCTGGGCCACCAATTGAAGTCTCCAAAAATCAGAACGAGACCGTGTCCATCTTTGTGAATGTCTTCAATGAAGTTGGCAATGAAGAATTTGGTATAACAATTCATTGGTAACAAAGGACTCTCTCTCTCTCTCTCTCTCTCTCTCTCTCTCTCTCTCTCTCTCTCTCTCTGATATGAGAATCTTTGAGGAACCATATTTAGTTTTTGGATGTTTTAGGAACTTTTTTTTAAATGGAAAATGCTATGTACATCACTTCATGTGCAGCACAAAATGCAACACCTTATGTGGCATTATGTGTATGAACCAAAACTTTGTCAATTCATTTAACGATCTCTTTTTTGCTGATGTGGGATAGGTGTTGCATAGGGGTGTTGTACGAAGGGTGCTACGTTTTAAAATATAGTCTTTTTATTATCAAGTGCACATGATTTTAACAAAAAAATATTAGTTGCACTCAAAAGCTCTACTTAGTGATTTGTGTTTTGCAAAACCAACCGTTGGATTAGATAACATTCTCATGAAGACAATCTACGCCAAAAATCAATTTGATCTGAGATCGAATGCTATTCAATCCAAAACTTTCAATTTTAAACCAATTATAATCAATTATTTATGTTTTAAATTCAGATTGGCTTGATTTTTAACATAGATCACCTACATATGAAGCAGATATAATCCAACGATTGACTTTATAAAATATAAATCATTAGGTAGAGTTTTGAAGTGAACCGGATAATAGAAGGATTATAAGAAAATAAATGTTAATGGATAGGGCAAGTTAATACACTAAATAGTGAAAACTAGCTATTGCTACTAGGTGAATTAATTTGTTTGCTGTAGCTATTTTGGGTGTGGTTAAGAGAGGGATATATTTAATACCAAATTACATTAAAGAAATATTCCATATAGTCATATGTATTATATCGAGAGACGAGTTTTGATGGAATTTGATGAAATCAAAATTAGGTGGCAATAGGGCAACAATACCTTTTTTTCCCCCTTAAACATCATTACATCTGTATCTAATTAATCTATCTTAATCTTACTCTTTACCCCACCCTCCCTCACCGGCCACTAGGTTAGTCCCAATGCATAGCTCTATAAAATAGGCCTTTTCTATATATTCCCGTCTCACCAAAAGTGCGTGAAAAAGTAAATATTTTTTATAATTGTATAATATATATAATAATTACTCCTTTTATTTCTAATTGACTGTCACTTTTGAAAAATCACGTTTTTTTAGGAAAGCCTTTTAAATGCTTTCACATCAATATATACGTTTTAATATTCATGTTTTCCCTCAAGTGTAAAAATGTTTGGGAAAAAAAAAATTATCCATGAGTAAGGGTATTTTAGGAAATCAAATCAAAAGTAACATTAATTTTTTGAATGGGACTATAATTTTGAAGTATCCCAAAAAAGAAATGAGACTAATAAAATAGGAACAGAAGGAGTATACAAGCTAGTAGGACCATTTCTTAATTTTCTCAATATTAGAGAAAAATATATATGCTATATATATATAGATATAGCTGAAAAAATAAATATATTGATGTTCACAGGCATGGAGTGAAGCAACCTAGGAATCCATGGTCAGATGGTCCGGAGCACATCGCACAATGCCCGATCAAATCCAACAAAAATTACACGCAAGAGATTGTATTGACTGATGAAGTGGGAACTCTATGGTGGCATGCGCATAGCGACTGGTCGAGGGCTACTGTGCACGGTGCCATTATTATTAAACCTAAGGGCGTCAATTATCCATATCGTCCCCTACCTGATCCTGATGAGAAAACAATTATTATTGGTACATATATAATTAATTGTCTCAAAGCATATCGCTTTTTTTTTAATAGATATAAATAAATGCATGCCACTGATTGTACATCTTATTCTCCTTCTCTCAATAAACTTGTAGCATCATGGTATAATGGCAACGTGGAGGACGAATTTGAAAAGGCGAGGAATTTATTGGGGCCAGCCCCCTCAGATGCTTACACCATCAACGGCCATGCAGGGAATTGTTTTCGCGACTGTGAAGGTACTCCTGGGGTGTAACTAAATAAAACTTTCCTATTATTTATTTTTTGAAATCTAGACAATTTTAGATCTACGTTCTTGTACAATTAATTAACTAAATATTTGGTATGATTTCAGCAAATGTAAGCGTCATCTCGGTTGAATCCAGCAAGACCTACCTCCTCCATATCGTCAACGCTGTGTTGAATGAAGAAATGTTCTTCGCCATTGATGATCACAACCTAACAGTGGTAGCCATGGATGGGGCTTATGTTGCACCCATAACCTTCCCATACATCATGTTAGGCCCTGGTAACACAATGGACGTTTTGCTGACCACCAAAAATGAGTCCACCACTAACTATTACATGGCCGCTGGTTATTACCACAGTGGTGGCCCAGATCCTCTAACCCTTAGTGCTACAGCACTTTTGCAGTATAAGAGTGACGCAGTGATGCCCACGTGTTCAGCTGATTTCCTTCCGACTCACGAGGACTTTGACAAGGCAGAAAACTTCACGAATAGCATCAAGAGCAAAGATCCGCAAGTCGTTCCACCGATGACTCCTGGCCGACAATACGTTATAGAAATCGCTGCATATGGTCCTAATACTTTTAATCCTCCGTCACGTTCATCCTTGAGCAACATAAGTTATGTGTTCCCAAATAATACCAGTGTACTGCAAGCTGCCGTCAGGTATTAATATATATATATATATATATATATATATATATATCCTCTTTGGTTTCTATCTTCCTTTAATTTATACTATAGTATATATTTGGAATAACGTAATTTTAAATCCTATATATAATTGTATATAACAGTTGCATAAAAAGTGGAAAATGCAACGACAGCCTGGAATACAACGCCACCTTTCCTCACAATCAGAGCGAGTATGGCCCAACATTGCACGGGAACAATGTGATACTTTTAGAGTACGGTGATGTTGTAGATATAGTGTTCCAAGGGACTAGCAGGGGAGCGGAGACTCATCCGATGCATGTGCATGGTTATAGCTTCTTTTTACTTGGGAGAAATTATTCCACTTTCAACAATAATTCTCTGATCAACACAGTTAATCCACCAGTACTCAATACCGTTTCAGTTCCTACGAATGGATGGGCTGCCATCAGATTCAAAGCAGACAATCCTGGTACGTAATAGAATTTAAGTGATCGATTGCAACCTTAACATACAGTTTTAAGCTCTGGCCTTGGCCTGGGTTGCAATTTTGTCCAAACCATCTTTCTAAGAAACAATTAAAATCAACTAGGTTATATATATATATATATATATATATATATATAGATCGAGTCTTTTAATTATCAAGGGCACTTGATGTAACTTTGCATCAAGTGCACTCCAAAAGTATTCTTATTTGTGAATTGTATTTTGTGAAACCAACCGTTGGATTAATTTTTATTCATATGTAAATAATGCATACCAAAAATCATATTGATACGAGATTAAGAGCCGTCTCATCTATAAATCAGCAATTGTTATTGATTGAAAAATATAAATTTTGGATTGAAAAACAATCGGTTTCGGATTAATTTGATTTTTGGCATAGATTGCCTACATGAGAAAACTATCTAAACTAACGGTTGGTTTCAAAAAATATGAGTCACGGTTGAGAATTTTTTAGTACACTCAATTAAAAGTTACATCAGGTGCACTTAATAATAAAATGACTCATAGAATCCAAGAAATTTGACCTCAATGTATAGTGCAGATATAAGAAAATCAACACGTATTGATGACACTGGATCCCTATATACAATATGCATGTGCTTATACGTGTGTATAATTAATAATAGAGATACATACTAACACAAACCTTTTTTTTTCATTTTTGTCAGGGGTATGGTTCATCCACTGTCATTTGGAGCGGCACGCCACTTGGGGTATGGCCACAGCTCTGATAGTGAAGGAGGGCAACAATGTGACCATGCAGACCGAACCCAATGGACATGCCTCCTTGTGTTGATTAGCCTCCACGAAGTCCTAGTCTTTGGAAACCTTTTAATGCGTTACTAGAGAATAAATTAAATGAAATGCGGTGCGAATAAAGTGTTGCCAGACAATGTCATCAAGCAACTGTTTTCTATGCTGTACTTTTCTTTATTGTTAATTAGCTACGGTTCTATGTGTTAATTGTGCTTCTTCTCGCTCAGTGAGTATATATGGTTTATGTTATACATGTCTCTCTCTCTCTCAATTTATTTAATAATCTTTTTTTTTATGTGAGTTAGATGTTAACATGAGATTATGTACGGAAGATGTTTTGTATAGTACTATTAACCCAAAATAAAACAATATTTAGCATATGGATAAAATTGATCATCCACTAGAAAATCGAGGAGAAGCAAAATGTTGATGGTTCGTAGAATATGGATAAAATTGTATCTCGAAGAGGCAATCAACAAGTGACTGGTTTATTCCCCGATCGTTTACTTAGCCAAGAGCGAAAAAAAAAAAAAAAAAAAAAGAGGAAAGAAAGAAAGAAACTGGTGGTTTACATCAGAAAAAGAAAAAGAAAATCAACAAGTGGCTAGATCATCCGCCCGTATTGTAGTATATGCAGTGGTGGACCATGTGTGGTGAGTCCCAGCAAGGACATGAAATCCCCAGTAGATTGGTTTTCCCTAGCTAGGCTCATTTTTTTTGTGAAAACCATATTCACTTTCCCCATATTTATGTACATTATTTCTATAGCAAGTAGCAACTGTAAGTACCAATCTACCAATGAAGTTTGTGAGGATTTTGGTTTTAACTTTGTGTAAGTGGGTGTGTGTTCTTTTACCCTTTGGTAATAGAAAAAATTAATAATCATAAGTAGATATTTTAATTTTCTATCTTCCAGTGATAAAGGTTTCTACAAGGAGGATGACGATAAGGTAATTATTAACGTTCTGATATAAGTTATATTAACATTCATTTTTAAGATTATATTTTATTCATTGATGAGTTATGATATATATGGGCTAATGTATGGACACTAACACATAGTATTAATATAATTTATGTAAACACGTTTTGGTATAAAAATTGATAATTTTATCATTGTCTGCCTGACCTTTTTCCCATCCAAAAGGAAGAAGAGAAAAGACAAAAAAAGACAAAAAAAAAAAAAAAAAAAATACAAAACGAGAAGAAAAAAGTACAAAAAAGAAAAGAAAAGAATAGAAAAGAAAAGAAAGAACAGACACATGAGAAGTGGCCTAGGTAGTAGAAGTGGGGTCCACTCTAAAGTTTTGCACATGATCTTTGTTTGTCTATTAGCCCATCCAAACATGTGGTGTCTGTTGATTGAATTCTATTGGCATTATACCTTGTTTTTATGGTATTCTCTTATCTTTCGAGAAATTTGATATATTATCTTATGAACGAAAAGGAAGGAATTAACTCCAAAAGGTTTTTGGTAATATTATATTACTAGCTTCAAAATCTTATATATATATATTTTGTCAAATAATAAGAGAAAATATATATCTACACAAAGTTGAAATTAAAACTTTTTTAAATCTTATACCTCTATTAGGATGGATTATGCCGTTAAATCCAATGGTCATTGACTAATTTGAATTTTAATAAAATATTTATTCTCTAAAATAGGTAAATGTCCTTATTAATATAATATTTCAATTAAATTTAAAAGATATAAACAAAATAAATTAAATAATTAAATCAAAATAATCATTGGTGCAATGTATAAAATAAAAAAAATTTTAAAAAAAAAAACTGCTTTTATTACATTGCTTTCTAGTGTACTAAAGGCAGTGTTTCTAACACCTCTTTTAGTGTAATAAAAGCGGTTTTACTAATACTGCTTTTATTTCAAGTTTATATATATATAAGACCAAAAAAAAAAAGAAAAAAAAAAGAGCAATGGTCTTTTTTACCCTCTTCTTTTTTGTATTTTGTGTTGAAAGTACTTATAAAAATAACAAAAGGTAGACTTTTTTGGTCATTTAAGTGGACTTTTTGGCTATTTATAGTTCCTATTTTTTTTTTTTACCAAAAAGTTAACTTAAACTATATATTTTAGGAAAAAATAATTTCCACAAAGTTATTCAAAATGATGTTTATGCAGCCACTTTTTATAAGACCCTTTTATATTTTTCTAAAATTTTAAAAAATTAAAATTAATGGGATGAAGAGATCACTTGAAGGGGTTGTAATATCCAGACCCAACTTCTTTCTTTTTTTTATTGAGCTTACCCATTTCAGCCCAAAATATATTTTTTACTCCATATGTCCTACAAAAATAAGTCATATTTGACAAAACACAGAATTGAAAAAAGACCATCATTGCATTGACTAGTCATTTATTAAATTATATTTTTTTTTAAAAATACTCCCTCATTTTTGGTGTTCGGTTTTGTGTTAAAAGTAATTATTAAAATAACAAGAGATAGAGTAAGAAATTTAAAAAACTTATATTTATGCCTTGTTTTCAAGTTCTTCAAGCAAACCTAAAAATGAAAAATGAAAAAAAGTAAAACCAAGGAAAATGGACTATGGGCCGTGGCCACTTTGAGTTTAAGTACAACTAGCTTTAGGACTACCAGTAGAGATGGCAATTTCAACCCGCCCCACCGATGCCCTGCCCCGCCCCGCCCTCATAGGATCGGGTTTTTTTGGATTTTTTCAGTTTTCAGTTCAGGTATGGGTATTTTTATAAAAAATCCATCGGGCTCGGTTCGGTTATGGTATTTACAAATCCCAAACCGTAGACCCGCCCCACCCCGCCCCAGCTGTTCTTTTACTATTTGACCCTTGGTATAAATATAATCTAACTTTCCCCCAAAATAAACCCTAGCCGCCACACATCTCTACAGATCCCTCTTCCTCCCTTCCTCCCTCCCTCAACCGCTCCCTTAAACCCTCAACTAGTCTTTGCCTCCCACTCCACCTCACCCTCAGTCGCCGACGCGTCGTAAGCCACCGCTTCCCCGCTCCACCTCACCCTCAGTCACGAAAATGGAGACTTCCCCCACTGCCAGCGGCTACCCTCACGGCGGCACAAGAGACCTCTCTCACGCAGACGGCAGTCCGGCAATTCCTCGTAGTCCGGCAGTCCCTCACAGACCTTGGCACCTCATAGAATGGCAGCCTTGGCAGGGGCTGGAGAAAGGGAAGTAATTTTTTTTTGCTTTTTTTGGTTTGTTGTTTGGCTTGGCAAAATGGCAGGAGAATAGGGGATGAGTTGATTCCATTTTTACCCCATTTTTTCCGATCTGAACTCAACGGCGAGGACTGCTGCTCCTCCTTTCCTCTTTCTTTTCGTTTTTTTTTTTTTTTGTGCCATTTTTTTTGGGTTTTTAGTTATTGTTTCCTGAGATCTATTCCAATTTGGCTATGGATTTTTATTTTCAAAAAAATTTATTTGCTTTGGATGGTTAAAACGGAGATGATACTAGCCACGAATCTAAGTGGCAACACTATTGGTCTTTTATTTATATTTTTTTTTCTAAGTTTTTGGGGTCTTTGTCCATTGATTTTCTGGTTGTAGCGGTAGCCTGTTGCCGGAAAAAGTGTAGGCTTTGTAGTGATGAATGACAATCTTTTGGGCTAGGCGGGGCGGGGCGGGGCAGGGCAAGGATGGTTTTCCAAGGAAACCATAGGGTCGGGGATGGTTAGGAGGTTCTTCGCCCCGTCGGGTTTAGGGGTGGGTTTGGGCATAGGGTTTCATTGAGCGAATCAGGGATAGTATATGGTCGACCCGCTCCCGACCCGCCCCATTGCCATTCCTAACTACCAGTGTACCACTCAACCAATTATTTACCATAACAAAGATTAATTTGGGCTGAAGCAGTCAATTTCAGGCCTGCTCATCCGTGACATCCAATCGAACCTACTCAACCCCTCAAACGTAAATTGAAAAATGTCTTTACCACCCTAATTTTTTGTTCTGTTTTGTTTTGTTTTGTATTAATTTTTGGATAAGTAGGTGCATGCGAAAATGTTTTCACCACCGTAATTAAGAGGAGTAGAGAAGATGGAATATATGATATGATCACCACATTGGGGAGCAAAAGAGCTGCTGATTGGACCAGACTGAGGAATACAATTCCAAAAGGGGCAGGTTTAGGGGTCCAAATGAGAATTAAACAATTTTGATGTATTTTATATAGTATTGAGGGCAAAAATCTATCACATTGAATGGAGAAAAAAAAATGACAATCATTATTACAAATGAAAATTCAAAATAGTTGCATTTCATGAATTTTTCAAGAGTGGATTCTATAACATTAGTTATAGCATTAACTTCAACCTTTTTAAATAATCTCATTTAAGGGGGAAAAGAATTTAGAAGAGCGTGAAAATAAGGAAAATAGAAAAAGAGAGTTCAGGAAAAATATTGTATGGCATACACTTATCCATACTTGATCTAATGAAAATAAGAAAAAACAAATAAAGAGCGTTTTGTTATTTTCCATGTGTGTGCAACTATAAGAAAAAGGAGGCCATCCCCAACAACGACGTTTAAGCTTATCACAATTTCATTAAACTTAATGATCTCTTTAGGAAAGGTCTCATGTATTTCTTTAAAGAAGAACCGAACCCCAAATAAAAGAAGGCCCAGTTCACTTGTCGAACTAGTCGATCCAATTTTGAAAAATGTGATTGGAGGAATATATTTTCCCATTCAATGCCGAGACCACGTCCACCAAACGCGGTTAATTCATTCAACACATCCAAACAGTAAAAACAAAAAAAGGCACATCCAAACATTATTATATATTATCCCTATTCCATTATAATACATGGAGCTAGCCCAACCAGGTTTGTTGGTTTAAGGCCTAGGTAGGTTTTCTCAATTACCCCAAAGAATCAGCTCAACCTATTGTTAATCAATTACCAGATCAAAAGTATAAAAATTCAATAAACATCACGTTAAACATTTGAAATTAATTGAAAATATGTAAATTCTCGAAAATATTCAGTCTCCTTGTATGGGTCCATTTGATTATATGGAAACTAATAATTATAGCTAGTGTATTTTACATTGTATATATTATTGGAATAAACATACCACCTTGAATGCGAGTATTTAAAAAAGTTAGGATCATCATTATAGTTAATGTTATACTTTCGTATAATTTTTTTTATAATAAATTCAGCAAGTACTAATACTCCTTATTTTGAATTTTTTTTTTCTTTCATTTGTGATGATAACCATTATTCTTTTAAACATTTTCATTCAAGACGTTAAATTGTATTTATACCTGTGGTCGCACCGACCTTTTTCACCGCCGCCACGCGCGCTCGCGCGTTTCCTCAGTTCACCTGTATTTACTTGCTTTTCTGCTTTCTGATGGTGCTAATCCATTTAGGATTAGCGTGCAAATGAGAGTCGCCACCTGGAAGGGTCCAGGACCAATTTTATTAACCAGAGATGGGTTCGTAGCTAAGGTACATGTTGGGAAGGTGTTAGGCACCCAACAATGCCCGGTAATAAACCGGCCCTCATTCTTGTATTCATTGACCATATTTAATATTTTAATAAAATCCGGAACACCTGTTAATCATACAATAAATAAATGGCACACATGAATGATGGATTAATGGCATAGAATAAATAAACAAAGCATAAATATTTAATAACAAAGTATAGAAGCCTTAACGGAATGAAAATAAGAGAAAATGCACTGTCGCGAGTACTCGCGGTCTTACCATGCGTACGCATGGTATTATCATGCGTACGCATGGTCTCACCATGCGTACGCACCTACCATGCATATGCATAATAAATTTATGCGTACGCATGACATTTCGCGAGTACTCATGGTTTCACCAAATTATCTTCTCCGCGAATTTGGACTTCCCGAAGAACATTATTGGCCAAAAATGGACAGTGTATACAATAAATCAACTTCTAAACATCCTACATAATTATATAAATAAATAAATATTACGTACCTCTTAAAAATAAAGCAAATTGAAATTAAATCCTTCCCTCAGGTCCACCGTCAACCCGGCAGCGTCTCCCCTGTTGCGCAAAACAAGCTTTTCCCAGTCTCACTGGTCTAATTCTCTGTTATATTTTCCTCTCTTTTCTCTCAGTTTATTTCTCTCACCTTTCCCATATTTCTCTCACCCTCAAAATAACTAGCAGTTACTCAAAATGCAGCTCCTCCTTATTTCTCTATCTATTTCCTCTCACTGACCTCCCCTGTTTCTGCCTTCTCCGTCCGTCCTCTCTCCGTCCTTTTTTTTTTTTGAGCTCCCAAGAGCTCCTGCTATTTATAGGAGAAATCACCCGAGTGAGGTCGTCATTCATGACCTCAAACTCTCTCCTCTTTGACCCCCCCACGTTCCCTTTGCTCAATGGTCGGGCCAACCCAAGCATAAATCATTCCCCCGACAACAACTTTCGGCCGAAGTGGAGAGCAGGCATCATTCAGATGAGAAAAATAGAATCTCATGCGTACGCATATTATTTTATGCGTACGCATGGCTATTCATGCGTACGCATGAAACCACCATGCGTACGCATATTATAAATATGCGTACGCACCACACTCCCCGGCTGTCTAATTTAATCGTTTGAACTCCCATTTGCTTGCTTTGCGCGTAGAAAGAGACCCGAGTAGACGGCAAACATTGTGGACCTCATCATCGGGAAATCATCATCAAATGTAGGGACAAAATGGGGTGTCTACAGTTGCCCCTCTTTCGAATTCTCGCCACTTCGTGGGGAGGAATCGAAAGAAAATCTCTAGACGAACATTTTGTCCACATGCAAATCACATGCACTCATGCAATGTGTCAGGTCGTGCTAGACGCATCTAGCTGCCTACGTACTCAGTAGAGATCAGACCCTTACGTAGTTCGAAATGATCAAAGTGGGATTTCCGCAGAAAATCCCCAGAGTGTGACGAATACCTCGTCCTTATATATGCAATCAAGCAATGCATTAGGTCGTGCTAGACGCATCCAGCTGCCTACGTACTCCGCAGAGATCAGACCCTCACGTAGTTCGTGTAATCAAAGTCGAATCAATCCTAGGGAAGATTTCTTCAACAAATTCTAAGGCATGCTAGAACCCCGCAGCAATTCTAGTTAAAAACATTCCATCAAGGTTTGACTGGTCCCGCAGCATCCCAGTCAACCAATTATAAGCCTGCCCAATCAAGGCAAAGCGAGACTCCCGCAGCAAGTCTCAGGCATCAATGTCGGAATTCCGCAGCAATTCCTTCCAAAAATCAGGGACGGGCCCTCTCAAGGCAAATCAAGTTTTCCGCAGACAAACTTGAGTCAACATTCTCGACCTCAGTCAAACCATGCGTACGCATATCCTCAATATGCGTACGCGCAGCATACCATGCGTACGCATGCTATGGGGAATCAGCATCCCAAAAGTCGCGCTCCTTTTTCAAGTTTCAAAGCTACCATGCGTACGCATGGTCAAACCTGGTCAAATCATGCGTACGCATATTATAAATATGCGTACGCCTGGATCTCCATGCGTACGCATGGTTTTAATTCCCTCAGCAATCACACGCCTTTCGAGGCGGTACTTATAAAGGGTTTGAAACCCTTTCTCCTTCTCATTCTTTTCAGCCGTCTTTTCCCATCCTCATTCTTTACAACTCCTCCTTCTTCCAAAACACTTCTCTTTCTTGCACCCATTGTGTTCTTCTCATGGCTCCCAAGAGACAACGACAGCATGGGTCTTCTCACTCCCAAGGGGATGATTCTGTCAACAAAAGGTGGCTGCCTACCATCCATTCTGGCGAGGTCATCACCCCTACCTTCCGTCCAGCGGAGCACTTGTCCCGGCGTTGTCGGGTGGGCGAGGTACGCTCTCTTTGTACCTGTTTTTCTTTCATAAAGCTTTTGTCAATATATGGATCTGAAATAATGCATGAAATATCTGTGGAATCTGGATTGGAAGCATTACCAAAACCATTACTTTATCCTTTAATCTGTAAACGAACCTTAAAAATCAAATCTTTTGATTGTTTTGTTGTGCAAAGTCCACTGTACATCCACCCTATTCAAAACTGAATGCATATTTTGATGAAACCAGGAGAATAATACTTGACCCTATCTGACATATGCATGTAGGAAGAAAAACTCATTTTTGAACTCAAGATTGGCATAAAAATCAAACCTTTCGTTTACAGACACGATAAACAAATATATAAAAAAAACTCTGCACCGAACCAGGCGTACGCATGGCCTCATGGTGCGTACGCATAAAATAATATGCGTACGCATGAAGACTCATGCGTACGCACAGTCTTATCATGCGTACGCATATTAAATTATGCGTACGCATGACTCGGGTGGTGCCGACTTATTCTCCTGTTTTCCTTCTTTTGATACTTTTGAAGCATCACCTATTGTTACTTATCACATACCTGTGCTGTCATTTACCTGTTTGGCTCTTGGCAGGCGCGTCGCGATCTCTCCACTCGAGGGAATGCTTCCACTGCCTGGGCTTGGTGGAAGCGGTTAAATGACAACACCAAGGGGTACGTCATTCAGGCCGGCTTTGGCTCAGTCGTGGATCTCCTGACACATGACGGGAGCAAATCCCTTTGCTACTGCATCGCTGAAAGATGGTGGGACTCTACCCACACCATGCACATCGCTGGTAGAGAACTAACCATCACCCCTTACGACGTCTTCAGATTGACCGGGCTGAGGGTGATTGGCTCCTCCATTCCATCCTCATATCCTTCCGGGGAGGAGATCGCCCAGTTTCATCGTCGGGTGATAGGGACGAGCTTCACATCGGGCCATTGTCATTATACTGATGTGGCGGAGGCCTTTCAGTATGGACCTCAGGGGACTACCCGGGAGCAACAGATCATGGCGCGGAGTTTCATCCTGTACTTGATTGGTGCTTTTCTATTCCCAAACTCTGCCCAGTCTATGACCACTGTCTGGCTAGTAGCTTTGGAGGATCTGGAGACTTGCAGTCAGTTTGCTTGGGGTCAGGCAGTCCTGTCTTATCTGTATACCTCCATGGATTCGTTGAGTAGGGACCAGATTTCTTCCATCACGGGATGTTGGCGATTATGGGCGGTAAGCTTTCTTTCATTGCTTTGTTTGTCCTTTGCTTCCATATTATATTTTGATGCCCGTCATCATTTTCATTTTTTTTTTCTTTTTTTTTTTTTTTTTTTTTCTTTTCTAACACAGCTTTGGGCCCGCCGCTACATCGACTTCACCGGGGATGATGGTCGTCCCATATCGGGGTATGACCGTATACGCGAATTCCTGGACACTGCGCCCTTGAACAAGGTATAATCCTTTAAAATTTCCTAACCAAGTACCTTAATTTCCTTGCAATTTTCTGACTTTTCTTCTTACAGATTCGACCCCGCCCATGGACTGGTGTCCCCTTTACTGGCGACCAGGCCATGCATGATGCAGCATTGAGGGCTTCACTGACCTGCTCTATACTCGACTCTCCTATTTCCCGAGCTGTTTACTTGCCGGAGAGGGTCATGTGGCAGCTTTCTGATGAGGTCCTTGCATGGCAGCGGGTGCCTATGCTTCCTCCTTCCTTCATGATCTACCCATACAATATCAGTGAGGAGGACTTGGGTGTCTGGCAGGCAGGTATACCTTGTGATGCTCGTCTCCTTCCTGATGGAGATTATGATGTGTTTGCAGCTGAGTTCCTCATGCCCCGGCTCCTTGGGCCCCAGGTACATATTCCTTTACATTTCATTGCCTCAATTTACTGTACAACTTGAACTCTTGCTGATTGCATTTCTTCCTAGGTTGCTCCTCCTGCTGATGAGGGTGCGGATGAAGGGATTAATCCGGTGTTGCCTGGCTGGCGTGTGACCGAATGGTCGCCCGCTGGATATTTTATTGAGAATGAGATCCCACGCCGGGACAACGTCCTGGGCTATCCCATGGCTCCTGGCACTCGCAGAGTGCGTACCTGCTCCTCTTTTCTTTTCCTTTCCTGCATAAAGAATTCATTTGCAAAATATGTGCACATGTATGTATGACTATTCACATTTTCCCCCCATTGCAGCTCAACATGGCTGAGTCCGCAGACATGATCCAGCTAGTGGGAAGCCTGAAGGCTATGGTGACGGATTATTCTATGAGGCTGCATGGAGGTCCAATGGCACCTGGTGGTCCACCTGGGGGTCCACCTGGAGGTGGTGGTGATGAAGCTTCGAGCGCTCAGCAGGGTGGGAGCTCATCTCATGCCCCTAGTGTTAGGAGCAGGAGTACTCGAGGGCGAGGGCGTCGTGGAGGGCCCTTTTAGCTTTGCTTTCTTAAAACAATTTATTATTTGGGGTGTAACTTAAACAATTTCTTTTTCTTTTGTTTACTTCTTCTCTTACACATTTGATCTGCACATGGGTGCATCTATCCTCCCTTTTGACTGAATTAGGCACATGGGTGCCTCGTACTTTCTATCCATATGATTGATGTTCTTGCCTTTTGTTTGCATCTTTCGGTGGTGATATCTCCCTTTTGTCTCCCCCTTTTACTTTATTTGTTGTATTCACATCATTAAACGAGAAATAAGCCCAACAGAGTTTATCAGGTGGATGGTAATGAGTGGGTTGAGGACCAAACATATCACAAAGCAGGAAACGAGTAAAAAAGATGAATTTGGCCTTGGGGTGCGTACGCATAATCAAAATATGCGTACGCATGAATAGGGGTGCGTACGCATGAAGAAGGGTGCGTACGCATATTTCAAATATGCGTACGCATGGGAAACTGTGCGTACGCATGGAGAATGTCGACCTCGCTTTTTGGTGCTTTGACCAACACAGCCCACCTTTTTATCATAAAAACGACTTTTGGTGCATGAAGCACCTCTCCATTTCAGCCAGCATCGTCATTCTTCCTTCCATAAATAGGTGATCCTTCCCATTTACTCTCCCATCCTTTCAAGATATCATGGCAGTCTCCTTCTCTCTCCTGAATATCAAAAGGTGGCTTCTGTTCGTCCACCGGCAAACAGCCCATCTACTCGAGTCAGCTCATCTTTCTTCTTTAATCCACTACTGCCAAGTGAGGATCAATGAAGGTTTCCTCTCAACAGCCATGAAATATTGGGACCCTCTTCGTCATGTGTTCCGTTTTAACAACATAGAGATTTGCCCCACCATAGAGGAATTTAGTGCAATTCTTAATTATCCAGTTTCCCATGATCCCTTGTTTCCTTCTCAAGCCATGCTCTATTCTCCTGACCTTGCCTTGGCTCTAAACATTTCTGTAGAGCAGGCCAGATCATGGTGCATTAATTCTACCATAAATCTCGAGCCTCTTGTGCAGCATTTTTCTACCGCTCTTCCTTTACCAGACAATTATGCATTCCGGGCTCTTTGCCTATGCTTATTAGCGGGGTATCTTCTCATCAGTGACCTCCACTCAGTTGACCTGGCTCTCCTTCATGTGGTACAACACATTTCTTCCCATAATCCATGCATGATGATTCTTGCAGAAACCCTCAATGGTCTTGACGATGCAGTGCGAAAAGGGACTTCTTTACTGCGTGGCAGCCCTCTTCTATTACAGGTAATCAGTTATTCCCATACCATTAATCTGTTAAATCAACAAAAAAAAAATTTTTTTTTTTCTTTTTTTTTTTCGTCTTTTTTTTTTTTTTTTTTTTTTTTTTACTTTTCCCTTCCATCAGATATGGCTGCATGAACGTCTCCAATTGGTTGAAGCGCCCACGGTATATCCTTTTCGTCCCGAACATTATCGCTATCGCAAGCTAGCTGAACCCTTTCCCAATCATGAGAAACTACAAGAATTTTTGGGCTCTTTATCTTGTCACCACATCCTTTGGCACTGCCCGTGGTGGCACTATCGATCAAATGACCACCGAGTTAGTATTCCCCGGGAGTGTAATGCTGATTGGCCTGCATGATATCTCATACTGTCCTGCGTCCCGTATTGCACGTCAATTTGGGAAGAATCAATATGCTCTTATTAAAGATCATGCTGGATACACCTGCCCCATCTTTTCTCGAGCTGTTGAGCGAGTTCGATCATCATGGGCAAATAGGTCCCGGATGGGCAACCTTCGGGCTCCGACATTAGTGAGCCCACCATCATCCTATTATGACTGGCTGGCTAGGGATTTAGAAAATGCCAAGAAACTGGAACCAAAGTCTCCCCATAAGAGGAAAGAATCAACTGAAGAAGAAGGGCTTTCAAAGAGGATAAGAAAGTGAAAATGAAACGTATGCCGATGCCTCTTTCTTCAGATTTCACTGCACATTTCATCGTTTCCTTCTTACATTTTTAATTTAAGTAAAAATGATCAGGATGTACTAGTTATCCATTCTCGAGAATTCGCTTTTAATTGACCCGTGTATTTAACAAGAATCTTGATAATTACGGATTGGTTCCACCACTGCCTCCACAGATTATAACATCTCATTTTCTTTCCATAATATGGACCGCACCCATTCAGGGCTGCCTACGTATTCCCGACTTAAACGTTGCGATATCATGATTTATTTCTTTCTCTTTTTCTTCTTCTTGGGAAATCAGGTCCTCGTAGTTCACATGCTTCTCCTCATACATAATACTTCCGTAATCGATCCATGTTGACTGGTTGCATGAGTTCGTTACCGTCCCCATCAATTAACTTAACTGCCCCTCCTGTCATGATCGTCTTTATAATGTACGGGCCCATCCAAGTGGGCCTGAACTTGCCCCTTGGGTCAAATATCTGCGCTTGCATTTGTTTAAGCACCAAATCTCCCTCCTTTAGTCCTCTAGGCCTCACCCTTTTGTTGAAAGCTCTGGCGATTCTCTTCTGATAGCCTTGGACATGATACAGAGCCTGCAATCTCTTCTCGTCAATCAACGCCAATTGTTCATATCTGATCTTCACCCATTCTGTTTCTGGTATCCGATTCTCCACCATGACTCTCAGCGAACCTAACCTCCATTTCCACTGGCAGTACAGCTTCCATCCCGTACACCAAAGAGTAGGGTGTTGCACCAGTTGACGTTCTTACAGATGTACGATATCCCCATAGTGCAAATGGTAGTTTCTCCGCCCAGTCTTTGTACGTGACCGTACTCTTCTCCAGGATAGACTTGATGTTCTTGTTGGCAGCTTCTACCGCTCCATTCGTCTGAGGCCTATACGGGGAAGACTTGTGATGCTTTATCTGATACTCTTCGAGTAGCACTTTGACCTCATTTTGGAAATGTAACCCATTATCTGTGATTATTTCATGCGGCACTCCATATCGACATATAATGTTCTGTTCAATGAATCGAGCTACATGCGACGACTTCAACTCCGCATAAGCAGAAGCTTCTACCCATTTGGTGAAATAATCTATGGCAACCAGAATATACTTGTGCCCACCCGTAGCCTTGGGTTTAATTTCTCCAATTATGTCGATGCCCCAGGTGGAGAATGGCCAAGGTGAGGTCATTTGATGCAATTCCACTGGCGGCATGTAATTCAAATTGGCATATACCTGGCATTGATGACACCTCTTTACGTACTCCACGCAATCTCTCATCATGGTTGTCCAGAAATACCCCATTCTGACTATCTTCTTGGCCAACATCTTGCCGCTCATGTGAGGCCCACAGACACCTTCATGCACCTCTCCCATAAGAACTCGGGCCTTTTCTTCATCCACACACATTAAATGGACCCCATCATACGACCTTCTATACAAATCTCCCCCACATAAGATATACTGAGCGGCTATAAGGCGTAATGCCCTTCGATCCTTCCGATTAGCGCCTTCTGGATATTCCCCTTTCTCAATCACATTCTTGATATCGTAGTACCAAGGTTTCCCATCATCAGGTTCTGCATCTATTAGCATTACAGCCTCTTCATATGCAGGTCGAGACCTCTGGTTTATACTTAACGGCTTTATTGGGGCT
The DNA here is from genome assembly GCA_039720395.1 of Liquidambar formosana. NCBI lineage: Eukaryota > Viridiplantae > Streptophyta > Magnoliopsida > Saxifragales > Altingiaceae > Liquidambar > Liquidambar formosana. The sequence goes on from CM077834.1 coordinate 27,013,956, forward strand.
CCCTCTGGTACATTGATCATGGATGCTAGAGTCGCCAGAGCATCGGCAAACTGATTGTGTGACCTAGGGAGTGGAGTATAAGTAACTTTATCGAACTTCCGAGCTAATTTCTCCAAATACCCCTGGTACGGCTTGAGATGTTCTTCTCTGGTTCTCCATATCTTCTGAACTTGGGATATTACCAAGGCAGAATCACCATAAACCTCCACTTCTCGTACCCCCAAAACCAATAGAGCCTCCATTCCCGCGATGCATGCTTCATACTCTGCTGTGTTGTTTGAATTCTCGAAATTCAACTTTACAGACATTGGGATATGCGAACCGTCTGGAGCAATTAGTAATACCCCGACCCCATCCCCGTACTGGTTTGAGGCTCCGTCGAAGTACATCTTCCACATCCTTCCTTCTTCAATTGTCAAAACATCTTCATCCGGGAAATCGTCATCAAGAGTTGGCCCCATGATCGGATGTCCCGCACAGTGTTCTGCTATTGCTCGCCCTTTTACGCTCTTCCGAGTGACATATTTCAATTCATATCCTGCCAAGATTATTGCCCATCGCGACATTCTCCCATTCAGCACAGCCTTCTCAAACAAGTATTTCAGGGGATCCATCCGAGCCACCACCCAAACTTCATAACTCAGCAGGATGTGCCTTAACTTCTTTGCAGCCCACACAAGAGCGAAACACGATTTCTCAATTGGGGAATAACGTGTTTCATAATCATGCAACTTCTTGCTGAGGTAGTATATGGCATACTCACCTCCTTGTCCATCATCCTGAGCCAACATACATCCCAATGCTTCCTCGAATACTGATAAATAAAGCAATAAGGGTCTTCCCAACCTAGGAGGCTGTAGAATTGGTGGTTTTAAAAGGTACTCTTTCACTGCATCGAAAGCTCGTTGGCATTGGTCATTCCATTCTCTGTTTTCTCCTTTCTTCAGTAACTTGAAGATTGGTTCACAAGTAGTGGTCATCTTGGCTATGAAACGACTGATATACTGCAATCGCCCCAGGAATCCTCTGATCTCTTTCTCAGTTTTTGGAGGTGCCATTTCAAGGATGGCTTTGATCTTTATCGGATCTATTTCAATACCTCTGCTACTCACCACGTAACCCAGTAATTTCCCAGTCGTTACCCCAAAAGTGCATTTTTGCGGGTTCAGCCTCAGCTTATATCTCCTGATTCTATCAAAGAACTTCTTCAGATTGGCCCAGTGTTCTTCTCTAGTTTCTGACTTCACAATCATGTCATCAACATATACCTCCACCTCTTTGTGCATCATGTCGTGTAAGAGTGTCGTAGCCATCCTCTGATAAGTCGCTCCTGCATTCTTCAGGCCAAAAGGCATAACTGTGTAGCCATAGATTCCCCACTCTGTCACAAAGGTTGTCTTGCTTATATCTTCTGGAGCCATCTTAATCTGATTGTAGCCTGAGAACCCATCCATGAATGACATCATTGCGCTTCTAGCTGTATTATCCACCAGGACATCAATGTGAGGCAACGGGAAATCGTCTTTCGGGCATGCTTTGTTGAGATCCCTGTAGTCTACACACATTCGTATCTTCCCATCTTTCTTTGGAACCGGTACAATATTGGCCACCCAGTCAGTTCGTGTCATCGTCTGAATGAACCCCACCTTGAGAAGTTTAGTGACTTCATCTTTGATTTTTATCATCAACTCAGGCTTCATGCGGCGAAACTTCTGCTTCACTGGCTTAGCGTCTTCTTTTATTGGTATGTGATGCTGTGCTATCTCAGGGTCAATACCAGGCATATCTTGATAAGACCAGGCGAACACATCATTATACTCATGCAACAAAGCTGTCAATTTGCCCCGCTCTTCTTCAGATAAGGTGGAACCAATTCGTATTTCTTTATGATTCTCATTAATACCTAAGTCTATTAAAATAGTCTCTTCTTGAATAGGTATTACTTTCCTTTCTTGATCTTTTTTAATTAATTCTTCAATGTAATCAATATCCTGTGATAATGCAGTTTCATCATAGAAAGACTCATCGAAATACGCGGAATTAAAGATGTTATTTCCAACAAAAGGGGTGGTCACATTTTTGGGTTTGAGCTTATTCTCAGTTATGATGCTAGTTACAATTTCAACCCCCTTTTTCCATTCCCATGTGCTGGTACTTCCATCAGCAGAAGTGATCAGATTGGCGGAGTCGTCAGCAGCATCTTCATCGGTCAAGGCATTAATCCTCTCAGTCTGCTTGGGTTCCAGTAGTGCTCGCATCGTTTCCCCTTCCAGAAGATCCTTCCAATCTTCAGTCTTAGACCCTTCCTTCTTCGCATCAGTCATCCCTTCTTCCTCAATTTTCAGTACTGCCTTGAAAAAGATTTCCAATCCTGGGACCATTTTTCCGGTCATACGATCGAACCAAGGTTCTGGGAATCCACAGTAAGGAAAGTCATCTCCTTCTTTAACAAAGTTCCCATTGAGTGTGCCCTTGTTGACCGGTAAACTGTTATTTTCGCCATTGTATCCCACTCCAAGACGATTATCCTGCGGTTTGAAATTAGGGAACTCAGCTACTCCTTGATTATACTTTCCCAAACCCATCCCAGGCATAAAATTCATCTTTCTCATGAGGTAAGCAGCAATATGACCAACACCTTCCCCAAGATTTGGTGGAATCATTTCTATCCCATATGGTCCTTCTTTTTCAATAACCTGTATAATCTCAAATCCCCTCCAAGCCATTTCAGCTTCTTCTTCCTTTACCTCGCAGACTGGAGCCGTGATTTCACCATCCCCGTGTATTATCAGAATTCCTTCTTTCCAGGGGAGCTTAATCTTCTGATGAACAGTAGAGGGTACGGCTCCTAGTGGGTGTAACCATGTTCTACCCAATAGGAGATTGAAATTGGTATCAATGTCCATCACGCAGAATTCTACTTCGGACTCGACTGGTCCCACGATACATGCGGCTTTGAAGGTCCCCACAATCTTGCGACATCCATTATCATAGGCTCGCACAGTCAAGGCGGATGGCGTAAGCTGCTCTTCAGTGAGTCCTAACTTGGAGGCAGTGCGCATTGGGCAGACATTTAAGGCAGATCCATTGTCCACTAGGACCACCGGTATTTTCTTTCCTCTGCACTCCACGGTGATATACAAGGGCTTGGCGTGTGTCACTCCTTCAGCTGGCAAATCTTCTGTTGAGAATGTCAATACAGCTTCACTTTCTGGGTTTGTACCCATCAGTGCTACAACTTGCTCTGGTGAAATTTCCATAGGTACTTCTTTTCTGGCAAGGGCCTCCAAAACAGCTTGTCGATGCCTTTTGGATGCTACCAAGAGTCCCCATATAGAGATATTTGCCTGAGTTTTCTTTAATTGTTTCAGCACACGATCCTCATCATCTTCTTCATCTGACTTCTTATTATTCCTTTCTAGCTCAGCTTCTCTTCCTGGGTGATCTCCCTCCAGATAAGAAGGTTTGAAATGCCTCCCAGATCGAGTCAAATGCAGAATTCCATCCTCATCATCCATAGAACCCCAGAAATCCCTTTTCTTGACATTGACTTCGTCACAGTCCTTCCAAGCATCAACATCTAATACCATTATTTCCCTTATAAGATCGGAGGGATCCCGTATCTCGGTGCCTTGTTCTATAAGCCCCACATTCCTCTGGTATTCTGGTAAAGGGTTCTGATGGATGTTTGGTTCGGCCCCTGCTCCTGGCTTGGGAATCTTCTTATTATCAATCAAGTCCTGGATCTCATGCCTCAGCCTGGCACAGTTGTCTGTCTTATGCCCTGCCATTTGATGGAAATGACAAAATTCATTCAAATTATATCGTGGTGGGAGAGGATTAGGCAGGGGACGCGGTGCTAAGGCTTGCAGATGTCCTCTCCTCATCAAATTGGCGAAAGCTTTAGATAGAGACATTCCCAGATCATCGAATTCTCTTCTAGCCCCTTGGTTCACAGCAGCTACTGTACTTGAGTTTGGAAGCGGGTTGGCAACCCTGTTTCCTCCCTGACTGCTACCATTTCCTCCGGCCCCGTAAGTTTTCTTCATTGCCTTCCCTTCATACCTATCCACCTGACCACTGCTTATGGCTTGTTCGATACGGGTCCCACAATCATACAGCTGTTCAAAATTCATGACAGGGGATGCTAACAATCGGTTGAAATACACAGGCTGTAAATTTTTTATGATCAAATTGACTTGATCTCTTTCTGTGGGCCTGTTCACCATCTTGATCGCCTTTTTCCTCCATCTGATTAGGAAGTCAGAGAATGTCTCCCCAGACTTTTGTACTGTCATCTCAAGATCCCGCAAGGTTGTGTCCAGCATGGTATTGTAATTATACTGGTCCTTGAAAAGCTTCATTAAGGTTTCCCAAGACGAAACTTGTGCATCATCCAGACCATAGTACCATTTAGAGGCTTCTCCGACAAGTGATAATGGAAAGGCAGCCACAGCTTGGGCTTCGTTCATCCCTTTCATTCTTACAATGCTCATATATTGGCGAATGTGCTGTTTGGGATCTCCACCCCCATCAAACTTTTCCGTGTCAGCAATTTTGAATTTGGATGGCAAATTTGCTAAAGGATCAGAGGACGACCCTCCAACAAACATGAAATCATCCATACCTTGAGATTTTCGCATTGCTGCGTGCATCTTTTCCACTTTCTCTTTCATCTCCTCCTGCCCTGCCGTGTACTTCTCCCATTTTTCCCATTCTTTTTTCTTCTTTAAATAATCAGCATAATCATCTTCCTCCCACATTTCACTTTCAACTCCTTTTTTTTCTTCTTTTCCCTTGCCTTTCTTATCCCCTGAGGCCCCTTCCTCCTTTCTTTCTGCTGAAGGTATCTCTTCACTTGTCGTTTCTCCTTCTGGCTTTTCGTTCTCTTTTTCTTTCTCCAAGACTTGGAGGCGATTTTCTATCCCAGACAAACGCCCATCCAATTTTCCCATTGTTGCCTCCATTCTGGTCAACACTTCCATCATTGCGAAGTCTGCCATGGCCCTATCTTTTCTTAATCTGTTTGTTGTCGGCGACCTAACCCAAGCAGTACTGAGGTCTTGTGATCTTGTTGAGCGACCAATTGTGTTCTGCCAGTCGAGAATTGTTTAGGTTCCACCCCAACATAATTAACATTTTAAGAATCCATTTATCTTATGCCAATTTTCGTCATGTCTACTAATTCTTCAGAGAATCAGCATAAGATAAATCAAGAGAAATCCAATGTCATTGTGAATTTAAGCCCTTTACAATGCACTCATCCTACTCTCAATTGGATCTCAGCCTTCCCCCTTTTTTTATTATATATATATTTTTTTTTTGTTGGGCATGAGTTCCTTACACAATTTTTGTACAATCCTCACACTAAATGGGCTTAAATTCAAATAACATTGGGCTTCAAGGTTATTACCCAGGCCAGATTCAATAGTTAAATCCAAATCCACATGCCGAGTGGGTCGGTTAGTTCAAAGTAGGCCACATCATTGTTTAATTTCTTTTCCTTAAAGGCCCAATTACTTGTTTCAATCTTGCAATAAGTTTTTCAAACCTATCAGAAATTCAAATCAACCTGGGCTCCTATTCTTATTGACGGACAAGTATTGGGCTAATAGCCCAATAACACTCAACTTGTTTCCATGGGTACTTGGTACGTCCAAGTCCCTGGGCCCAACATGGAAGCCTATCTCTCACCCAACTACCCAAGATTCCTACCGACACAGACACTGTGGCTGACATGTTGAGTCTTAGCCCCTTGTTATCAAAACGGTGATACTGGCCGACAAATGCAAATCTCGAGAGGATTAAAACAACTCCCAAACCCTAATACCGTTGGATCCTCTGATGACGCGTTGGGTGCCCTAATAGCGCATTAATTGTCAAAAAACCCTCTTTATGACCCCTAACCTTTCTAAAAAACCAAGACTGGATTGCCAGTGACTCACAGTTCCCCTTCAATCATCCAGCTCTCAAAACTCTTCCCAAGACTTCACTCTCATGGCATCTTCCTCTTCCTCTCCAAACCACCTAGACCTAAACATTGTGCCAGAAGTATTGCCGGCGCCAGAAACACAGACAAACATTTGGCGCCCGGTATTCCCAACCGGTGACCAACCAGTCATGGTGAGTGATACCTTGGTGTACAACCCTACAAATGCAGCTGCAGTGGGTGCAGAGCTCATCACTCCTCGCGATGAGGTGCTACTGAGTACGAGGTCGGATGTGGATATCATGAAGAGTGCCTTGGCCCTAAATGTTCAGGCAACCACGATTGCCGCTAACCTGACTCGACGCCTATATGCTAGGGGCATGGAAATACAGAGGTTGAACGACCATATCCAACGCCTCCAGCGAACACTTAACAGATCTAACCGGACAATGAGGTCCCTAAGAGGAGAGAACGACGAACTGAAAAGAATGATAGATTCCTATGCTACAGGCCTTGTGCCCAGAGTTGTGCAGCTAGAAGGGTTCGGGGAACAGATTCGAGAACAACTTGAAAGGCTTCAGAAACAATCTGAAGCAGGGCCTTCAAATTCCCCTCAGGGTGCTGCTAACAAGTAGCAATTCTCTCTCTCTTTCTCTCTTTCTTTTTTTTTTTGATTTCTGGTTTTTGGACTTTTGGATGTACAACACCCCCCTCTTTTTTTTATTTTTCTTTGTGTGTATAAATTCTCTCTCTTTTTTTTTTTTTTTTTTTTTGTGGGAGTACAACAAAAAACAAACTGATGAACACAAAGGAAGCCTATCATTTATTCACCTAAAATGATCGGAATACATAGCTAAAACCGGCAAAACACACTTACATGGAACAAACCTCTAAAGACCTAAGAGTAAAGGAAATACATCAACACAAGTGACATTATAAAAAATGTCACAAATGAAACCGCCACCTCCACTGGAACCCCCTCACGTAAACAGAAGCTGACCATTAAGATGAAAAGGATGAAGTGCAAGACGACAGCTATAAGGCACTCAGAAGAAGTCATGGTTGCAGATACGCAGATCTAAAAGGTATAACAATGGGTACTTAGGGAACAAACCTACAACGGCTAGAGATAGCAAATCCCAAAAAGCTAGAAAGAGTGCACTCCAAAGGCTATAACTAGTAGGTTTCCAATGATTATGAACGGTAATCTCTATACAGTAGGCACATGCAGTGGTCTCATAACTCTCTAATAGGTGTGAACTAATTGCAAGATTGACTCTTTGTTTGGGTTTTAATTAAAAGACTTTAAACAATATTGGGCCTCGCCCCATTACCAATCCTAGAAATGATAAAAAACCTTTATACAATTTCGGGCCTTGCCCCATACCCGGTCCTAAAAATGAAAATGATGCATGTCACACATTCACACAAGATTGTACAGAAAAAGTAAATTTACCCATGTTTTTAACGTGCAGTTCAAACCAAGGGTCTCCTTATATCCTCCGCCTTCAATGGGTTACCCAAGCTAGGATGCTCGAGAGCAATCCGTTAACGTACTCACAAGCTTATCACAGGCTAGTGGCACAGGCTGTGGGCTGATGGAGCAGATAAGAATTACCCAAGAATCGAGTGGAATCTGGGAACCCTCACCCAACTACCATCGGGGTTTAGACACAGGCCGGTGTGTGTGTGCAGTATTTTATTGTAAAAAAACAACATTATATATTTTTTTTTCAAAAAAAAAACATTTATTCATTTTTTTTTTTTTTTGGTTTTTCGTATTAAATTAAAATATTAATTATGGTCAATGAATACTTTGAGGTTGAGCTCAGTCCCCAGCAGGAGTCGCCACTGTGGTCGCACCGACCTTTTTCACCGCCGCCACGCGCGCTCGCGCGTTTCCTCAGTTCACCTGTATTTACTTGCTTTTCTGCTTTCTGATGGTGCTAATCCATTTAGGATTAGCGTGCAAATGAGAGTCGCCACCTGGAAGGGTCCAGGACCAATTTTATTAACCAGAGATGGGTTCGTAGCTAAGGTACATGTTGGGAAGGTGTTAGGCACCCAACAATGCCCGGTAATAAACCGGCCCTCATTCTTGTATTCATTGACCATATTTAATATTTTAATAAAATCCGGAACACCTGTTAATCATACAATAAATAAATGGCACACATGAATGATGGATTAATGGCATAGAATAAATAAACAAAGCATAAATATTTAATAACAAAGTATAGAAGCCTTAACGGAATGAAAATAAGAGAAAATGCACTGTCGCGAGTACTCGCGGTCTTACCATGCGTACGCATGGTATTATCATGCGTACGCATGGTCTCACCATGCGTACGCACCTACCATGCATATGCATAATAAATTTATGCGTACGCATGACATTTCGCGAGTACTCATGGTTTCACCAAATTATCTTCTCCGCGAATTTGGACTTCCCGAAGAACATTATTGGCCAAAAATGGACAGTGTATACAATAAATCAACTTCTAAACATCCTACATAATTATATAAATAAATAAATATTACGTACCTCTTAAAAATAAAGCAAATTGAAATTAAATCCTTCCCTCAGGTCCACCGTCAACCCGGCAGCGTCTCCCCTGTTGCGCAAAACAAGCTTTTCCCAGTCTCACTGGTCTAATTCTCTGTTATATTTTCCTCTCTTTTCTCTCAGTTTATTTCTCTCACCTTTCCCATATTTCTCTCACCCTCAAAATAACTAGCAGTTACTCAAAATGCAGCTCCTCCTTATTTCTCTATCTATTTCCTCTCACTGACCTCCCCTGTTTCTGCCTTCTCCGTCCGTCCTCTCTCCGTCCTTTTTTTTTCTTTTTGAGCTCCCAAGAGCTCCTGCTATTTATAGGAGAAATCACCCGAGTGAGGTCGTCATTCATGACCTCAAACTCTCTCCTCTTTGACCCCCCCACGTTCCCTTTGCTCAATGGTCGGGCCAACCCAAGCATAAATCATTCCCCCGACAACAACTTTCGGCCGAAGTGGAGAGCAGGCATCATTCAGATGAGAAAAATAGAATCTCATGCGTACGCATATTATTTTATGCGTACGCATGGCTATTCATGCGTACGCATGAAACCACCATGCGTACGCATATTATAAATATGCGTACGCACCACACTCCCCGGCTGTCTAATTTAATCGTTTGAACTCCCATTTGCTTGCTTTGCGCGTAGAAAGAGACCCGAGTAGACGGCAAACATTGTGGACCTCATCATCGGGAAATCATCATCAAATGTAGGGACAAAATGGGGTGTCTACAATACCTTTAATACTATATAAAATATATATTAAAAAAATTATATTTTCACCCCCTCAACTTTAACTCAAAAATATTTTACCTCCTTCTAATTTGTTTTCAAACACTTTGACCTCCTTATATTTACAAAATGTAGATTATCCTTATTATGTCAACAGAAACTATGATTTTATTCGTATAATTACAATATATTGGTGAAAAGATGAAATTATCCCATTACCAAAGCACTATTGTCCTAAAAATATTATAAGTAGTTTACGTACAACTGTTTTTCGTAAAAAAAAAAAAAAAAAAAAAATTAAATGACGGAATGGTATAAGATTTCATTTTCAAAACGTGAAAGGATTAAAATGCTTAAAACAAAACTTAAAGGGTACAAAGGATTTTTGAAGGAAAGTTGAGAAAATGAAACTGTAATTTTTCCTAAAGTATATTCTAAACCATTGGATAAAGATACATGGACCGAATATAGTTAGCTGAACGTAAGCCGAAAATAGGGAAATCTTGCGGTCTGAAATGGTTTCCACAATTTTCGGTATTAATTCTTCATTTCCGTTATTTGTTTTTTTAATAAGCAGGATTTGCTCTAGGAGCCAATGGAAATATGACACGTTCGTACTTTAAGTGGGGTCAAAAAGGAAAACTATGTATATATTGTTTTCATTTATGATGAATCTTTCACCGTTCTTGACTTTTGAGTCTCCTAAAGCCTGTGTTGGGTTAGCTGACTTTTCAAAAAGCTTCGACATGCAAATTTTTTCCCCAAACACCATCCCCTCCCTGCTTCATAAAATTGATATTTTCTAAATCTACTCATTGACACATTTCAAGGATAAAGATTTCTAAGCCGAACTCATGTTATGCGACTGTGAGCCAACCGCAAAAAAAATATACACGTCTTTGAAGAACAATAAACGATGTTAACAATAATAAGAAGTTGGCAAAAATATACACACATTTACTTTTTGCTTTTCTCTCTAAACAAAAGCTGACACCAACATACTCTTTCCAATAAAAAGCTTGACTTGCCTCCTACAACACATTACCTTTCCTTTTAAAATTTGAATATACCCACTCTCTCTTTCTCTCTCTCACGCCACATACTCTCTCCAAATGGCCTCCACTCACTCTCTCTCTCTTTCTCATTTATTTCTCTTGTCAATCCACTCTTTCTCTGTCCTCTCCTGAAGCATTAGTATACTTTGTTTTTTGTTATCTCTCTCCTCTCCTTTTTTTTTTTTTTTTTTTTTTTGTCCGCTCTCTATCTTCTCTCTACCCACATTTATTTCTCCTTGTCAGTAATCTTTTCTCTCTCATTTTTTCTTTCTTCTCTATCTCTCCCCTACCTCATTGATACAGAACAATACTTCTTTTCCAAAAAAAATTTACTTTTCCTCTCTCTCTCTCTCCCTCTCTCTCTCTCTCTCTGTGCAATATGAAAATGCAACAAAAATGATGTGAGAAAGTGGGTTATTTCAGACTCCATCTCCACTAATTTTGTAGATCTGAAGCTTGGTAGATTAGCCATCAATGGCATTTTAAAAAATGAGAAGAGAAATGAGAGAAAACAACTAGTCGTTTCATGGAGCTGGATTTTCAAGCACCGTTCATGGCTGAACGCGAGTATGGTCTTCTTCTTCTAACATAGACGAACGTTAGTGGAGATGCAGTTGAAAGAAGGTAACCCCATGAAGGTCAAGTCTTGCCTCTGGTGGTGGAGATGTAATCACAAGATCTGTAAGGTTTTTGTAAACTTAGCTAGATTTTTTGCAAACTTAGCTAGGTTTTTTTGCAAACTTAGCTTGATTTTTGTAAACTTAGCTAGGTTTTTTGCAAACTTAGCTAGATTTTTTTGTAATCTTAGCTAGATTTACAAAAACTTAACTAGGTTTTTTGTAAACTTAGCTAGATTTTTTGTAAACTTAACTAAGTTTTTTATACAAAAAACTAGATTTTTCAATTTAAAATCTACTCTCTTCTTCTTCTTCCTATTTTTTTTTTTTTAATGTGTTGTTAGTTGGATCAAAGTAGTTTTTCTCACAAAATGAAATTATTTGATTAAGGCATGATTGTGCCTTCTCTTCTTTGTAGCAGGAGAGTGAGTGTTACCATGGGGCTTGGAAAATAAAGAGGAAGACTTCGTTAGATCGATTTTTATGTTCCGTTAGTTTTGACGAAGAATGTTTCAAAATATGTAGTCCACGTCAGTCGTACTGACGACTTCGTCTGACAAAATCATCTTGTGTAGCAGGGCTCCACATTTCAAACAACATCCATAATGAATGTGGAAATATGTGATTAAAAAAATCTGGTTAACTTTATAAAAAATCTAACTAATTTTACAAAAAACTTAGCTAGTTTTACCAAAAATCTAACTAACTTAACAAAAAATCTAGCTAACTTCACCAAAAAAATCTAGCAAATTTTACAAACTTTACAAAAATCTTGCTAACTTCATAAAAAATCTAGCTAACTTTACAAAAATCTAGCTAATTGCACCAAAAATCTAGCTAACTTTACAAAAAATCTAGCTAACTCTACAAATGTGGGAATATACCAACAAGTTTTTCAAATTTTATTTTTTTTGGGGAACTTTAGGCTTTTGAAAATTTTTTTTTTTTAATGTACTTAGAACAATTGTTAACGTGCATAGTTTGAACATTGGTAATCTATGTTGAGTCAGTTTTCAAACTGTATATTTTACGTGTTATATAGATGCATTTTTGAGCTTGTTTATTGTTACTAGAAATTGGTTCTATAACTTGAAAATAGGTTTATGGAGAAATTAAGTTAAAATTAGGGAAATTGGCATGTTATTTAGATTTTTTTTTTCTTTTCAAATTTTCCTAATCATAATGGATCTTGTTTTGAAGTACTCCACGAGTAGATTCCAAAAGTATAATTTTTATAAAAAATAGATATGTATAAAAAAAGTTTCGACATTTTGAATTTTGCTAATTTTTTATTCAAGCTTTTCCAGCTTTTATGGGCTTGGTGATACGTGTAATTTTTCAAATTGATATGTTTCTAGAAGAATAGTTAGTTAAGAGAATAGGCACTGTTTTGAATGGGGTGTTTGTGGGATATTTTAGTCAAACCACAAAAGTAAGACCCATTACGTTTGACGGACACGTATTTCGGCAAACGGATTCGGTTTACTATTTGGTCTAGTGTAGCATAGCTCTATTCCATTTAAATACATTAAGCCCAACCACGTTTATCGGTTTATGGCTTACCCTAGAGGCCTAGATAGGTTTCTCAATTACCCAAAG